>JAQFVV010006216.1:869444-1469444 GCA_028023455.1 Epiperipatus broadwayi
TAATTTATTTTTAATTGCGTTTTGATGTCTTCTGGTGTTTGTGTTTATACTAAAATTACATCTTGTGCACCAGAAAGCATAAAGGATAAATGTACTAGCCCTAATACTGGAATATATACCTTTTTCATATGCCTGTAGCAAACATCTGATTGTTGTATTTTCCCGTGTTGTGATATTGCAGATCATTTTGCGAGTGTTTTCAAGTCCTTGACAAGTGAATAGGAAGTGATTTATTGTTTCTGATTCTCGATGACAGATGGAACATATGTCATCTATGTTATGGTAGTATCACTTATATTTTAAAAAATTTAATGTCGGAAGTACTTCCAGATTTATTTTAATCAGGAAGTCAAAATATTTTGTTTCTAATGACCAATGTTTATATCTTTTGGTTAATTGCTTATTATTAATTGCCAATAGTGTTTCTACCATGTTTTGTACTCCTGCATAGATGAACTTATATGTTTGCCAGTATTTATATTTAGTACCATCTGTTTGTATAGGAGGTATATCTGTATTCATTATTGGTTTCAGAAATTGCTTTCCAATAACCTTTGAATGGTGGTGGTGTATCTGTTGGTGTCACTTTCATCGTATGTGATATTATTGGATATATTTTATTACAAGTTACTATGATGTTTATTGTTTTCTGTATACGGAAAATGTGTAAATTGTGTAAACCAAGTCCATTCAATGACAATGACAGTTGTAGTTTTTTTGATGGAAACAGATATTGTTTTTTCCCCCATAGTAACTTTCTGCATAAAGTATAAATATTGTTAATGAAACCCCTTGTGAAAAACACAATCGGAGAGAAATAAATTATTCTGGTTATTACTAGCATATTAAACAGTGATATTTTGGCATATAGTGATAGATATGCCTTTTCCATTGAATTTATCAATTTCACAATCTTTTCCCTCAAATTATTTTGAATTTGGATTCTCATTGCAATTGTGCTGAGATGGAAAGGGAAACCTAAAAAAGGGCTAGGCTTTCCCTTGAAATAATCTGTAATTGGAGTCGAGGTGTAAATTTTCCAGGCACAAGACTTTTCAACACTAACATTAAGGTTATATGTGTTGGAATAATTGGCTATTATTTTTAAAAGTTTGGGTATCTGTTTCTTGCTCTTTAAGAAGACAGATATGTCATCCATGTAAGCAATGCATGGAACATAGGAGCCCAATTGTTGTAGATATATTCCATTTATTTGTCTTTCAATTTCCTTAATTAGTGGGTTGATATATATTGCAAATAGTAGTGAGCTTAGTGGAGATCCTTGTGGGATGGAACAGTTTGGTACTATTGATGTAGCTGTTTTACCTTTTAAAGTAATATATATTTCTCGGTTGAGTAACAAATTAGTGATTATGTAAATATATGCTTTGGGGATTGTAGAGTTTGTTAATAGTTCTACTAGCTTGTTTATTAGTACATTATCAAGTGCTGACTTTATGTCTAATTGTACTACTACTGGTGCATACTTTTTGTTAGTTCTTACTGTGTCTATGACTGTTTTATAGATGAATGCTGCCTGGTTAACTGAAGAGCCTTTTTTGGCAAGTTGATGTTTGGATATAGTTGGAGTGATGTATGGCTCTATTCTGTCTTTGATGACAGATTCAAGTATTTTAATGCCTAGTGAGCTCATCGATATTGGACAAAGATTTTTAAGTGTGGTTGGACTTTCTTGTTTTTTTAAAAAAGGGACTATTGATATAGGGTTTAGGTTTGGAATTTTATATACTTGTTTTGTAAGCAAATTCGCTAAATTCACTAGATATTGTGTAGTGTGAGTTTCTAAGTGTGAAAAAACTCTTTTGGGGATCCCAGGCATACCTGGGTGGCAGGAATCTAGGATTTGGTCTATTTTTTGTTTGAATTCTATCTTTCCAAACCCTATGTTCTCTTCTGCTGTTCCTAGAAAAAAGGTGCTGGGTCAAAGGATTCACATGATTGTAATTTTTTTTAAAGTAACTATATATTGTATCTAGCATGAATTGACCACTTATTGTTTTGTTATTTTGTGATATTGCTGTTGGAACTTTATATTTAGGTGGCTGACTGAGGCACCATCTAATGTATTCTTTTGTCCATACATGTGTTTGTTTGAGATATAATTTTTTTTTCTTTAATGCTATATATTCTTTTAATTTGTCTTTTGCTAAATTATATGTTCTTTTAAGTGCTATAGTTCAGTCTTTATTATTCTCATTGTCTATTGTATTAATGATTGCTTTATGCAGTTTTTCAACTAATGTATATAATCCTGTGGGTGTTGGTGCTCTTCTTGTAACATGCTGAATTGTGTGTGAAATAATGTTTATAAATGTTAGCCATGCTTGTGCGGGATCAATTTTTAGTTTATTAATTTTATTGAGATGTATGTATATTTCAGAATATAGGAATTTTGTTGTTTGTGATGGTAGAAGGATCCTCATGGTTTTTCCTGTGTTAAAATATTTTTGTGTGATGAATTCTAGGTTTAAATCAATCATCAATGCAGCATGGTCTGACATAGGAGTATTAATTATTGAGAGATTGATCATGTGATGAAGTGAAGGTGAGTAGAACATTAAATCAATTAATGATGTAAATCTACCATTGTTGAAAGAAATGGCTCCATCTGGCAGAAAACTCTCCCCACTGACTAAAGGGAAAACGATCATGTGAAGCCATTTTCTTATGAAATTATCATATGTCATATTGAAATCCCTGAGGAGTAGAGATGGATGAGGTGAAGTAGCTAAACCTAGTGTTTATAATTTGTATAATTGTGTTGATCATTTTTGTGTTAGGTGGAATGTATACATATACTACATTTATTGCATTTGACAGATGTAAAAAAGTTATAATTATTATATGTGCATCCATATATAGTATTTTGAAACTCGAAAAAGGATTGTTTTTACTTATTATTATTCCTGTGCCAGCTGATGGTGAGAAAGTGTCTGTGGAGAAAGTTGTAAAGCCTATGTTATTTGTGTATAGTGCTGGGTTAGTTGTAGAACCACGATATATTTTTGTTTCGAGTATACCTAATACATGTGGCTGAATAATTTCATGCAACTTATTCAATTGGTATATTTTCTCTATGGCGTTTAAACCTCTAATATTTAACGAACAAACTTTAAATTTCATGTTAGTATTTTTAATATAAAAACTTTTTTAACCTATTTAATTCCATTGCTATTATATAAAGTAACAAAAATTAAGGTGAAAGAAAGAATTATATATGTTTAAAACAAAAAGCATTTGTTTACCTGGAAATTTAAAAAAGAAACAAAGGATTAACTGGGCCCCCATTTAACTAGCTAGTTAAATTTCCACTTTTATTTATTATTGTTTTACCATTGTGTGACTCACTTTTATTTATTGTTTTACCATTGTTCGACTCGCTTTTATTTTCTTTTATACAATGCGAACATGGTATACTTGCCTGATTAGAACTTAATTCTTCCCCCCCCCCCCCCGTGGAAACAAAGAGTTCTGAATCTTCTTTTTTTTTTTTTAGTTTTAACTTTCTTGCTGAGATTTTTTGTGGGAGAGGGGAAATCGCTATCACTTTCATCTAAGCTAATATTCTGAGGTTTCCTGCCTCTCTTTGTTTTCTTGGGCCTTCCTGGCTTTCTTCTGACTTCGGAGGCTAAGTCTGATACTGGGTCATAGGTGGAGGTAAGAAAATCCATTACTTCCAGGGAAGTCTTATTCAAGATAATATCTTGATTTATGTTCTCATTATTTTCTTTCAGGCTGTTATTTGTATTTTCATCCGGTGCTGGATTGTTATCAATTTGCTGATTTATCCGTGGACATTGGTGTGTTGGAGTTAATTTTAAATTACAGTTTTTGCAATATACTTTCGGACAATTGTGTATTAGATGGCCACATTGTTTACAGTGAAAACATTGAAGCTTTAAACCATTAATCGACAGAAACAACGTCGCTTCTTGATCCATTACAAGTGTTGGTATGTCTATTGGTTTAATATTTTCATTAAGTTTTATTTTGAATTTATAGCTGTTTCTGGGTATCGGAACTGGTGTATTACTATAATACATAGGTTGGAAATCGAGTATTTCACCAAATGGTTTCATCATTTTTATAAAATCTACTTTTTGATATCCTAGATACACGTTTTTCATTATACCTGTTACTATACTATTTCTAGTAGAATCGATTGCTACCAGCGCATAATTATTTAAAGTCTTTTGATTATCTTTAAAATTGTTTCTTTGCATTTCTGTTTGGAATTCTATTATAACGTACCTGGAGTTCGGATGATCTGCTATACAGGTAACGTATGGCCATATTTTTTCCCTAGTAAATAGGTCAAAAAGCAATTCTTTGGGAAATTTAAATAATGAATAGTGCTGATCAGTTATAGCTGATCAATTAGTAAAAAACCATTTAAATGTCAGAAAGAGATCTTTCGGGACTGTCGAGTTAAAGTTTTCCGATATTTTTTCTAAACTAGACTCGTCCCAGTTAACTTCGTTCATACTTTCGCATTCATCGTTATTTGAAGTAAAAAGATCTAATTTACTAATATCCTTGTCTGTTGATCGATGAAAACACTGTATTAAAACTTCATTGTTGCTTGTGGCGGTTGCTGTTTTATTGGTTCTATTTTGATCACTTTTGATTATTTTTTTCCATATGTCATAGCATCGGCAGAGACGCAAACCCACACCCATCTGCAACCAACTACTTGCTTGCAAGGCGGGTGCGATGACCTCTCGGCTAACAACGCTTGACTTTTGATTATTTCTGCATAAGTTGAAATTGTTTTAAAACACGTTTCTTCACTGGGGATCGCCATATTGGAAACGTGCGATCGAATGCCGTTTTTTTGCTGAAATTTGACTAATTTCTTTTGTTTTTTAATTCTATAAACATATAATTGGTGTTTATATATAAAGATGATATATAACATTTGCGAAAAAAGAGTTTAAAAAATGCTTACTGAGTTTTCCTCTTAGGATGATGAGCTTGGCATGATGTGATGTGATGTATTATGGCTTCTCCTTAAACGAAGTCAAGAATATCTCAGCAATTATTCCCAGATAAACCTGTTAGCCACTTTCTTTTACATTCCCCACTTAGGATGATGAGCTTGGCATGATGTGATGTGATGTATTATGGCTTCTCCTTAAACGAAGTCAAGAATATCTCAGCAATTATTCCCAGATAAACCTGTTAGCCACTTTCTTTTACATTCCCCACTCTAAATTTACCCATAATCTGCTCTATCCCATTTCCACAACATAATTTTTGTCAACTCTATAACCTTTATATCTAAATCCCCCTTATCTTTTCCCAAACGCAGCATAAAAACCAATAATTCACTTTCTAACCCCGTTATTTTATGCTCAGAACCAAACGACTACAGGAGAAAGATAAAAGAGGCATTCTACATTACAAACATCCATCAATCAACAGAAAACAGCACATTTCAAAAATCTACTTAACGTAACTCATTTAATATTCTCATTTACATATATCAACATTTTCAACTAGAGATGAGGCAGTTCACGTTCAGCCAATTTATTACTAACTATATTTTTATTTCTCAATAATTTCAATTAAGTATTATTCATTATTACAAATAAGTAGAAATTAAAACCACTTTATTATTATTATTATTATTATTATTATTATTATTATTATTATTATTATTATTATTATTATTATTATTATTATTATTATTATTATTATTATTATTATTATTATTATTATTATTATTATTATTATTATTATTATTATTATTATTATTATTATTATTATTATTATTATTATTATTATTATTATTATTATTATTATTATTATTATTATTATTATTATTATTATTATTATTATTATTATTATTATTATTATTGTTGTTGTTGTTATTATTATTGTTATTGTTGTTATTGTTGTTATTGTTGTTGTTGTTATTATTATTGTTGTTGTTGTTGTTGTTATTGTTGTTGTTATTGTTATTGTTGTTGTTGTTGTTATTATTATTATTATTATTATTATTATTATTATTCAATTTATTCATAAATAAACAGCGCAAAAGAGGCCGCATGCATTAACAAAGTAGTACATGTCTGCATTATAAAATTACAGATTTATTTAAAATTACTATTCATATTAATAATATCAATGTAAGATTGATTTTATTTTGTCATTGAATTGTGTACCATTTAAAGACAAAATATCAGTATCAGAAAACTTTTCATTATATTCCAATTGCAATCTATTCAATGGTGTATTAATGGAATGTCTCAACATAGGTCAATAAAACAAATCATGAATCCTAGAATTATAAGTTTGGAATCCTAATCACAATTTTTGTAATTGCATATTCTAAGGATACAGCTCCATGCACTAATTTAAATAAAAATGACAGGTCTGTTACCATTATTTTAATTATGCATATTGTTTTTCTTAGTATATGTTTTATTTTTATAAATTTATTTAACATATTTGTCTTGTATTTTTTGTAATTTACTTATATTTGTTTGATTGTATGGATTCCAAACAATAAAGCAGCCACAATTAATGTATCAAATAGTAACCTATATATTTCTAATTTAAATTGAATATTTGATCTCAAAATCATGTGCATAATTTTAAGAGACTTACTAACCACTGTTTGAATATGATCATTAAAATATATACCCATTTGTGAAAATAATAGCCAGATCTTTTTGCTTAAGGGTTGTGGCCATTCTGTTTCCATTAACACAATATTGACCGTTACTAACTATTGTTTTCTTTAATATAAGACACCAATTTGCAAATTACAAATAAATATAGGTATATCATCATGTACAATACTTCTCTTACTTTTTAAAGATTTAGATGCCATTATAATCTTATCCACACTGAAACTAGTTATGAGAAATATCTCATATTATTATCATTATTATTATTGTTATTATTATTATTATTATTATTATTATTATCATCATCATCATCATCATCATCATCTACTGCAAAAACAATTAGTGAAAAATATCTTCATTAAGTAAGTTAAATTTCAGGTAATGAGAGTTTATAATTTTACCTTTATACATATTAAGTAAGTATATAGTAATAATGTTTTCCTGAAGGTTTGTAATGATGGTGTTCTAGTTGCATTTTTATATTGGACTATTTCCATTATCTTATATATGTATTGAATGTCTTCAGAAAAATTTAATTTTATTTAAATATTCCAAATACATTCAACTGTTAGTAATAACACATCAAACAGGTTAGTTTATGCACAATGTTTTGAGAGGTATTAGTCTCTCCTCTTCTTCAAGTGTTGCTGGTCTGACCAGAGGCAGTACTAGCATGGGATTCGAACCTGGGTCTTTAGATTCTTCAGTTTTGAATTTTAAGGTAATGCTCTAACCACCTGAGCCATCCTGCCAATGGTAACAGTCTGTAGTAGTTTCATATACTTATCTATGAGGTTCCTTCTGATTTTTCCACTTTTTTCTAAGAGCAAAGTTGATTAGTGGTTTTCATACATTATGTATAGTCACACTCGGTTGGTTTATGGGATTTTTTGCCATTGTCATGTGAGCAACTTTTTTAAATTTTCTTTTTTGTACCTTTTTTTTCTCTATCCATACATATATTAGATGATGGAAATAATCCAATATAAAAGTATAATATAGTAATAATGTTTCTTGCATTGAGTGAAAATTTCAAAATATTCATTAAATAAATTCTTAAATAAATGTTCAATGCAGAGCACCCTTTCTAAATAGAAACATTTTAGAATAACTAAACATTAAATTAATCAGAAAAAGAAACATTGGATTGCCTTTTTATATATACTTTCAATAACAACAAAAATAAAATAAGTATGCTGAAATTAAAATAGGCAAAACTATTCATACAGTAGAAGCATTCAGTGCAAGCCAGAGTAATCAATGGATGCCAGAAGGCTTGTGCATAAAATCTCTATCTAGTGCTCACTCATCCAACATCGTTAGACCATTCTCTAGCTTGTGGCTTTTTTCAGTGAGGCTCCTCACTGGCCAAAGCCCAGAGCTAGAGACTGGTCTGGAGATGTTGGATAAATGGATGCTAGATAGGGATTTTATGCACAATTCTGAGTGACACTACTGTATAGAGAGTTTTTTTCCTGTTTTAATAACAGTTATAAGCAAGGATTAGAAATGGTGATCATGTGACATTTAGTGGTTTAATTGTGCTGAAAGCAAATAATTATTTTAATTGCTATTCATTTTGAAGTGATTAGTAAACAGCAATAAGAATAGGAATTAAAAAGATCCAGGTTGCTCATATATTTGCTATGGAGAAGCAAGGACAAAACTAATATAAAAAAGGAAAGCAAAAGGTCATATTACAGAGTCAAAAATCTTATGATATCCATGTTTTGGGATTATGAAAGAATATGTCATCATACTTCTGGTTTTAAGAAGATAAAGGTAATTTGCAATATGTAAAGACACAGTGATAAACCAATAACCTGATACAGTTAAAAAAATAGTTTGGAGCATGTACAAATAAGTGTATTTAAAAGCCTAATGTATTTCTATTCTAACATTTGCCTTCTGAAAAGAATGCTCTGCATTGAAATCTGCTTTTAAACATTTAATTAACAAACATTTTAAAATTTTTCTTATTGCAAAAAACATTTATTCTAATTCACATAAAAATATATCACTGTTCCAATTAATTATTATAATGCAAATGTTTAAGTCATATAATGTTTATTATAAAATATGATGTTTGTTTGAGATAGCAAAATATATCAATATTAAGTGTATTTTTATATTGGAATATTTCCATCATCTAATATGTGTATTGAAAGTATTTAGAAAAATTTAACTTTTTATTTAAATATTCCAAATACATTCAACCTTTTAGTAATAGCACATCAAACAGATTACTATATGCACAATGTTTCGAGTTATTATGCTTCATTACCTTAAAAATTTAATACTCAAGAATCTAAAGACCCAGGTTAAAATCTCATGCTAGTACTGTTACTGGTAAGACCAGCAACACCTAAAGAAGAAGGGAGAATAATAACTCTTGAAACATTGTGCATTTAGTAACCTGTTTGATGTGCTGTTACTAACAGTTGAATGTATTTGGAATATTTAAATAAAATGTTAAATTTTTCTAAAGACTTTCAATACACATATTTGATGATGAAAATAGACCAATATAAAAATACAACTAAAACACCATCACAACAAAATCTTCAGGAAAACATATCAATATCAAATTTAAAAATATATAGATTGGTAAATTTATATTAATCTACTTATATAAAATAACATTGCAAATTTCAATTTGTTAAAAAAGTTTCAAAGCTTTTATATGTAATCTTTAACACACACACACACAAATATCCGTACAGTTAGTGGCTTGGGAGAGGCTGTGATGTTTGAGCATTCAAATGGCAGTTTCATTGAAGTGTTCAAAATAAGATTTTTTTTACATGAAATGAGAATTCATCCAAGAATCTTACACTTTTGATTTTTCTACTCAACCACTGTGCTAAAATTACACAATGCACTTTATTTATTTTTGCATACAAAAACTTTTTTTGTTTCAAATTATTTTAAATTCTCTGCATAAATAAAATTTTATCATAAATAAAAATAATAATAATTTGATTTTCGAAAAGCAAACAGCCACAATATTTATTTTCTATCATATATTTTATTGCATTAAGACCTGCATTTATTATATTATTTACTGAAGACATTTTAATAAACTCACTAAATATTTTTTTTAAAAAACCATTAACAATAATATAATTGTATTTTATGTTTCAAAGAAAACATTGGTTACATTTGTTTACTTTTTTACAACATTAATTAAATCATAAACACTAGATACACCAAATTAATTTAAAAATATACCAGACATTATTAATGAGGCAAGTGTGTCGTGGATTGAAATAGTCCCGACTAGAATTCTATATTTTAACGGTCACTGAAAAGGGCCTTTAACGTAATCTGCACTACACGAGCGCCATCTAGGCATTTGAACCTAGAAAAATGTATATAGTAGGCAGATACGTACGTTAAGATTCAAAAAAATTTCTTATATATATTATTCTGACCGTTTGCCCAAGGTCACTAGCTCATAGAGTAGCAGAGATTTAAACATTTTTATAAGTTTTAATAGATTTGGATTCTCAAAATATATTAATATTTAAAACAATAAAATAAAAGAAGCCACTGCCAGTAATTAACACACAAATAGATTTTATTAACGCACATTTAAAATTTGAGGAATAAATTTATTTTTAGATTTTAACATTAATAATTTTTTTAAATTTAAATTCAAATTACTATTTAAATAGACCGCACAGATGGATATTTAAATTATATTTTACTTTAGCATGTCGAGCATAGATAGTCTACATAGATTTTTTTTTTCCACTTAAAAACTTATCAAAACATTCATTCAATCTCAGACTAAAAGTTCGTAGCCAACCCAATGTCAGCTTCCAGATATATATTTGCAACTAATGTAATATGAAGATGCTAGCATAAAACCACGCCGACAGGAATGTGCATCTGACAGCGTGATATTATTTGAAGGAAATGATCCGTGTCCAGAACAGGAAAGTGCATCTGCCTGACTAAGGAATCATGTATATAATTATTTTTAAAGAGTGCTACGTATGGGGGAGAGCGGTCTTTCTGCCGTCTTATAAATCCCTGTCCATAGAGCTAGAAGGGGTCAATGGCGCAGGAAATACATCTGCGACCATTTCAACGATATGACTGCCTCTTTGGGGTCATGCATTCAGTTGGGCACATTGCCCTGTATGCTAAACACGCTTCACATTACATTAATATAAACACCCATATATCCCTCCACCAGCATTGCCCTAACTACGAAACAAATAGCCTGAAATTAAAATCCCTTAAATTAAACATAAACGAATTTAAACAGTTATTAATCTTTATCCATGCAGCTATCTACACCCAACTTTAATTTAATACATTTTATTTAACAGATAGAAATAAATAACCTAGTTAAATACAAACATAAATAATTAAATTTAAAAAAATGGAAATGATTGAAATAGCAAACGTATATAAAAACAAATATTTATAATTGATTTAGAGTTCTATTCTTGGTCAGATAAGAGTACATTCATTTATATTACTTTTTTTTTTTTGGATTGATTACTTATTGACGTTATACGGTAATTATTTAAAAGAAAGTTCAATTGGTAAAAGTTTATACTTTACGGATTCTGCAGATTTTGAGGTCCATCTTCGTGATCACTTATGTAGATTGTTTGTTCTTCCTTTTTAAAAACGAAGCCGCTACTTGCCATTCCTTTTTGGTCCCTAACTGTCATAGGGAGGTCTCAGCTGGTTGTCCGGAAAATTAAATTTATTGCAGACTTCCACATCGTGAAAATCTGCAATATAGCTAGTTATAACGACATATTCATAGTCAGCTCTCAGATCACAATTATAATAATAATTTTGCTTTTATATTTTTATTAGTCTCTTATCATCCAATCTTTGGATTCAACCGGCAAGACGTCACTAATCCTCTGGTGTTTCAATTACTGTCCGTGCTGACATTTCTGGTGTTTGCATTGGTCATTTAATTTCTTTGTACTCTCTTATCTGACCCTTTAATTTATTTTAAATGCCTCAAGGGCCAGTTTGCTTTTGAACAATCATTTAATTAATAAGACAATCATTTCCATTTTCTAAGATTATAGAAATCAACATTATTTCTATTTCCAAAAATATCAAATCTTTATATCTTTACTTTTTTTTACAAAAAAAATTACTTTCAAATATTTTTATTTTTTAAAATAGTTTTTAAAGTTGTCCATCATGCGATCTATATATACGTTAAACAGTTTTTAAATTTCAGTTTTTAAGTTAAGTTTTTTTTCTTTTTAATAAATCAATTTTTATTTATGATCCTTTTTATTTTAATTTTAAAATAATGTGACGGCATATTATATTCCGTTACAATATATATCTTATATATGGAAATATTTCTGTCTCTTTCTCTCCCAAAAGTATTTAGTGGTCTTCCTGGAATGTTTTCATACACAAACATGCATCCTATGCACTATATAGCATAGAGAACAAAGATTAAAACTAATTAATGTATTATTTTAATTTTGGACAAATCAAGTAAACAAAACTGTACCAAGAGCAAATACGATGTATTTTAAATATTTTTTTTATCAGAATCAACTGTTTATCATAACAATTATTCTGAAAAATTGCTGAAAAGTAAAGATTAGCAGCTACTACGAATGAAGATTAAATATTTTATATTATTAAAATCAGAGAAAACTTGCTAAAGTATTTTAGACTTAAAAAATCAGTTTGTAGCATATAATTTAATAAATACCCATTCTATAATATTTTATTATCTTTAAATCGCTTCCTAATAGCGAACATTGTGATTATGCAATAGAAAAAAAAACATATTGTGTATTAGATGTAAAATCACTATTCTCATTTGATCCCAATATAAATCATAGTAATTTAAATATATTGATATTGAACAAAATGATAAACAAAAAAAATTACCTATATATATATATAACTGTTATAGTGAACATTTTCAAGATTAAAAAGGAAATTAACACAGATTTTCCAGACCACTTTATAGATATTATCATGCTCTCCAAACACACAAATTCTGAATAAATAAATGACATTTGTTGAAATGATCCGCAGAAAGTATTATCTACATACATATATATCCGATTTAGCAAAAACTTGCAATAATATATACCTTGAGAACATTTTCCCATTAACTATATATATTATATACATATAGAATGTTGTAACAGAATTGCAAAAGCTTATATAGATTAATCATCATGTTATTTTTAAATTAAGATGAAGCAATATCTTTCTTCACTATCTTCTATAGCATGGCTCAGTTCCTAAAACAAATATATTCCGATGTGCAAGGAATGAATACACCAACATACTATGAAAACAACACTAGAGGAGACAGAATTATACAAAATCAATATCTCTTATCTAAACTCTGAAATAAAAGATTCAATTCATATGGATACAGTCATTGCTAAATGAATAATCAAGTAATCCATAATAGCAAACCAATTTTATAAAACTGTTGGGATTAAAAAGTAATAATGATATAAATACCATTAAATTTCCAAATCTAAGTTTTAAAAAAGCAGATCTTTAGAATATGATTAAAACTCTTTGAAAATCAGATTATATATATATTTCTTATGAATGTGAATAAATATACCTACATTTGGATATTAACTACAAACTCAATTCGTTGCTTAGTAAATGAAATCAAATACATTTAATGTTTAGATGTATATATTAGTGATCTGAGGTGATTACTTTTCCTCAGGTGCCAACAAAGAAAATTTTAAATTATTAATTATTAGCTCATCTTGATTTACTCAATCAATGATCAATATTAACTGATGTCATGGACGAGATATAATATGAATATAAAACAAAATATTTGTGTCATAAAAAATCATAAAGAACTTTTATACTGTAAGCACACATTAAAAATGGAAAGTCTACGCATAAATCCATTTTCACATGTAGTCTTTTAATACACACATAATTCAGATGTTTAAAATAAATATTAAGTTATATATATAAAATAATCCAGTGCATAACGCTGTAGATATACAAATATTAAGCAATTAAATCATCCCACATGATTAAGAAATCCAGTACTGCCCTCTGTGAACTAATATATAAATACATTAGAGTTCGTATTTCAAAATAGCCAAGTCAAAATGGTATTTATATATTAGTTCACAGAGGGGAGTACTGGATTTCTTAATCATGTGGGATGATTTAATTGCTTAATATTTGTATATTTATTTCAGTATAGCGTTATGCACTGGATTATTTTCTAGACATTTAGGTGGTTTAAAGATTAAAATTACTAAAGTTTAGTTTGTCTTTATATAATAATAGTAAAATATGTTTGTTTGTAGCAAAATTTAAGATCGTTGTTTGCTAATTTTCAAGTTCTTTGTTTGAGTTTGTTCGTATTTCAATATATAATATCTGATAGCAGACAGATCAAAGTGGATACCATTTTAGATACTATTTTGACTTGGCTATTTTGAAATACGAACTCTAATGTATTTATATATTAGTTCACAGAGGGCAGTACTGGATTTCTTAATCATGTGGGATGATTTAATTGCTTAATATATATATATATATATATGTGTGTGTGTGTGTAACATGAATATAATTCCATAGATGCAATTTCCAGGGATGAGCTTGCATAGCAATGTTTTAAATTACACAATTAACCCTAATAATAAATATTATAATCTAGTAAAAATTAATTTATTTCCCTTAGGCAAAAATAAAATAAATAAATAAACTTGCAAACATGTAACTTGTTCAAATATAAAAGTTATTGGTCTAAAGAAATATTAAATTAAGTTACTATTGATATTTCATATCCACACATGTATATTCCAACATTCAACTCTTGCATTCAAACTCAACACTTTATAAATAAATATAACTAACAAAAATATTAATAATATTTCCACAATGCATTGTATTATTATTTTCTATAATATCATATCATTTTCAACCACTATTAGTCTACTGCAGGATAAAGATTTCCCCAAGTTCAATCTATCTTCTTTGAACTCTCACCTCTCTTCCATCCATCTCACTTCTTATTTCATCCACCCATGTCACATGTGGTCTCTGTATAGGTCTTGAACAATTTCTTGGAATCCAGTTTAAGATTTCAACTATCCATCTCTTACCATCTCATCTAGAAATATGCCCAGCCAACTTCACTTCAGTCTCTTAATTCTTGCAATAACATCATTTAAGTTTTCAACTGTCCATCTATTATTATTTCTTCTAGAAATATGTTCAGCCCAAATCCACTTCAGTCTCTTAATTCTTTCAATAACATCAGTATCACCTGTTTGTTCACTCACCCATGAATTTCATTTTCAATCTCTTTTTGTTACTCCTCATATGCAGCTCTCCATATTTCTATGAGTAATCTGAAAAATCTGTATTGCTCTTTTGTTAAGTGTCCAAGTCTCAAATTCATAAGTAAGAACACACATTTATTTTTAAAAAATCCTTTTCAAACATATATGCAGATTTCTCTTTAGTTTTAAGTTATTTTTATCAAAAACACTCCAATCAAGTTTAATTTAAATGATAAGTATTTCATAATTGTCTGAACTAATAAAGTTCTGCTCTTAATATGTTGTTCATATAATTTACTTATATTATATGTTTCCAGCTATGGTAATAATCTGACCAAGATATTTGTAGATATTAACTTCTTCTAAGTCATCATTATCAATCTTTCTTTTCTTCTTTTGAGATATTCCATTGAACATTACTTTAGTTTTTTTAACATTAACCTTTAATCCTACTTTCTTACTTTCATTGATAACTTTTGCAACATTTCCTGAAGTTTTTAAGTATTATTTGAAAAACAACTACATCAGCTGCAATATCTAGATAAATTAAATAATCTCCATTTATTTTCACTCTCTTAGCATCCCATTTTAATTCACAAAATACTTCTTTGCAAAATCACTGTAAAAATATTTTGGAAAAAATGAGTCACCTTGTCATTCACCCTTCACAATTTTAATATTTTTAGTATCATTATGCAATCTAATTTTTGCTATTGTATTTTTATAAACATTCTTCAGAATATAACAGTATCCTGGGTCTATATCTTGATGATCCAATGGTTTAACTATTAAAGAAATGCTTATAGAATCAAAAGCCTTTTCATAGTCTATAAACCAAAGCATAACGGCAACTCATATTTATTAGTCCTTTTTATAACTTCTCTCATACTTATATGATACATTGTACTAAAATCACTTTTAAATCAAGCTTGTTCTTTTGATTGATTAAACTCTAAAGCTCTTTGTAAACAAGTTGTAATTATTAGGAGGCTGTAAAGTCACCAGCCAATGCATTATTACTGGACAAAGACAGAAGGTGCTTAGAATCTCCTGATTGCAGACTCGGGCTTCCATTTGATGATGTTCTTTTATTTTTGTACATACAACCACATATCACTTTCAAATGAGAAAGATTGCAAGAATTGGAAGAATTCTCTAATATTAAATGGGACATTATTGGATTTTGTGAAATTAGAAGAAAAGGTGAAGAGAAAATTGATTTAATAAGTGGATATGTATTAAATTACAAATGCATAAACAATGCAAGTAAAGTAAAATATGATTCATTGTAAATAAAAGTGAAAGCACAACCTTGTTGATATTGATAGTGTATCGAATATAGTGGTAAGATTAGTTATTCAACTTAATAGCAGATATTAAATGCACATAATTCAGGTTTATACACCAACAAAATTCTTATTAAGATGAAGAAGTAGAGGATTTTTATATGGATGTACAAAAGGCTTTTGATCAGGCCAAATAACATTTTTAAATTGTTATAGAGGCTTTAGTGCTAGAATTAATAAACAATTTAAAGATGAAAGTGCTGTAGATAAATTTGGTTATGGTGATAGAAATGAGAGGGAGGCATAGACTTGTGAGGTTTGCAAAAAAAAAAAAAACTTTATATTATGGATTCTTTTTTGAGAAAAATTTTAAATGAAAATGGATATAAAACATTCAAATAAAAGTACAACAAAAGATGAATTATATTTTGACTAACAAAAAACATTTATTCAAGAGTGTAATGATCTTAATAAATTCAACACAGGAAGTGATCATCAATTAATGAGATGGAAGGTACATGTTAATGCAAAAATAGAAAGACAAAAATTATTAAGAAAAACAATATTCACAGTTGATATTCTTAATCTTCAAAATTATTACAATGAATTTATTAGAACTTACTAATCATTGCAAGTATTAACCGATTCTCAATATGCTTCACATTTGAATGAAATCAATACAAAGATAATTGATACACTTTTAAAAACTGCAACAAAGATAGTTGATATAAAAAATCAGCAATTGACCAGTAAAATTTCTACAGAGACAAGACACTTTACAAAAAAAAAAAAAATATATGAAAATGATTCATAAAGAAGGATTGTATATCTCGAATTTTATAAAATGGTGTGAAAAAGACTTGATAATGATATAAAAAAAATATAATTGTAAACTAGCAAAGAAACTTATAGAAGAGCATAAAAGTCTCAAGAGTGTAAAAGAACATATTGATATTGGTAGGAGACTATAAGAAAAATATGGAACTATTATTAAAAAGAGAGATGACATGCTATATCTTCTCAATTGCCCAAAATTTTAAGTGAAGAAGTGAGATATGCAATTAAATTTATAAAGAAGAGAAAAGTCTTGGAAATGATGGAATTAAAATCAATATCTTAAAAGAAGCAGGTGAAGAAATAGAAAACTTTTTGGTCAAGTTATATACCAAATGTCTAAATGATAAAGATGTAACAAATGATTAGAAGAATGCAGTATTATTATTAATATTTTAAAAAAGTGAAAAAAAAGATGTCAAAAATAATTACAACTTGTTTCTATAACAATGCAAACATAAATACATTAAAATACTTTTTTTTTTCTCATATGTCATAGCATCAGCCGGGAAGCGAACCCGCTAACCCGGGACAACTGCTTGTAAAGCAGCGTCGCTGACCTCTCGACCACCAATGCTTGACTACAAAATTATTTTACAAAAATAATATGCAAGAAAATACATTTTTCTTCTTGTTGATAGGTAATTCTAGTGCCTTTGGTATTCTTCTTTAATTGATTAATATTTTCTTATTAAGCTCTTTCAAAATATTTAGCGAGCAATATAAGATTTCTTTCAAACTTTCATTCAGTTTTTAAAGAAGTCCTTTTAATCACAATGAGGAAACTGAAGAAAGAATATTAAAACAAACTAAACTGCTTTAATTACAATAGAATTTTTGAAAAAATAAATACATTAATATTGACATAATTATCAATAGAAAAATTGTAATGAGTAGAAAGATTTAAGTAATATAAAAAATTTCAGTGGACAAGAATGTTTAATTTTCTGTTAGATTTCTAGACAGATGACTTTTATGCATGAAAACATAGACTTCATCCAAGAAGTCACTTTACAGATCTCATCATAATGCAAGACAGAAAAGTAATGTAATACTGTCTTTCGCTGGTACATTTCCTCTTTACTATTGAAATTTTTTGAGTATGAAGTTTGTAATTAAAATTGTTTATTTTTTTCCAAATTCATACTATAGTTAGACAGTAACTTATAAAATCATTAAAATTATAGCTTTTATTTATTTATTTAATATGCCAGAACTTCGAGAAAAGTTCTCAAATATATCAAGAAGTAAACGAATATTCATTTATAGATTATAAAGTTCTAATATCAATCTATAATTAAGGATTACGTTTTTACTGCAAGCTAATTTTCAATTTTTAAATCTTGGTACTTATATTAAAAAATGTCAATAATAAAAAAATGATATTTTATTATTTTTGAAAAAATAAATCAAATAAATACATAAAAAAATTTAACATCTTCAATAACATTGCACTAAAAAAAATATTCTTATTTGTTTTCTCACCTTTATTTTTATATGTAAAAACAGACTCAGATAATAAAATATTAGTTTACAAAGACATATTTGAAGATCAAATGTATCTAAAAACAGTTATCAATTTTCTCAAATTATGAGTATGCACACAATTATCTATATAATATAAAACATTTATAAAATATTACATTTAATGATACTTAAAAACAGTAGTGCAAAAAATTACAGAAATATAAAATCACAAAGCACAATAAATATAAAGCTTATTAATCAAAATCATTTTTTATTTATTGCTTATTTATAGTTCTTTTTGCCAATTTTTTAATAAATATATATATATATTTAAAAATATAAAACGTATATTTATAAGTAAAAATAAGATTATTTACATAAATATATAGATATATAACTCAAAATGGTGAGCTTTTGAATAAAATTTATCAGCAGATTAGCAAGCAATGGCAAAACAATAGTTAGCTATTTAACATAAAGAATTTAGCACACATACATATACAAAGATAATTAGTCAAAGTAAGTTATTTGGCCAGAAGAAAAAGCCAACATGTTAGGCTATTTTTGTGATATTTAAAAGCTAAATTATTTTACTCTTTTTTTCTCGTTACATTATTATTATTCAGCTTTTCAAATACATATTCTAAAAGAAAAATATGTGTTGCTAAAATGAATTTTTTTTAAAAAAAACGTATAAAGAAAATAGAAATAATGTAATATGAAAACTGTACATACATATTCAATCTAGCATATTTATGCAATTACATGCAAGAAGCAACTAAATTGCCATAAAAGCATGTTACTGATAACCCCAAATAACATTAAAAACCATTACAAAGTTACATTTTGGCGATTACATACGGAAATATATAGCTAAGATGGTTAATATGACTATACATAGATGTATAAACAATAAATAACAAATTATCCATGCGACTGCAAGGAGGTGAGTTGGCAATTATGGTATCATTTTCATAAAGATGGTGAAGAATAATGTTTAAATCAGAATTGTGTAATTATATTTAAAAATTAAAAAAAAAAATTTTGAAAAATAAAAAAAAAATCTATAAATTTTCAGGACACTATAGCTAGGTAATGAATTGGGCTAATATAGTATCTCCAGGGTCACTTGAGGAGAGTTCTCAGATATTGGACAAAATATATGTAGTTTTGAGATGGTTGTTTCTTTCTCTGCATTGGCATAACTAATTACTTATTTATTTGTGTGTACGTGCTTTTTCCACCCTTTTTTTGCAGTTTGATTAATAAACTTTATTGTTTATTTTTAAGGATGCATTCTTACATATCTTGGATTTATTACATAGTTTAGTGTTTTTATTTTAAGAGTCTATATATATTCTGAGGCAGTATATAATTTGCTCATACTGAATGTTTCTTGTATATGTAATTAGAAAAATTTAAACTCAGGATTTTTCAGCCTATAAAACCTCTACTCCATTCCAAACAATTGATACACATACTACACTCCTGCAGGGAAGATATGTGATCCCCAAATAGTCATATTTCATACAGAACTAGCATTTATCAGTTAGACCAGATCATAATCTCCCACACATATATACAATCAGTGCTCAATTTATATTAAGATAGCAATTCCTCAAACTTTAATAAGCATGCTTCAATCTTCTCACACTTTCACCTATTCACCCATCAATTTCATTAAAAACAGACTATGGAACACTTAAGGCTCTTATTGAATTTGATATTGTAATCATACTCATATAGACATTACATCAATTCAAGCCATTCTATTATTAGACCATTATATATCCATATATATTAATAGGAGTAGGATGGGATGAACTTATTTATAGTAACATGTAAGATATTTCCTAGGCAATATGTAATTCTAAGTCAATATGTAATTTGCTTATAGTGAATGTTTCTTGTATGTATAATTAAAGGAATTTGAATTCAGGATTTTTCAGTCTATTTATCCTCCATTCCATGTCAGGCAACCCTCAAACTTTAATGGACAGACTTGATCTGACTCAATTGATGAGTGCTGGTTCTGCATGATATATATATATATATATATATATATATATATATATATATATATATATATATATATATATATATATATATATATATATATATAGGGAATTATGTATCTTTTTTGCATGTGCATGGTCATGTGTATCCATTTCTTGAGATAGAGTGGAGGATGAATAGATTGAAAATTATGAGTTCAAATATCTCTAATAACATATAAGAAACATTCAGTATAAGCAAATTTTAAAATTACATATTATTTATGAAGTAAATTACTTCTTAGTCTAAGTTCAGTACATCCCTCTCCTATTAATATACATGAATATGTAATGGTTCAACAATATGAATGGTTAAACTGATGTAATGTCTATGTGCATGTGATTACAATATCAAATCCAATAAGGGCTTTAGTTGAATAATTATAAAAATGAGATGATTAAAGCCTGTTTTTTAAAGTTTGAGAATTTTTATTTTAATATAAACTGAGCACTGATTGTATATATGACTGGGAGATTATGATCTGACCCAACTGATGCTGGTTCTATATAAAACATATATATTGAGGATTATGTACCCTTTTAGTGTGGGTGGTCATTTATATCAATTGCTTGAGATGGAGTGGAGGATGACTAGACTAAAAAATCCTTGAGTTCAAATCCCATTAATTACATATATACATATGTGTATATTAAAGTGGTGATAACTCATTAGATAAATTTAAATTTAGTTATTTGTTTTTATTCATTTATATAAAGAGATTTATCAATATAGATAGTAATTTGGCTATTTCATTTTGTTCAATATATCATTTGATGATGATTGTTACATCTACAGAGAATTTTGGTTTTGTAAAATTCTATGCAATGGTCTATGTCTAGTAAATGAAGAACAAGTGTTTAAAATGATAAATAATGTATGAATGTATTAGCATGTTCATTTATCCTAATATTTGATGACTAATTTTATATATGAAAAAAAACATCTTCCACAGAAAATAAGCTATAGGAGTGTTTGGTTGGGCTTCATGCCACAAGTCCTCAGCAAAATCAACTGTCTTTTCCTAGAACCAATACCTGGAATTAATGCTTAAGCCATAAAGAAGACACTGCTGCCCATACTCTCTCTCTCTCTCTCCCATTGTTGAGCCAAAGAAGGAATACCAAGCTGTGAGACCAGTAATAGAACACCAAAGGCCAACCAGTTGTAAATTAACAATAATGAAAACCTAGATATATATTTTTTCAATAATAACTGTCTAGACAATTTATTTTAAATGAAATTTAATGAAGGACTGTCATAAAATTTAACCTGAAAATAATCACTTATAATTTATTTGTGTAAAATTTATACTATTATATTATATGAAATATGTATATGTATGAATAAATAATAATGTTTGCTTAATTGTTATTTGGTCTATTCTCTCTCTCTTGTCACAGCATTACCATTAATTTAAGGATATAAATATCTGTATATGTGGAGTAAAATGTGCAGAGACCCCTGATTAAAAGAATGAGCTTGTTTGGAATATATCAAGTGTTGGATTGGGTGCCTATCATCTGAGCATACCAGCTATATATAACCTATGGTCAGCTGATTCCTGAGTGTTATTCCCAAAACAAATAAAAATGCTATGGATGTCAGATTTTTGTTCCAGCAGTTGAGGAGTACTATGGCCAGGAAATATGGTCAGGCTGTGGATTCATATAGCTTTGATCTGGTCATAGGTATCCTTGATGGTTAATCTATCAATGGTATTCTATCCCTCTGCTTGAAGTTCTGGTCTGCTGCCACAGTAGGTTATAGAAGAAAAGATAATCATGAAATATTAATAAAGTGATATAATAAATAATAGATGTTAATAAATAATAACTAAATAAATAATATTACGAATATAAAAAAAAGAAGTACAAAGAATAAATATATATTGAGCTTGATACTAAATGTATTAAAGTAAAATGTTAAAATCAAGAAATAAAGCCAAAATGTTAAAACTGTAATAAAGTTAAGAGATATTAAAAGTATATTAAACAAAGAATAAAAGTAAATGTAATAATAAAAAAGACATGTAAAACAGATTAGGTGGAAGGATCCAGTACAAATGCTATCTAACATGGGTGATGAAGTATCATAAATGGTACAGCATAATTAAAATTAAAAAAAGTCTGAAACTAGAAAATTAAAATAAATGCTAAACTGCATAGTGATAAAAGTGAAATCAGTGAGCAGTATGAGAAAAGAAATAGACCAAGGCAAACAAATTATAATTAAAGATATAAAATAAAAAGAATAAGATATGTAATGTAAATAAAAAGGAGAGAGAAGAAAAAGTAGCTAGAGAGATAAATAAATTTATTATTGGGAGTTGTTTACAGTCCGGTAGAAATTAGAGAGAACTAGGGAGATTTTGAAGTTAGTCAAATTCTTCATTCGATTTAAAATAGTTAAAAATAATGAAAATAAAGGAACAGAAAGTCACTGATAAAGTAGAAAAAAGTAACATAAAATAAAATGAAATCATCAAGACATTTGATAAAATGTTAGAGAAACAGACAGAAATTTTCAACAAAGAAATAGAACAGTTGATACAGGAAACAATGAAAGCATGATTATAAGATAGAAAAATAATATATAATGTTGGTAGATAAAATGGATAAAAAATGGAAATAATATGGAGAACAAAAATAATAGAAAGAATACAAATAAGTAATTCAGCAGAAAGAATAGAAGTAGTATAATTAAAGGCAAGGAAGAGAAAGGTAAATCAGAAACTAAAAATGTAAATATTGACAGTAGGGAAAAGAAAAGCATAAGTATGAACACGCATTTAAATGATAACCCTGCTAACATAAACAAATTTTTAAAAATAAAAATATGTAGTGAAAGGAAAAAGATCAAAAAATTGGCCCAGCTCCTGGGTGCATTTGACAGCATGAGGCCAGATTATGAAGCCAAAGAAAGGAAATTTAAACTGTATGAAAGAGAGAAAAATATAAATATCATGAATTAGAACTCGCATAAAAATGATTGGGATAAAATAAATAGATATAGAAAGTTGTATAATCCTAGAAAGGGGATGATAAATACCTTAGCTGTGATCCAAAAACCAACCACCCAGACCATTAAGCCAGGCCTAGAAGTACATCAAGATTTTTTGGTCCAAGTGGATATGTAAGAAACCTAAAAGAACTGCCTGACAAAAAATTAAGTAGGGTTTTAGAAATTTGATAAACTTTTAGAAATTGAAAAAAAAAAAAAGACTTTTATTTGTACATGGATTATAAGAATAATGAAAATAAAGCAAATATGATAGTGGAAATCAAATAAAAGCTAGATACAAGAAATAAAGTAAAACAAGAATTTTTGAATGTCAATATATGTGAGAGAAATAAAAATAAATAAATAAAATAAAAAATTGTTTTTGTAGAGAATCAAAATGCAAAAATAAAAGTAAATAAATTAAATAAAATATATAATAAATAAAATAAAATCTGTAATCAAGAATGAATAAAAAATTTATAATTTTATGTTAAGTATAGACTGTGTTTAGGTTGGTAGAATCATGGAGGGGGGGTGCAGATAAATATTGAGGAATGTGTGTTAAGTGTAGGCTGTCACGGTGTGAATGTAAGACCCATAATGGCCATCAAACTGTGGGGAATAGTCCAATATTTTGAGGATGAGGATCCATTCAATAAGGTCTTGGGCCCATCCAATGCACTGGGAAATCTAGCCCCAGTCCATTATTTACAAAAAAATATACACACTGGAAAAAGAATTTCAGAATAATCCACAAATCAGTTTTGTTGGAAGGAAAATTCCCAATATAATATAATATACCTTGTTTTAGCATAAGTTGAATGGTTACTAGAGAAATACTGCCATTCACAGTGACCCATCTTGTCTAGGATGAAGACCCAATAGAGAAAGTCTTGGGCTCATTCAACCCACTATAAGAGGATTTCCATCTTTCTGATAAAGTTAAGTGAAAGCATTGTTTTATTGCATAAGTCAAATAATAAGCAGATGGTGTTCTGCCACTCACAGCATTCAACTTCACTGTACACATAATAAAGATGCATGTTGTCACTGTTTGTCAGCACATATGACATAATTGTTGCAGGAAATGTAGATTATGGCCTGGGAGATAGTCCAGTGTAAGAAGGGGCCACCCCTATAGTTTGTCAATCTATACCAATTTGAGACTTATTTTATAATAAATAAATAAAAATGAAGCATCAAATGGTAAAGTGAAAGATCAAATGTCAGAGCTAAAATGGGTCAAATTAATGCACTTTACATCTCAAATGGGAGAGAATATGATATAATGCTAGCAAGATACATACTATATAACAGAACACACACACTATATATATATTGAAACAGTAAGATTCGTATTCGAATCTTAAGTTTCACCTTTTTCTGTCGTCTCTCACTGACCGGTCTATCCCGCCCAAATTTAAACTTTTTGGTTTTGAATTGTGTGTGTAGCAATATTAAAAATGTATAAAAATATGTAGAATTCAGCAGAAACACGCACACATTTTAATAGCAAATTAAAGGCAATAAATAGGGATAAAATAGTATAATTTAGATTTCTTTTAGTTATATAATTTTGTATAATTTTAATCATTTATTTTGGATTATAAGTTCGTATTTATTGCTTTGTTTAAATTTTGTTTAATAATAATTCTAAAAAAATCTGATGTAATATTTAATTAAAAGTTAAAATAATCTTATGTTCCCTTTTGTCTTTGAAATTTAAAAGCATTGGTCAGTGATAGATAATAGATTAATTAAAGAAAAATTCCCCAAAATGTAATTAGTAAATGTAAAATGTAAACAAGACTTGCTGGAGACATTCACTTAAACGTTAGCTTTGCTCTCGATCACTGAGAGTCTCCAAAAATATAAAAATAATTTGTTCCTGCCAAGGTATGACCGAGTAAAGCACCTAGATTATTCTCCATCAGGAGATTGCCTATCGGATGCCGAACTTTCCATTGCCTGTCATAAATTCACCATGAAGATCTGCTGCCTGAAATAAATGAAAAAGCTGCTGCTGCTGTGAAATTAAATGAAATATCTAAATACAAGAAGGAATTGCCACTCGTGAACTTTTTGCTGCTAAACTAATGGAATCAGAAAACTTCTTATAAAACAGGTACCTGTCTGTGTTCAAACTCTAGAGTACTCTAATAATATGCTATAGCTCTTCTTCATACTACTTATCTAAATTATAAAATGTAAAAACTACCATATGTATAACTAAAACTGAATAATTAACTTAATGTGTAAATTTCTCTACTAATCTAGCTTACCTCATTCTATCTTGGGTGCGTATTTTTAAAATCTACATTTTATCTATATTTATTATTTAATTATTGCATACTCACAATGGTCTCTATTTTCAAAGTTTAAATCTATGATCATTTAAAACAGTGAATGCGTGTCACATTTTCATTAATATGTACTTCGTCAGGCTGAGGCAGAGACCAGCCCGACATTCTTATAAACCATAACTAACTTAACTTTCATCTAAATCGACACGCATTCAGTGCAACACTTATTGTAATGCAGGGTCTACTACTTCGCAAATGGCTGATGTATTAGTTATAATAATTTCCAATTTATATAGGTTTTGTATTTATTAAATCATCATGAATAATTCCAGAAAATTACATTTCTTTGAGAGTCGCCAACGTTCTTTAGTAAATGTTGATAATGTAGGGCTGAGTTAGAAATCTATTTAAATTTCATCATAATCGTTTACATGTGTTACGTTTTAGAGACGCGATGACCCATTCCGCCATGAAATTTCCGGATTCTTCAGGGTTGAAATTAACCCGTCATCCTACACAAGCGGGCATAATGGGTGCTCCCATAGGACTTGACAACATCATGCAGCCAGCCGGCAAAACTGCGCCATGGACCGCTTGTCCCTGGTTATGCTTATGTGACACCTTACTTCGTCGGGCCGAGGCAGAGACCAGCCCGACATTCTTATAAACCCATTCACAGCATTGCAGTTTTGATATACTGCCATTCCATATCACCTTTCTAAAGCGTACCACGTGTTCCTTTACTTAATTTTATTATTCTATATATCACTCCGCCTCTGCATTATCTTCATAATTCACTCTCAAATAAATGTTTGCCCTTAGTCATAGAATAAATATTTTAATTAAATAAATATATGTTTGCTGCTACTCTTAAATCTTACTTTAGACTCTTGCATTGCAAAGATATAAATCCCTCCAGGCATGCATTAGAAATACTTACTTGAGAATTTTAGGTAGCTAGATTATGCCTTCAAATAAGTGAATTCCTTTTGTAAACTTTACAGTATCGGAAATACCGCTACTGAGTCCTCAAGATAAATAATGTCTAAACAAATAAATGTATTCCTTTTGTAAACATTACAGTATTGGAAATACCACTACTGAAATCCTCAATATAAAATAATGTCTAAATAAATAAATGTATTCTTTAAAATATAATCATGTTGCAAATCCCGCTACTGAAGCTGTTAGTCCATAAAATATTATTAGTAAATGATTTTATTAAAATGTATTAATAAATAATTTTAAACTATATGTCTGCAGTTATGTTTCATTTATTCGATACCCATTCTATATAATTTCCTCGATTATGTAAATATGAATGTTTAATTAATATTAGTTTGATTATTGGCTAACTCGAGAATAAAATCATGAATCTCTTGCATATCCCTGACCACCGTGCCCAAGGAAATATTTACTAATGTTGCATCAGATGCGTTGTTTCGTGGATTGTATTGTGGAACCGATAAACTATGTTCGAACTCAGTACCACGGGTGGTTTTGCTACTCGATGGTGCTGCTGTTCGGTATGGTGGTCGAATTCTGCACTATGTTTACGAGTCACATGTTTTCTGACTGTTACAATATATATATATATATGCATTACATATTGATAATTTAAAAATAAATGAACAAATTTATTACAAAAAAAAAAAAGACTTAAAGCTCACTCTCTCTTCTTTTTATAAATTAAAATAATTAAAAGAATAAAATGTCTGAAAATAAGTAAAAGTAAAAAAATCAGAATAATAAAATTAATTAATAAACGAAAACTTTTGGAATACCAGTAAGATTCATGGATGATAATAAACTTGAAACTAATAATTGAAGTAATTACAAAATATATAAACTATCTCTTCAGCATAAAGGTGATGAGATAGTAGATTAATCTAGAATAAAGACAAGATAAAATGAAATGTGAACATTAATTAAAAATAGATTTAAATTACAATAAAAATTAAAATGATAAGGAAATAAACAATGGGAGAATTAGATATGAGGGGCATTTGCCTATTGTTAAAGTTCATGCATTATTCATATTCTGAGATTTGTATAGATTCATTCAGACATACAGATATTCAGAAATTTAAGTGCGATAATAAACCAGTCATTACTAATGCAAACAGCATTAATGCAGAATCCACAGGATTAGCAATGTATGTTGCTAGAAAGCCATAAGAGTGATTGACTGGGCTTCATGCCCCCAAGTCATCAGCAAAATCAACTGTCTTCACCTGGAACCAATGCTCAAGTCATAAAGAAGATGCTGCCAAATACTCTCTCACCCATTGTTGAGCCAAAAAAGAAATATGAATCATGAAACCATTGATGGAACACCAAAGGCCAACTGGTTGGACATTGATAATAATGAAAACCTAGGTAAATATATTTTCAATAATGAGATGAACTTTAATCAAGGACTATCATAAAATTTATGTGAAAGTAATTGCTTAAAAATTTCTTTGATGTAAAAATTATATTATTGTATTAAATATGTATATGCATGAATAAATAATAATGTTTGCTTAATTGTTATTTGGTCTATTCTCTCTCTCTCTCTCTTGTTATTGTGTCACCATTAATTTATGGGTAGAAATATCTGTATGTGTAAATTAAAATGTGCTGGAGCCTCTGATTAAGAGTAGGAGCTAGCTTAGGATATTTCAAGTGCTGTATTAGTGTGCCTGTCAACTGAGCAAGCTGGACATATATAACATATGGTTGGATGGTGTTTTTATTCTCAAAAAAAAAATATTTTGGTTGGCAGGTTTTTGTTCCAGCAGTCGAGGAGTACTATGGCCAGGAAATATGGTCAAACTGTGCATTTGTACAGCCTCAGTAAGGCCATAGATATCATTGTTGGTTAATCTATCAATAGTATTCTACTCCTCTGCTTGAAGTTCTGGTCCACTACCACAGTTGTTATAGAAAAAAGTTAATCATGCAACATAAATAAAGTAAAATGTAGTAAATAATAGGTGTTAATAAATAATGTTATGAATATAATAAAAAGAAGTACAAAGTATAAATATGTATTGAGCTTGATAATAATTGAATTAAAGTAAAATGTTAAAACCAAGAGATAAAGACAAAATGTTAAAACTTTAGTAAAATCAAGAGATATTAAAAGTATATTAAGCAAAATATAAAAGTAAAAATAATAGTGAAAAAAGAGATGTAAAACAGGTAATGTGGGAGAAGCTTGTAAAGTATATTCTTATACATACATGCTTTTAGTTCAATTAACATAAAAAGCAGAAACATTCTGTTTCCTAAGACATTTCTAATTTTTGTCACTGTAAATAAGTGTTTAGTTTTTGATACCAACATTATTACTTCATATGAGAATTTTAATGCAAAAATTAAATCCAGATAAAATGAAAAAACTTATAGTTAAATTATAATAAAAACTCAAACTACAAAATACTTTGTAGATAATAATGTTAATAAAATTAGCAAACAAAAAATTAAGCATTAATAAATAATAAAATACTAATAAAAACATTAAAACAAAACACATTTACATCATCATCATTATAATTTTAAATCATCATTAACTTATTGAAGAATGGTCTATCTAAATTTAATCCAATTATTCATAACTTCTGTTCCCCAAAACCTGCAATAAACTTCTTTCTTTTATTCATAGAGCAATACATCTCTTGGAATCAAGTTTAAACTACAATGATTGACCTAATTATATTTTAAACTTTTAGCTCTTAAAGTTCTGCCAATGGTGCCAGTTTGTTATTTTAATCTATGTTTTTACTTTTGATTGTCCTTTGTCATTCCAAATATTAATCTTTCTATACTTTCTTAAGTGATCTGAAGTCTTTGTAATAATTTTATCTAATAACATTTATAACTTTTCTGAAATTCTGAAGTATTATTTATGAAACCAACTACATTATCTGCAAAATCTAGATTACTTAACTAAGCTTTATTTCATTTTATTTTCTTAGTATTTCATTTTGATCCAAAAAATACTTCCCCTAAACTTGATTCAAAATATTTCAGAAAAATGGTAACATCCTGTTTGACATACTTATGTTAACCTTCATAGATTAACCTATAATCTAATAAATACTCTCGGATATTTAAAAATATTTTTGATGATTTATTATTCCAAAAGTTTTAATTATTGTAAAATGCTTATAGAACCAACTGACTTTAAATAATTAAGTGTAATCTCCTAGGTGGTCATGCAACTATCTTTCATTCTACAATTCTAACTCTAAACTTTTTTTGCATAAGCAAATACAATTATGAAAAAAAAAAATAGATGATAAGCTCTTAGTTGTGATTGGACAATTCAATCAATAATGAAGCATTGATAATTACAGCCATTTGCTGACTTTGATCATCTTAGATGATATTTTAAGTCTTGAAAAAAATATAAATCTGAAAACAATATCAAAAATCTTTTAAATTAGAGAATGTCACTCTTCTATATGAAAATAATTACACTTAAATATATATGTTTTTTTAAAATAATGCTTTGATTAATGAAATAGGAATTTAGATATCTATATTTAATGTGATCACTTAGATATGCAGAAATAACCAGAAACAATGTTTATTAGAGATATCAGTTTGTTCTTTTGAAGATAGTAAAAAACGTTTTCTTTTGATAAAACTGTTTCCAATATTGGAATAATTGTGAAGAATTAATTGTTATCTAAAATATTGGATTATTTTTAACTCTTTGTTAATATTTTATAACAATTTATTGCTTCATATATATACATGAGAAGTTTATTTTTCCCCTCACGATTATCATGCTGCACATTATTTCTTCTATTATTGACTTTATTTTTGAGTGGACAGACTGAAATTAATATTTTAATAGAATTTTAAATAACAGTTTTGTTTTGTTTTTTTTACAAAAAAAAAAATATTATGATTATTTTCTAAATATTGTTGTATGTATTTTTTAAATATATTTATTTAAATGTAAATATTTTAAATTTTGCATTTTAAAAAATGACTTTTTCATTCTATTTATTCGTTAAATAAAATTGAAAAAAAAAAAAAAAGAAAGACAATTAAAAATCAAAAAAATGACTCAGACTTTCATTTTAAAAGAAAGCGTTAAAAATGTCAAAGTGAAACTCAAAATAGTCAAATATAAAAAAGATTATATTCATTTGTTGTGATACCATGATGATTACCTACATATAAATGTGTTTAGACTTGTGTAAGTGAATGTTAAAAAACATAAATATATTAAGAGCAGTTTAAAACATGTTTTAGCAATTAGTAAATATGTGTCTTACATATATAGACATTTTAACAAGATTTGAAAAATTAAAAAAACGTAGACAACTTTTTAAAAAACGATAAGGAATTACATAAATTATTTTAAATCACATTTTGGAAATGGATTGTGGAGAAAACCAAGCTGTTAATCATGAATCTTCTTTATAGGTAATTAATAGAAACCATGAAAATCCATATTGGCAGAAAATGCATTTAAAGTAACTCCTAATTTCAATTTTTAAAAAAAGAGAATAATTTTAAATTACTATTAATTTTTCTTTTTTTTTTTTTTTTTGCAATTTTGATTATTAATATTACAAATAAAAAGTTTTGAAAATGCAAGCAAAAAAAGAAAACGAACTTTAAAAAAAAAGTCAAATCATAAATAAAAGTAATCATTACATAATTTAACAAATAAAAAATAATGATCTTATTTCTAAAATGAGTCAAAATTATTATATGTAATTTTTTCTAAGCTTTAAAAATATCTATCTTGAAACATTGACAACTAAATATTGCTGAAAACTGATTAATAAAGAATACATTAATAGTTATTACAAAAAAAAACTGTTCAGCATTAGAATTAATACTAATTTTGTCACTAATATATAAAATAACAGTGATATCAACTGGGAACGTAACTAAAATATTATCTACATAAAAGTTTCTTTTCAAAAATGCCTTTATAAAACAATAAAGAAAAAATAAAATTATAAATATAAACAAAAATTTGAGGTAAATGAAATTTCGTAAGAATCAGACTTTTGTATAATGTTAGAAATGGATATAAAATAAAGTCATGAAAATTGCTGCGACCATTTACATAACTTCAATTATGTTATTAAAAAATATATAAACAAAAAAACGTTGAAAGTTATAAGATTATTAAATTTTTATAAATTTCATTTACAGCAGCAGCCATTTTTTTCTTGCTGGTTATAATGTTTTAAAAAGTGTTTTTTTTTTAAGTAGAATTAATCAGCATATGTATATTTTTTTTATCTTTGCAGTTGTTTTCTTTTTCAAAAAGTTTTTTATGCAGTATGTATTAGCCAATAAACATCACATATTCACCATTTCCTATGCTTGCTCTTAACTATTATTAAAACAGGTAAAACTCTCTATATGTATTGCTCTCAGATCCAGGCTCCTCACTGATGAAGGTTGCAAGCCAAAAACTAGTCTGGGGATATTGGATGAGTAGGTACTAGATGGGAATTTTATGCACAAGCCTTCTGGCATCCATTGATTACTCTGGCTTGCATTGAGTGGTAATACACATAGAGAGTTTTGCCTGTTTTAATAACAGTATGTATTAGCATATATTTAGTAAAATGTGTATTATGGTCAGCCCTTTAAAAATAATAAATTACTAGATATTAAACTATAGCAGCCAACATGTAACTCCTGTAAAAGGACCTACTAGTCAACATCAAATTATGGCATTTGAAAAAAGAACCAGAATTACATGTGTACACAGAAAAAATTTCAAAAGAGAAATATAAAAGTACATACTTTGAAATTATTTTAATGACCTCAATATCAAAAGGTGAGATTATGCTATTTTATTATTTTTTTCTTCTGTTTTAATTGTCAATACCTGAGAAAGTTTAGTTTTTTTTTTGTATTTGTTTGATCATATATATTATTATTTTAAAAATGAAAGAAAATGTCTATTTATTAATTTGGAAGTATTAGATTTAAAATGCATTTCTATTTTTTCCTTCTATTAAATCATTAGATTTATCAAAATGTCTTTCATTATTATTCTTTTCAGCATTTTAAAATAGATATAAACTCTCATGGACTAAAAGACAAATATAGGCTATGTGTAATTTATAAAATTAATTATATAAAGATAACTTAATGATAGAAGAACTAGCATTATGGATGACAGATTTAAAATAATAATAATAATAATAATAATAATAATAATAATAATAATAATAATAATAATAATAATAATAATAATAATAAAAATAATAATAATGAGGGTTAATGTAATATATTATGATGAAAATGTCATAAGATTTTAAATGGCTGACACTCATTAATATATAAATCTTTCATCATTATGTGTTTGCTCAACAGACTGAGAGTTCAAGCCAGAGAGACAAAAGCTGACCAAGTCGGGATAGTAATACCCTATGTCTGATCATACCCTAACTCTCTCACTCGTGCTGCCAAGTCAACCCATCGCGAATGACATGCCTGAAGTTACACTCGATATCTCTTTGATCATGTTCCAGCAATAGCAAAGCAGTAAAACATGAGACATTCTCCCCTATTACATATTCTATTATATAACTTAACTAGTGATTCATAAGATAATGAGCAAGTAATGAGACTGAGACAAATTTATATTTCATAAATTTAATATAACATTTAATAAATACTAAAGCATAGTAACTGGGGTATAGCTAGCTCATACGCAGATGAGTGGATTCTCAGGGTTATAAAATAATATTACAAAGCATTGAGTGGATTCTCAAGGTTATAAAATGATATTACAAAGCAATGAGTGGATTCTCAGGGTTATAAAATAATATTACAAAGCAATGAGTGGATTCTCAGGGTTATAAAATAATATTACAAAGCATTGAGTGGATTCTCAGGGTTATAAAATAATATCACAAAGTATATGACTTTTAATAAGCTTATGTCATCTTTCATGTTTTAATTCACGCTATGTTTTATATACTGGAAATCAGTTATAGTTAGCCAGAGTGATCGATTTATTGTAAATGATAGAGATTATATTTTTATTAAGTTTAAGGTTATATCATTATTACTAAGTTTAAGATTATATTATTAATACATTTAATTAAAATCCCCTTACAGAGACATTTGCGTGATATATAATTGTTATACGGATAAACACATTAACTCAGATTCTAGGTCGGATCAACGCCGAAGTTACTTTCTAGGGAAACTGAACTGAGATGTGGTGGCAGTTGAATGTCAGATTCTAGGGCGCTTATAAACTATAGTATCAGATAAATGCGACTCGAATGCATTTTTAATGGGGTTTATTACCTAGTAAACGGTTCCCTAACCGATCTGCTTGCTATAAAGGAAGAGACCTTTTTATTAAGAACAGAAGATTGGCTTATGAGCCCTTTGGAAACGCTTTGGTTCCGTTATATACGAATAACTGTCACCTTTGCCTAAACTTTCGAGACGTGACTTGATGAAATACGAAGAAAGGTCGCAGTAGCCTAAACTTTTGAGGCGTGGCTGGACATGGAACAATCTTGAGATGGGCCATTATATATATAGCAAGTAGATATGCATATTTATGCAAATTAGCAATACATTCGCAACGCTAAATTAATATTTAATAAATTAATTACGCCAAAATCTTAGCTTCTTCAGTGCTACTTCCACCGGTCAGTTCATAAATGAGCTTATTAAATTATGATAAAGGCGATAATGAGAATCTGTTCTAAGGTTTTTCTGCATAGTTACTTATCCTCTAAATCGAAGTTATAGCAAACTTAAGATTTTTGGAACTGGGAACCTTAGTTATATGTAGTATAACTACATCTAATATCAAACTGATTTTTAAATAAAATAAGAGTTATAAAATAGCTCACGCAAATTATTGATTTTTAAATAAATTACATATCTTAAATAACTTGTCAAATAGACCTTACGAGTAATGCCAAGGTGTTTTAAATAACGAATGCAAACCTACATTTTAAATAGCTTGCGTAAAATATACTTTTTAAATAACTGGCAAATTACATATTTTAAATCACTTACGCAAATATAATTCTTAAATAACCTGGACAAAATCTGCATTTTAAATAACATACGCAATATATACGTTTTAACTAACTTTAGCAAACATTTTCATTTTAGATAACTTGAGAAAAAGATGCATTTTAAATAATATATGCTAGATAACTTGAGAAAAAGATGCATTTTAAATAATATATGCTAAATATACATTTTAAATAACTTTAGCAAAAACATTTTTATTTTCAATAACTTGAGAAAAAGATGCGTTTTAAATAATATACGCAAATATACATTTTTAAATAACTTTAGCAAAAGATTTTAAATACATTGTTCGGGCATTATAAATACCGATTCACTCTAGCACAAATAATAGTTTTATTTCAGAAAGGAGTCTTAGCTATATTTTTTATATTGCAATACTCTTGATATAGTCTTAGCTATATTTTTTTATATTGCAATACTCTTGATTTAATAAAAGTGATTGCTCACTCCCCTCCCCCCGATAATTTATTAACACACCAGATTCCGTTCTGATAAAAGCACTGCATAAATCAATAAACATGAACTTAAAACTAAAGATAGAAGGCATAAGAATAAATTGCATAAAATGATCAATAAGAGATTGTAAAAGACCCAGAAAGAGACCACATGTGAGATGGATGGATGAAATAAGAAAGTGTGCAGGGGTGATGTGGAGAAGAGAAGCTAAAGATCGGAGAAGATGGATTAAACTTGGAGAGACCTTCATCCTGCAGTGGATTGATAATGGTTGATAATGATGATGAAGATAATTTACAAGTAAGAATTTGTTGTATGGTTTTATAGAAACTAGATGTGTGTGGTTATTTAAAATTATTAATGATCAAACAAGAATTGAGTGTTCTAAGATTTAAATAAATTTAAGATAAACATTTTAGTTGAACATTTAGAAAATATAATTAAATTATGTGATTTATTTGTTAGCTAGCTTTCATTTAAAATAACATTTTAGTTATGAAATTTAATATTTGGCAGAAAGGATTTACCGGCAGAAAGTCTTTAACGCATTGTTCACTATGCTTCTCTCTCTATTCAGTCAGGATGGGCTACTCTTAGGTTTTAGTCTGGATGTAGCTTCGCAAATTTATTTCTGTGGCAGCATTCCCCATTTCTCTGGTCAGGAACTCTCTTGTCTCTCAGGTACAGCTTATTTCTTACTGTGTTGGGCATGGTGGAGGTTTTCTCTCATCGGTAGCCACTCGTGGAAGAGCAAACGGCTGTCTCTTTGTCTTCTAGCCAACGGTCATCTTTGGAGCAGCTTGGATGGTAGCTTTTTTTAGATTCAGCTTTCTTAAACGGCAGGAACAGTTTTTCTTACTTAGCTTCAGCTCTAGTCTTTGGAAATAATTTCGGCAGCAATCACAATTTTCGCAGCAACGGCAACAGGAAAAATTAACATGGATGATGATGGATGGATGAAAGAGGACCTTGATAGCTATTTTGGCCCCTTTTTATCCTATATTTTTGACAGTAGTAACCTCCTACTTTGAGTTATGCCACATCACAAGATGACTAGTTTCGAACTAGCCTTTAACCAAATATCCAGTTAGTAAAATATTAAGTATAGCTTAATCTGGACTTGGAAAGACTCTATTGTTTTAATTGACGTCATAGTTAAAAGATATATTTTTAAGAGAATGGTCACAAGCAGTTTGTATAGATTTTTGTATAGATTTATGCCTGACTGAATATTATAATTGGTCTTAGTTATAATTTTTAAATAGGTCAAATTTTAGCCAAAGTTTTATTTTTAGAACGAAGTGTCAAAACTGATAAAACTTTCTGCTTGTAATTTTAAGCAAACATAAGAATGGAAAATTATCTAACTTGGAAATTAGTTAAAATGAATACTGACATATAAAAAAAAAAATGAATACTGACTTAAATAATTATTTAGAAAGAATATTGAAAAATAAGTAATATTATAATTTTAAACTTATTATGCTGCTATATAGATAAATTTTAATTATACAGTTTTGTTTATTTTAGTTTTAACAAATCTAAATGGATATGCCCGTATATAAATATTTGAGACTGTAATTTTATATTTATAATTAATAGGACGATTATATACGCACATACTCTGCTATATTATAAGCACAAAGTTTTTAAAATTTAAGAAATACACGCCATCTGAATACAACAAATATATACTATTATCGAAGATAATAGGTGAAACAGGTCTAACCGTTTCATGTGATCCATAGGCTAATTGCCAAAAGAATTATGGTAAAAAATCTAGTTAATCTGTCAGTCAATATATATGGGGTAAAATATAAATATGTCATTAGTTACATGTGATTGTCCAAATGAACTTTAAGCCTAGGACTTGAATCCCATCTAGGTATATTTGGACACCCAACTAGAGCAGGAATAAATCCCTTTATCTCATCTGGTATATGTGGCTGACTATGCAGTGCCATATAAGTCCATAGATCATCTGGTATATTTGACTGCTCAAATGGAAGAAGTCATAAGCCCTTAGACCAACCAGTACAATGTTTATATATATTTACACTATCTTTACTTTTAATTTAACCCGGAAATATATTTTTTTATTTCATTTGCTGATACTGATAAAATAATTGTGTTGGAAAAGGTTATTATTATTACCTAAAAATGAACTGTTCTTCAAAACAACGCAAAATAATTTAACGCATAATTTACAAATGCAAAATAAATTGATTAATTTGTAATATAATTCTCCAAGAAAGCGATTAAGTTGATTATTTGTCACTACTTGTTGTATGTGTCTTGCTGTCTCTTGGCATAATTTATTTGACCTTTTCATTATTCAGATCTACGCTATATATTCTATGGATGCAAATGCACTATTTTTCTTTGCTAAATCATAATAAACTATCAACTATATATTTTTGAAAATATAAATAACAAGTAAAAATATTTCTTCATAAGTATCATATGCACAGTCAGTTTATGTTAAATACTTTCTACCTTACTGATTTGACTGTTCAAAAATGTATAGACACTATGTTAAAAGGCCATAATCAGCATGCATCAACATGCATAAAGCAACATAAATGCCTTTCAATATACAATACATACCCTTGAATACATTTATCGATAAAATTATCAAACAAAACAATAAATGTCAACATTATTATCCAAATCACTGATATTCTGCTAATGATATGATTACCATCTCTTTTTTTTAAAGGATTTTTTCTCCCCATTTAAAAGATAATTATTAGAAATCACATAAACCTAAATAAGTTATTATTTCATTTTAATATTTCAACTCTTAAGCACAACACATTTAAAATAAAAATAATCATTTTTTAATGCAGTTAATTATTTCAGAGATAACCGTATTAGTAATTTCTAAAGTAATTTTCATTTCAGAACTACTAGGATTAAAATAGCTGTCAAAATATTTTCTACACAGCCAAAATTGATGCAAAAATAATTTATTTCAAAACAAAAAAAAAAAAAAAATTGCAATTTAAAGCAAATATTAAAAGTGATTTAATTTCCTAATTGTAAAAAAAAAAAAAAACAAGAATTACAAATTCATAATAATAAAGTGACAAATATTTAATTGCATAAAACATTTAAAAAACTGTAATTAGCATTGCTGGCATTAGGTTGAAAATTTTATATATCAGAATTCTAAATCTAAGTATTTGTCTGAAGGTTTGTGATGATAGTATATTATTAGATGTGATATGTTGAACTATTTCCATCATCTATGAGTGAATGTTGAATGTGTAGACATTTTTAAACTTTATTTAAACTTTGCAAATACAAATAACTTGTTAGTAATAACACACAAATAGACAACACACATTAGTAATTACATGATGTTTCGATTAGTATTATTCTCCAATTTTCTTTAGGTGTTGCTGGCCTATATGCACAGTGACAATATTCATTTAGAAATTGAACCCACACCTTTAGATACTTGAATATCTAATTTAAGACAAATGCTCTAAGTACATTTGCCTTAAATTCAATATTCAAGAATTTAAAGGTGCGAGTTCAACTTCTAAGCAAATATTGTCACTGTGCATATAGGCCAGCAACACCTAAAGAAGAGTGGAGAATAATGCTATTTGAAATGTTGTGTAATTACTAACCTGTGTTGTCTATTTGTGTGTTATTACTAACAAATTGTTGTATTTGGGAAGTTTAAATAAAGTTTAAAATTTTCTATACATTCAACATTCACTCATAAATGATGAAAATAGTCCAACATATCGCTTCTAAATCTAAGATCTATTGAATGAAGAAAATCATCATCAGAGCAGAATTGCAAACTTCACTTACACAATGTTTTTTAACAGCCCTCATATAAAAGTAGTAGATGCCAAACATGATTCTACATTATTTTAAACTAAGAATAGACAACTTATTTCCAAAGTTTCTAAAAAATTTAGGACCTACAGCTAAAATATGTTTAGCTAAACTATTCAATATTATTTTTCATGCAGAACTATTTCAAAAATTTGATATAAAACAAATATATAGCAGTACTTTTAACTCGAATAAATCTATAAATAAACTAAAAAGTATCACCCAATATCATTACTATGTGCTTCCTGAAAATTATTCAAAAGAATCATTTTATTATCAAGAATTTTTCCAATAATTGTTACTATTTATCTTTACAGTAGACTACTTTTAGATGAAGGAAAAGCTATTGTGAATAAATTTTGTGTTAACCAATCACGTGGAAAAAAGCTTTCAAAGTAAATTAAAAAACTGGTATTACTTTTATTGGCCTAATCTCAGTTTGTGATTCTATTTGGAAAAATGATTTAAAAGTTTCTTAAATGCAAAAAAAGACATTAATTGACTAACAAAATACTCTCCAGTAGAAAAACTAGAATGATATTAAATTATAATCATACAATAGTTTTCATCGGGTTCATTTTTTCATCTATTAATATATTTGTAGTGGCAAAATATTTATCTATGCTGATGATATTGCTTTGATTTCCCAAAAAACATTAAAAAAAAAAGTCTCTTAATAATTATATTAAAAGTTTGACTTTTTTTTTCTGAAGATTAGGATCTTATTCTTAATCCAATAAAAATAGTATGCTCAATTTTTTATCTAAACAATAGAGATTCATCCCATAATTTGAATATAATCTTACAATAAAATATTGTAATATAATCTTATTCTTGCTATTTAAAAATAATCTTGGATTGTAACTTAACTTATTTCCTCATTTAGCCAAGGATTGATCAAATTAATTTCTAGAAATAAGTTATTGGAAAAATGCTCACTACTTGGGATTGTGATTGATTTCTTTAGCACTAGCACATTTGCTGGTGAATATTATACTCTTGTTTAGAGAAAAAGTTCCAATATTAAATTTCTGGATACTTAATTAAATATTACCATAGGAAATATTATTGATATTACTAAAGTCTACTTCTTTGCAATACCTTCCTGCTCTTTCTCATATTCCTCTGCCAAATATTATGTAGAAAAGACTATTAAACACATAAGACTTGCCACTAACTCAAGATATATTTTAACTATCCAAGATTCATTTAAAATAAGATCCCCATTTTGGAATTTCTCCCATAAATCTGTAATCAAAACATTATAAAGTAAAAATGGACTTCTGGTAAAGCTAAACATTTTTTTCTGCAACAGTATGTTCCTAGATTCAACTCGAAAACTGATCAGAAAATTCAGAATGGTGATTCACAAATGGAATGGAATAGATACTAGTTTATGTAGATATGGAGAAATAAAATTATAAAACATAATTAATAACTGTTGAATGTATCACAATATTGTCAATGTTGGAGGACTTAATAAAACAGCTAATAAATCTATTTCCAGACTAAAATTTCTACAGTTTCCTTCATAACGTTTTTTTAATAATTAAGCTGTCTAATATACCTTCTTGTCACTATATAAATAGCATTCATTCAGAATCTACCATATGTTTGGATTTTTAAATTGTATTATTGTGATGATTCTTCTATCACCACCAATCTTCTAAGCATGATTTACTTTTCTAATGCATTATATTGAATCATGATATAACTAAAATAAGTCAATTTCAATTTAGTCACTTGTGTCTTAAACCAGAGTTGTGGATTAATTTGATCAAGTGTCTACTTGTTCATTTTCTTTGCTGTCTGTAGTATTTTCAAAAACTCCTTTAGAACCAAAACTCAAAAGCTCTAACCAACTTTTACATTCACAACTTGAACAATTCTGATATATTTTTTTTCATCTAAAAATTTTATTGATGAAGAATGACTTAAGAAAAAATGTTTTATTAGATGTTATTGTGTCTGATATAAAATTATATATATATATATATTATAACGATCCGGGTTTGAGCTGGACTTAATGTAAGCTGCACTACAAGGGCGCCATCTAGGCATTTGAACCTAAAAAAATTTATAAAGTAGGCAGATACGTAAGTCAAAAAAAAAATTTATAATTATTTATTTTATATATTTTGGTTGATTCAGGTCATTAGCCCATTGTCACTAGCTCAATGGAACAGCAGAGATTTATATTTCATAAATTCTTATCTAAGAATATTTTTTAAAAAAGAATAAAATAAGCCACTGCCAGTAATTAACATACAAACATTTATTTATGCACATATATATAAAATTTAACATTATTATTTTAGCATGTTTACTTTAATATTTAACATTATTTTTAACTTTTAATTTTAACTTGATTTTAGAATTGTTTTACATTTTAATTTTTATAAGTTTACTTTTAAATTTTATAAGTTCGCACAGATGGATTTATAAAAGTTTGTTTTATAAATGTTGAGTATAGATCGGTTACATAGATTACACGGTCAAAAACATTTCAAAATAAACATAAACGATCAAAATATAAAGTCATTGATACCGTCAATTGCATAGGGAATTTACAAGAAACCCAATGGCATTCATCATAAGATACTGCAGTGACACCAATAACTTAAAAGACATCCGAATAAATACATTTTAGATACTCACCGTAAGGTATCATTATTTACCGAATGTCTATATATTTTGATCAAATATGAAAACCAAAAACATAATTAACCGATAACGAATCCATGCAACTTCCATACCCAACTTAAATTTAATGCATTTTTATTTAGAGTGTCGAGTATGAATAGACTACATAGATTTGCATTTGAAAGAAAATATTCTATCCTTATTTAACCTTAGGCCAAAAGTTCGCAGTCAAACCAATGTCAATTCATCTGATATATCGATGCATTCAATGTAATACGAAATACAGCAGCACAAAAGGTTAAGAGAAGAAATTGCCTCTCATCAGATAGGAATACTACATCTATCTGACAAGAAGAGCAATAAAAAAAACTCCATAGGAAAGGACTGCGGTCATTTTGCCGACTTACGAATCGCATTCCATAGGCCAAAAGGAAGTGTGCAGCATATAAAGCGATTCTGCCCATAGCGAATCTCATACTACATCTACTAATTACACCAATATATCCAATCCATTGACCCAATTTAACTACAAAACAAATAACCTAAGATTACCCTCCCCTAATATAACTTTACAAATCTATATAGCCATTCACGCCCGACTTAAGTTTAACATTTATATAATTTAATTTAACAAAAAAAAAAAGTCATAATAAAACTTAAAAGAACAAAAAAAAATAAATGGAAATGATTTTACAAAAAAAATACATCAAATTAAAATTACTTATTAATAAATAAAGTTGGTCAGATAGGATTCTATTGCAATTATTTTAAATATGAAAAGTTTTTAATTTAATGTTCATTAATTATAAAGTTTTTACAGTTTTAAACAGTTCATCTTTATCTGTTGCTTGCCATTTGAACATGAATTCCCACGCCATCCTAAAAGATTGGTATTCTGTTGGCCATTTTATTTTTCATCTGGAGGTTTTTTACTTTAGCTGGTCCTCAATGTAGAAAACAATAGTTCATTTCTCTTTTTTTCTTAGCAGAAATGAAGGGATTGAAGAGTGCATCTTTTCAATCCCTTCTCCTTCAACTTCACACTAATACATATCACCACTGCTGTCATACATCTCTCTCTCTAAATTTTATTCACTCACTTTTTATAGTAGCCTTTCAGATCCAGTGGACATTACGTCATGACGATGTGATGGTCTTTTCGCTGAGGTCCGATTCCATTGTTTTTCTCTCCTATCTGACCTTTGCTTATACATTTTAAATGCCCAAGGGCTAGTTTATATTTAACTAATTAAAACAATCATTTCCATTTTCTGATTAATTAATGTGTTTTCCAAACTTAAAGATATATTTTTATCTCTAAATCTTTTTGTTGAAAGATTTAGTTTTTCTATTTTTAATAAAGTTTTATTTTAATATTTTTTTTTATCTGTGTGATTATATATATATATATATGAGTTTAAGATGATTTTTTAATTTTCAATTTTTAATTTCTAAAAAAGAAGTTTTTATTTCGAACTTTTATTTTTTTCATGTTTAATAATAAAAAACAATGTAACGTACATATGTGCCCGTTACAATATATATATGAGAAATAGACCAGTGCATATCTTTAGCTAAAAATTCATATATATATATATATATGATAAACAAAACAAGTTATAAATTTCATAACTTGCTATAGCTTGCAGTATATGATCACTAGATGGAGCTTTAGCAATAGCCCACTAACAAGCTTTGTTTACATAAACACTGAGAGAGATAGAATTCAATATCCCTTTCAAATGTGGCCAACCTTTAAACCATGGTTTTGAGCTAGTTGTCTCATGTCAGTAAAAGGTAGGAAGACTAGAAACTGATCTTTTGATGAATAGAAAATGTTGTATTTATATTATAGCACTTTAATATATGTTGAATACTGTCTGTAGTTCCTTTTACATATGCAACACAAATCCTAATAGCTGATTTATCTTTTTGTTTCCTATTTTGTCCAGATAGTTTCTGTAGCCAAAACTCTTTTAAATAGAGCAATTAACCTTTCAGATAAGTCACATCTGAAAAAAGAAATAAATCATATTAATAGTGTTTTATTAGCAAATAGTTATAATTATAAATTTATTAAAAAAGTCTTATTTTGAGCCCAAAATGGACAAAATAGGAAACAAAAAGATGATAAATCAGCTATTAGGATTTTTATTACATATGTAACCAGAACTACAGACAGTATTGGACATATATTAAAATGCTATAATATAAATACAGTGTTTTCTATTCATCAAAAGATCAGCAATATAATAACCAAGCCTAAGGATTCAATCCCTTTTGAATCTCATGGTGTTTATCAAATCTCATGTGGAAATTGTAAACTTCTTACATAAGTATGAGTAATCATCACATCACTATTATGAGAGATAAGCATTCTAATGCAGTTAAACAATGCTCATCATTATCAGCACTTTCACTCCATACTATAGATTCAGGTCATAAAATTGATTTTTCTAGTATCAGAATCATATCCAGATGTGATAAGCTCTACCAGTACAAAATTAAAGAAGCCATTGAGATACTTAAAAGGCCAGATTGTATTAGTAAGTGAAATGATATATGCAAACTTCCTCCTATTTGGAAAGATTTTTTAAAAAAACATTCTTAATTTAACATTTTTGCTATTGGTGAAATTTTAATCGTTTTTCCAAATCAGTGATTGTAGTGCCTCTACAACTGTCTTTCTACCTTTTATCACCCAGTAGATGACTTGTGTAATCAAGTCAAAATGTTGGTATATTAATATTTAAAAGATTTTAACATTGATGAACCCGCAAAATGTCTTTTATATATGCAACCTGTGAAAATCTTTGTATATATATATATATATATATATATCATATCCATTAATATATATATATATATATATATATATATATATATATATTAATGGACATTTTATTTATTTTACATCATATATATATATATATATATATGTTGAATTAAAGGTTTATATTGATTATTATAATAATAAATAGAAATGAGATAATATCCATTGAATAGGGAGAAACTTTAATTTTTAATATTATTAAGAAGTTATCAATTACTACTAATAAACAATTCCTGAAGCTGAGCAAGTTTTTCTCATAAACCTACAATAGTTTTTTGGTTGGGGGCCTTTTACTTCACAGACCCCCAACAAAAAAACTATTATAGATTCATGAAAAAAAATTTCTTAACCTCAGGAATTGTTAATTAATCGTAATTAATAATTTATAATAACATCAAGCGTAAAGTTTCTCTCTATTTAATGGATATTTTCTCATTATTTTTATTCATTATATATATATATATTTATTCTAAGAATTCTCACAGATAAAAGATGAATTTCTGGTAGTTTCAGTGTAATAATATAATAACATCCCAACCTCTATCATACAGATCATAGATAACCTCATGTCTAACAGAGAAATTGTTGTCTTGCTGAATGGCAAGCTTTCTTCATTTTTCCAACCTAACACATCCATTCCACAAGGCTCCCCCTCAGTGCTCTTCTCTTTATAGTCTACATTTATCCACTGTTGAAAGCCATCAAATAACAACTACCTGGTGTCTTTGTACCAAGGCTTGCCAAATTGATAAAGCTCATGGCTTATATGGATGATGTAATCATCTTCCTCCCTTCAACAACCTATTTACCACAGTTATACTCCATATTGCATAAATACACAGCTGACTATGGTCTCATCATCAACCCATTGAAATCAGCTATATGGAAGGTATCCTCAGGTCAGAAGATTGTATCCAAATTTACAGCAAACCCTCAAAAGTGTTTGGGCTTTGAGATATCCAAAACATACTTCCAAATGTCCAAAGATATTCAAAATCACATTCTGCAGTCAATGGAAAGACTTACTAAACATCTGTCTAAAGTCTACCTTTCCTTACATGGTAAGGTAATGCTTCTCAATATGAAAATCATGGCCAAACTCAACTATTATATACCCATCATGAGGATCACTAAGACTTTTATCAATAAAAATGAATTCTCTTGCATCATGACTTTTCTGGGGAGGTAAAGTTGTTGCAATTATCATTAACAGGATGCAACTTCACCGGAAGTATAATGGACTTTTTTATCATGCTATTCAAGCCATTCATATTCAAAAGATATTTAAATTTTATCACCATGCTTATCAAATCATTTGGATATGAGCAAGTCATTTTGTCACTTATCCCAATAGATAGACCCCCTTCCAGAGTCAAGAATTTCCTTGATGTCGTGATTGATTTGATCAAAAGCTACATGGTAATTACGAATGATACGTTTGATAATAGGATTAATATTTGACAAGTACATAGTCTCATTCACCCTGTCACAATTTCCATACCACCACTACTTGCCCTGACCAATAAAAGATCATCTCCCTCTTCAGGTGCTGGGCTATGGAACTGAAATTCTTTGATTTCATTATTAAGATAAACTTAAATGCCATTAGCACTAATTGGTTTCTCTTCCATAAGTGAGGCATCAATAAAATTGACCCAATCTGCGCCCTCTACCAGACTCATGATGAAACATTTGACCATCTGTTTTTCTCATGCCATGGACTCTGGAGGTCTAGAAGGATTATTGCTGATAACCTTAAAGTGAATTTTTACTTTGTTATCTCTCTTAAGGACAGTATTAAGACAAAACCCATCCCTACTATTAGGTTGTCATTATTTATCAACTATGTATTCTGGTGTACTCATTGTAAAATGGTTTTCAATCCCGGTGCAATTTATGAGGGAAAATTCTTTCTGAATAAACTTATAAAATTTAAAAACCATGACATGATCCTAGCTCCAAAAGTATTATTCAAGGAAACATGGACTCTGATTGCATTGTAAGGATGATTGCTGGTAAAACACTTTGTTTCTTCTGTCTAAGATATTGCTGAAAGTGGTTTTGTTAATAATCAGAAGTTCAGATCCTTATGTTATCAAAATGGATAACATTTAACTGAACACATCAGATTTAGCATAAATACCTAAGCCTTCATGGTTGTAGTGATTTTTCCAATGGTGATCTGACCAAACTCTAGATCGACTAAGTGACTCTTGGTAGTGTGAGGCAATTTGGCTAGGTGAGTTGGGTGAGTTTAATTGGCCTACTTGTGTGTTAACAGTAGACCTGGTATTCAGGTTTACCTCTTGCCCAGAATAATATTATTTTATATTTATTTATAATCATGTAATTTTTTTTTATGTTTGTAATTCTAGCTTTCGTTTTAATTTACCATGTATACATAATTGTCACTGTAAACATTGTACTTGTTTAATAAAAATATAATAGCTAAATAACTGATGTTTTAGCACAATAATAAGTACTTTTCTCAGAGCTTCTTTTTAAAATCATGAGAATGGGTATGGTGAGAAAAGTATATATAAAATTCCATGAAAAGTTTGTTTACATTCATACATTGGACAGACCAATTGTAGAATAAATATAAGAAAGAAAGAACACATTTTGACAGTTAGAGATTTAATCTAATTCATCAGCCACTTATTCACACATTGAATTAGCTAACCATGACTTTAATTTTAATAAAACTCTCTATACATATTGCCACTCAGTGCAAGCCAGAATAATCAATGGATGACAGAAGGCTTATGCAGAAAATACTCATCTAGTGCCTACTCAAATGGTGATCATGTGATGTTTATTGGCATGTAATTGGATAGATTGAGTTAATTTAAGTTAAGTTCAGGTTAAAAATATAAGTAAATTCACTGTTATCTACTATTGGTACATTTCGTATAATAGAACGTATTTTATATATTAATTAACCAATTATTTACTTTTTATATGTAATTTTTCCAGAAATCATGTGACTAAAAAAATGAAAAATTAGATTGTTGCACACAGTTTTGATAGTAATTTATTCAAATCATAAAAGTTTAAAATTAATACAGAATTTTTTTTCAGTAATATTCATACTCCTAGAAATAATATAGGCATTAATAAAAATATTCAAACTTTATTGTGATTGTTTTCATTTTAAAAATTCATTATTTTTAATCTGCTAATAACATTATTTATCTTGTTTTTTTCTCTGTTTTTCAAAATCTATAGTTGACAGATCAGTTGCTTATATCATTTCTTTCATCGTGATAAAGCCTATCCAATTCTTACTATAATCTTGTAGATATTTAATATATTGAATTAATGAGCATTTTTAGGTGTTATATCTTCTGATATTTCATCATTAGTCATTACAGTGTGCCTGAATTGCTACTTTCAAATATGATTTCTCTGTATCTCCATTTTTATGCTGATATCTTTTGAATTTATCTTAATTTTTGTGATGGATTTTTTTTAGCTTGTTTTCAGTTTTTTTTGCTTGGCTTGTTCAATTTTCTTGCTATTCTTATTTGTATTAGTTTCTTTAATGATACATTTTATTTCCTGTTGTTCTTTGTACCTATCATGATTTCTCTCATTGGTGATTATACTGAAGTTGTGCAAAATCTATATGCTTAGTATATAATGAAATCAGAATTTCTTCTACATATACAACAAAAATATTAATAATTATATTAACATGTTATTTATTTTAATTGAGTTAGCATGTGGGACAAACAGCAAAGCTAAACACTGAGCACTTATAAGTTAGATGATTTATTATTTACAAATAGATTAGTAGTCTACTATAACATCCAAGTGTTTTTTTATTAAATACATATCTAGATATTGTTTTTTAAAGTTTGTAGCATTACTAATCCCTAATCCACATCACTTTCATCACTGTAAACCTTAAATAATTAAAATGTTAAAATCCATTATATTGATATACTCCTTGGTTAAAAAAAGCTGAAGAATGTTTTTACTGTTTTTCATAATAATGATTATGGTTTAATAAAATAAGGATGTAATTGTTTTGTTAACCTTTAATAATATTACTGCTTTGTTGCAGTTTGTGGGGTTTTTTTACTATTAATTACTGTTTCATTTTTATAGATATAATAAAAACTATTGAACCAAAATTCTCTCTTGATTCCCAGATTTATTCTTTAACCCATCTAACTGCTTCATATTATGTTTTTTTAAAGATATGTTTCAGAATCAGAATCAGGCTTAGGTCAAATTATTTTAATTAAATTACTGCTTTCTTGTGAAGTGAGTTGCTTTTATGTGGCTAAAATGATAGAGGTATCTGAAAACTATCTTCATATGTGATGCAGTCCTTGCAAATGTGTTTTTTATTATATTTGCAGCAAACATTGCAAGGATATACAAACATAGTTTTTGGTTTACAGATTTATAGTGTGACCCAATTTTTGTGACCTTGACTGTTATATTTGTCTTTGAATAGCATTTTTTAGTAGCAAAGCCTGACCATTACATTAAGTCTACTAACATGATTATGATTGTTTCATAGACTGTTGATAAAGACATTCCTATGTTCCCTATCGGAAGTTTGTGAATTTGCAATAAAGAACTAACATATTGTTAATTAGATTGTTTGTCTACACACATATTAGTTCCATTGAATGAGCTGGTGTGATTTAAGATTATAATATTTCACAAGTTGCAGACCCCCACAGATTTATAGATATAAAATTTTTAAAAGGTTTATTTATTTTGTTTCATTTGGCTTCTTTTTGGGTAATTTGTATCTAATTTTTTCAGCAAATCTATTTTTTACAGTTCTTCTTACTTAGATAATATATATGGGGAGGAACCCAAAAGCAACCCAGGAATTTTATAATAAAAAAAACTGTGCATTTATTTTTAGGTGTTACAAATTAAATCTTCTTCAAAGTACAATCCATTTAATGCAATGGACCAGTCTAAACAAGTTTTTCATTTTTGGAAGTAGCCCAAAAACTCTTCCAAAGTAATGCCTTAAATTACCTGAGTCATTTTTTCCTTCATCATTTCAAGACTACAAAAAAAAAAATTGAAACACTTTTTTCATTTAAAAGAATAAAACAAAGTCAACAAAGTGAGATTGGACAAATATGGCTGATAGATTAGTTGGATCATAATGTTTTTATTTAAAAACTGGTTTTATACTCAACCCCTTGTGCATTGGCATGCTGTCATGGAGAAGCTTGTACTCAACATTTTGCCACAAATTGAAATGTTTTAGTTCTACTGTATCATGCAACCTTCCAGAATTTCTAAGTTTTAAATGCCAAACATTATGGACAAATTCTGAGAAAACAATGCCATTTGCATAAAAACATTAGCATAATCTTAACATTGGAATTTATTTGCTATGCTTTTTTAAAATGCAATGAAATTGACACTTCTTTTAAATGATTTGCAAACTTATGTTTTCCCAGAGCAGTTTAATACTTTTAATTAAAATGTTTTTCACAATTAGATTTTGTCAGCCCCATTTTTAGTGGGATGCTGGAAATTTGACTGAGATGCCATTTATTCTGTTATAATTGCCATATTTTTATATACTTATCTATAAGTGTTATCTATTAATATGGCATAGTATTTCATGACCTAAATATAAGTATTGATTAATTCTAATGGAATGTTAATAATTATTCAGAAAAAATTATTCCTATAAATATAAAAATCATATTTTATTGCAATTTCATAATTAATTTGCTGTCATTAAAAATAAGTTTATTTTGATTAAATTTGATTTCCATGTGGAGATTATTCATTTTGATTGTTAATGCATGGTGCTTATGGAGTGGGTCATGAGAAGGCTGTCATTAAAAAAGAAGTAGCTTCACAGGAAATTTATAAAAAAACTTAAGCAAAGTGGACTTATTATTAAGACAGTTTTACTACCTAGGACTCATCTCAAGTCAAAATTCTTCTTTTGGATGTTCAACCAAAAATCTATAATCAAAGAATTAAGGTGCAAAAAATAAACTTAAGATATTCCAAAGAAAATTATTTTTTAAATCCACTAATAAAATCAACTGGATTTGATTATCTTAGACACAACTGGAATTTGATCAACAGATTTAATTTAAAACAATTCATGGTCATTAAACTCATTTGCTTCATAAATGGAATTTATTGACCATTAATTTTTGTAAATGTGAGCAAACCCAAATTATGAATGACATAATTAATGACTGCTGAAACCATGAATACAATAAAATTGAAAAATTTAATAAAATCACTGGAAAATCTATCTTATGGTTGAAATCTCTACAGGTTCTTTTATGATATTTTGTAATTATTTAAGTTGTCAAAAGCATCATGGTCAATATTAATCTTTATATAAAAATAGACAAATACTTTAACAGTGTTTGTTTGTTTAGTTTATTGGTTGCACTGCTACTTAGTTTGCTAACCATATTGTTATCTAATTTTTTAAATGGACTAAAAATAGTGAAAACCATGACTAATAATAAACAATTTATTAATAAAGACTGCTAAAAAAACTTTCCTACTTTTTGAGACCATAGATAAATCAAAGAGAACAAATTTATAATGTCTTCTTGTTAACAACCACTGCTTTTCTATGTGATTGTTCAGAATTATATATATATATATATATATATATATATATATATAATATACAAATCAATATATATATCAAAATACAGTACAATTTATATAAATTATATTCTTTTAGAAGTACTTTTGACTATACACTTTGTAGTCTTTATCAACTATATAACATTGAATAATCAAAATGAGACAATGCTTAACAATACCCATAGTTCAATTCAGATTTCCCACAATTCTGTTATCTTAACATTTGATGACTGGCGATTCATTAACATTTGACGATTTCTTGAAATCAACATAGCCTCTTTTATTTTATGTTTATTATGACAACGTTCAATTTGAATAATTTTCATATTTTTATAATCAAATTTAAATCCATATTGACAAGATTTATTATGATCAAATATAACAGATGATGAAGGTTTATTTACATCTGTTCCATATGATGTTAATGAATCGCCAATCATCAAATGTTAAGATAACAGAATTGTGGGAAATCTGAATTGAACTATGGGTATTGTTAAGCATTGTCTCGTTTTGATTATTCAACGTTATAGTCGAAAGTACTTCTAAAAGAATATAATTTATATAAATTGTACTGTATTTTGATATATATATTGATTTGTATATTACATATATTGTGAAACGAATACAGATATCAAACTTTATTTATTATATATATATATATATATTACCAAATATAAAATTTTCATAGGTTTATAAATATAAATGTTAAACATTTAACATAAATTCTCTGTATACTTTTTACAAATAACTTCCAGCTATAAATTTATAAACATGTTAAAAACATCTATTTAAAATTTATAGCTCTTTACATGATCGCTTTATTGATTGTAAAAAATATTTACAAAGTTGTATTTTCAATATTAACTCATTTATTTTTTGTCAGAAAAATGATATTTTTATCAATTTGAATAATAATCGAAAAGCACATTTGTTTTTGGCACAAAATATTCCAAATATAATTGCTAGATGATATTGATCAAGCCAATTTCAGATCAAACATTTTTCTGAAAAACTAATAATGAGTTAATAATAATGGTAAAAAATAATTATCATAGCTTAAAAAGTATTAATAATAATTTATTAAAGGATATTAAATATTAGAAAAAATGTTGCCCCTCTAACAACTTTTTAAACACTTTGATTTCTGTTATAATCTCCTATTGTTTGATTTGTTTAATAAATTTTGAAATAAAAATTTAATATAATTGTATCCAATAAAATTTGTTCAAATTTTATGCATGTGTTATAAATTAATGGCAAAGCAATATAACACTAATACATTTTACATAAATTGCCTAATTTCTTTACACCTGAGGAGTATTGACAGATCAAATTTCAAATATTTTGAAATCAAATTTCAAACACCTTGATATCAGAATGCATGCAACAGGTCAGCAGTGAAGATACATATATATGTGCCTATATTTGCTTCAATTTTAAATAAATGTAACTAAAACTATTGTCAGTTTGTGGCATGAATGGAATAACATATATTACATTTAAACATATAAATTCATTTTACTTTAGTTTTAGTAACCCTATAATTTAATCTGCATTGTTAAATATAATATATATTTAATAAATCACAGGTACAAAAAAAATCAAATCTGTTTAAAATTGTCTTTAAAAAAAATTCATTTATTTTAAGGCACATAAATAATTAGTCAATTTCTTTAGCTAATTTCTTTAAACTTGAATTAAGAGATTTGTATCTGTTTTTATTAAAAGAAAGATATTCTTTGTTTTATTTTAAACTAAAAAAAACCTCTTAATTTTATTAGCAAATTATTTTTCTTTGGTATTAATTTTATCTTTCTAGTAAAAGTTTTAAACAGATAAAAAGTTTCCATAATGAAATGAGCAATCCATTATTCATTTCAATAAAAAAAAAAAATTTCTTCTAAGCAAAATGATATGCAAATTTGGTTTTAAAAAACAAATTAAGAACAAGGTTCTAAAAAGAAATTAAGTTTTGATTGATATAAAATCAGTTTTTTTCTCTTAATCAGACTGGGATATTACTTCATTCAAATCCCAGGACAAGCACTTATGCTTTGTGGATAAGAAAGAAGAACACTGCTAATACTTAACTAGATCTAGTTTGGAAAAATGATACTGAAATAAAGAAATAGGCTTATTTAAAAGAAATCTAGCAATTTCAAATCTATATTAGCACCCTAAATGGACTTTTAATATTTGTCAGAGAGAAGTAAATGACAATTATTTTGTTTTAGGTGAGTCTTATATTTATATAATAATTTGTACTTTATTTTAAATAATTTAGATTTATAAATAAGACTTATTATAGGTATTATTTAAAAAGACTGTCTGTTATGAATTTAACTTCTCTTTACTTGTTAAAATTATTCTTTTTTAAACAAAAATATTAATTATACATTGCATACGTATGTTAAGCTTATAAATTTTATATAAATTATTAATGAGAGGAAAAGGTAAATAAATAATGATAAGCATGTAAGTGCATTGCACACATATAAATTGCCTAAGTCTCAAATAACTGTAATCAATGATATAATTATTTCCATTAGCCTCATTCATTCATAGTTAAACTTACATTTGATTACTGAAATCTTATTTTATGTAGATAAATTTATATATGCACAGTTGTTGGTAAAATGTTTAATAGTTTACATATGTTCACATCCATATGGGAAAATACATTCCTATCAGTTTGATGAGTTAAGAATTGATCTCAGAACAAATCATCTCCTTATATATTATAATTGTATTAAACTAGGTTTAGGAACAAAAGGTCATTCCTTATAATTATTGTTTAGGTTGATTCAGTTAGAGTTAGGACCAAAAGGCCATTCCTTTATAGTTATTATTATATGTTTGGTTATATTTAGGATTAAGATCTAAAAAGATCATTCCTTATAATTATTGTGATGAAGATAGCATTGATACCTATCCCATATAAACCATATGTATGTGTAAGTACTAGAAGAGATGTGGGTCAAAAATGTTATATTTATGAATTCATATATGTGTAAAATTATATTTAAGTTTATTGAAATCAGTGTTAAAAGTATGACGAATATGTTATATATTATCTTTGAACATATTGAAACTATAATGTATAAAGGGCTTTGTTAAATAAATAAACTGTATATCAATTAATGATTTTATGTAGTAAATAAATTATTGTTACATGATTTGTTAATTTATTAAAGATAAATTGTACATCAATAACTACACTTATAAATAAATTATTATGACCATTTGCTATTTTATGTAGGATTGCATGGTCTACTGTCATTCATTAGGAGTACCATATTCTCTGCAATTTAGCCTGGCATTACAAATGATGCTTGTAATGGTTGTATTATTATATTGAATAAAATATTGTTTTAAATAGGCATGTGTTAGTTTATTTTCTGATGCTTATAGCCAGGTAGCACTCATATAATTTGTGTAAATAAATAGAGACAATGTAAAATAAATGAACTATACTAAGACTAATCATTACAATAACTACTTAATAATTATTGAACTGTTACATAAATAGCAGATGTCCAGAAAAAATGAATAGTTTCAATTAATAAAATATGAAATTTATGAAAAACAGAAAATTTAGTAAAGGATTTAGACAGCCAGATTCAGTTTCATTATTGGCAAAAACGAATTTTTTTATTAATAATTCCAAGAAATTTTAATTAAAAAATAATATGAAAACCTTTTGTTTACAATTAGTAAATAAGCTTAGTAAAACATGATCAGGAGTTTTCAATCAAGTTATTTAATTAGATTCTTCAAATCAGTCATTTCTGGAAGCTCTGCAGGAAAAACCAGAAGAAAAATGCCTAAAATAGTGGAGTAAAGCAGCCAATCCCTTCAATCAGTCATCCTCAGGTGTCTGCAAGTGATGCTCCAACATAAACTACATTTATGCCATTGTTACTAAGAAAACCAGTCATTTACTTGTCATTTAAAAAATATATATACCTGACTTCTATTTTTTGTAACCTTTACCAAAGAGTCCAGAGAAAATGCAATTATAAATATTTCTGCCATGAGTTTTTCATTTATTAGCTTGATTGAAATAGTCACAAAATTCTTAATAAAAATGTTTGCCATAATATAAGTTTTCCCAATGATGAATGGAATCTGTAATTAAATATTATGTATACTATAAAATTCCACTATATAAAGTATTTCAAAATATCCTGCTCTGTATTAAAATATGAAAAGCTTTTTTTTTTTTCAATAAAGCTTTGTCTGACAAAAGTATATGCAAAGCAATTCCTAAATAAAAAACATAAACTCTAAAAAAGCTATATGAATTATGCATCAAGGTAATCCGGTTTCAAACTCCAGACCTCTGCACATAAGTGATAGGCATTTTGGACCTTTTATCACAGTCTCTTGCCATGGGGAAAATGTTGGTAATTTATAAATTTTGTTTCTACTAATTTAGTTCTTCATTTTCTACAAGTACTGTATATCAATCTCTATAATTTATTTTAGATTATGATTAATAATAGCTCCAACACAATTGAAATAAAACAACTATATAAAAATAATAAATATATAATTATAATAGATTATGTTAGAACTTTATTTATTGTTAGAATGTTTTTAATTAGCCCTGTGTATTTTATGAATATATATGTTATATGCATATTACTGAGTTGTAGGTCATATGATATGTGTTCAAATGTATTTTTAATATACAATAGCAAATCTAGAAATCAGGTTAAATTATTGAGACTTTTTTAACAAAATCAGTAATTGCTTACATATCGCACTACCTATCATATTTTCTTTTCTTTTGACCAGTTTTGCTTTTTGTTAGATTATTCATTTATAATGTTAAGTAGTTAGGGGTAAAATATCAAATCAGTTAAAATATATATGTATAAAAATGAAAGCAGGTAAATTTTGAAAAAAGCAATTAAAATTTTAAAAAGTACATTTAATCAATTGTAGCAAATACCAACTAATTCAAATTTTATAAATTATTTTCCAGTTACAATATATCCAATTGCAAACTTCTAACATTATATAGAATGTATGTATTTGTATTAATCGACTTTAGATTAACTTAGAGCTTATCTAGATGAGTTTTATTTTTATTTATTATTATTGAGCTTGGATTCCTCAGCTATGTGTGTTAAGCTTACATTTGTATCATCGTTTATGTAATATATGAAAATGTCATATCATGCTCAAAACAATGAAATCTTTGAATTTCAGACCATTCACTTATTATTTAATAAGGGGCTTCTATTAGTTTTTATGTTGTGCTGTATTTATTAGTCTGTTTTATTTATTTAAGCAGACAAATATTTCCTGTTGTATATTCCTAGTTATACCCGATGCATTTTCTTTTCTCATTGTGCATCCATGCAAAGACTGGTATACCTCCTATATTTTAGTATTTATTAACCAGGTACCCCTTCTCACAGCCTAACATGTTGATTCACAACTGTATTCACTTTTAGATGTAATTAAATTACCTGTTGACTTCTGATTTGGCTGTGCAATGCATTTAAAGTATTTGTTTATATAATAGAGACTTTCTAGATAGAGCCATGTGGTCCATCCAGGTTTTATTGGAAGGCATGATAATATCAAAATTTCTACATTTCACACACATAGTGTACTATATAATGTTAAGAAATGTTTTAGAAAGGATACTTTAGAAATAACATTGATAATGATAAAATAGATGTCAGTGGTAATTTAGGTTTAAACTAGGATTAAAACTAATGTTTACCCTATAGTCCAAAATTTCAATTAAACATGCATTTAATTTGTAATCAGGAATGGTTTAAATATTTATTTTGTGTTCAAACCCCATGCAATGTAGACTATTTAAATGATTATCTAAGATTCAAATCCCATGCATATATCATCATCTTTTTTACTAGCTGATGAAATGCATTTGTAATTTTGTTTTCTCTTTTTTGTGTGTTTTGTTTTGTTGTTATAAATAAATATAAAATATTATCTCTGCAGTTTGTATTACTTAGCTTAATACAATATTGTACCAGGCACACCTCAACCTGTTCTAACTTTGGAATGTATATCAAGCATGAGGTGATCATACCACCTCAGGGTGAGATCTCAATAAAAAATTTAATAGAAATATAAATTTTATAATTTAATTTATATTAACATATTATAAATCAAACAATATACTAAACCATGGTTAATTATTCCATTACCATGTCAATGGATGTCAAAAGGTTAACCACTGTATAGCTTTGAAAGACTGTGAATAATTCATGTCTTTACGCCCCATTCCCAAACAAAGAAAATCCTCGATTGGAAGGATATACAACCTCTAACCCATTACATAACATATACCAACTTTCTAAGGCCTGATAAAGTCAAATCCTATTATGCTATGCTCAGTCCTCTTATCTCAGGTTATATAAAAGAAAATTTTAAAGCCGCTCTCGGAAATATATTTATTATATTTTTAGGAAATGAAAGAAAATAAATGTAACACTCAACAATAAACTAAATTATAAAAATTTATTACACATATCAATTAAAATTTCTTAAGCCCCAATATCCAACTACCAATTGCACAAATAAAAGAAAATAAGATACAATGTAATCCATTTTCTCTTAATTCATAAAAATGTTTGGATGAAGTGGTCTGAGTTCTATACCCACACATATATTAGGCAATATAAAAAAATAATATGAGATCATAAAATATTCAGTCATATCTGTATGCTCATTTCTGCATTCATTCCACAGTTTAATAGTATTTTTTAAACTTGTTCATTTTAAACTAAATGTGGAAGAATGACTAACTTAAAAAATCCTTCACATAGTGGATAAATGATTTAACATATATGCCCTACTGAAATATAATTTAGATCTTTGGCATAATTAGATTTTAAACAGATTATGGCTATATAATATATACATATAAGTAATATTTAAAAAATAATATTGAGATTAAAACAAATTTTACCCTCTGGTATCTTGAGACTTCATCCGGATTTGGGTTCTCTGAATGTGCTACACACATCTGTTCACCAGGGTGACAAGAACTTCTTTCTTTCACTCTGTTGGTTTAGTGATCTTCATCATCAATACTTTCTGGATCTGGGTGGCTATATTTTAACAGCTTGGACAGAGCTGAACAGGTGCATTGAAATGGGATTCTACCCCATAATCATCTTGCTAGTTGATGTAGAAATGGTCTTCATCATGAGTTTGCTAATGCTGTGACAATCAGATGAACACTGCTATTTATTTTATTAGAAATTAATTCAGTAGAGACTCACCTCTATGCTCTTTCTTAACAGTTCATATCTTCTTCTAAATTGCAGCCTGGATGTGAGGTAAGTGCAGCATATAACTGGAAGTGACAGGAGCTCATTAGCACCACAAGGTTTCAGCCACCTCAATCTCCTCCATACTGACTATAGCTATCACCATTTAATTATTAGGTCAGTATTCCATAGCAATGGCATTCTGTGTAAGTAACCTCTGCATTAATCTGGAGTCATAAAAAATTTGCAGTGACTTAAATATAAGGCTAGATGGCCTGCAATGATCACACAATATATATATATATATGATAAACAAAAATGCAAGTTAAAAAAACTTGCTAACGCTTGTATTTATGTCCACAGATGGCGTCCTACCAAAAACACCTATCAAGCGTATATTTCGTTTACATAAACGTCAGAGTAGTTAGTATTCACTATCTCTAACTATAATTCCACTTTCAGATCATGATTTCAATAAAGAAACTAGATCTAAATACAAACTCTGAGCGTTTATGAAACAATTTCTATTCAGCTTGCAAGCGTGAATTTTTTAGACACGTAATGTCTTCAAACTCAGCATAGCAAACCAGATAGCTATATGGGTCTGATCTCAGTTCAGCATCACCACATAGTAGAAGCCTCTGCAATCTATATCATTGCAAGAAAGACCTCAAAGGTACATTTATGATAAACAAAAATGCAAGTTAAAAAACTTGCTAACGCTTGTATTTATGTCCACATTCATGATCTGAAAGTGGAATTATAGTTAGAGATAGTGAATACTAACTACTCTGACGTTTATGTAAACGAAATATACGCTTGATAGGTGTTTTTGGTAGGACGCCATCTGTGGACATAAATAAAAGCGTTAGCAAGTTTTTTAACTTGCATTTTTGTTTATCATAAATGTACCTTTGAGGTCTTTCTTGCAATGATATAGATTGCAGAGGCTTCTACTATGTGGTGATGCTGAACTGAGATCAGACCCATATAGCTATCTGGTTTGCTATGCTGAGTTTGAAGACATTACGTGTCTAAAAAATTCACGCTTGCAAGCTGAATAGAAATTGTTTCATAAACGCTCAGAGTTTGTATTTAGATCTAGTTTCTTTATTCCTGTCTTTCACTGACGATAGCAAATAGCTTGAAATCATGATCTGAAAGTGGAATTATAGTTAGAGATAGTGAATACTAACTACTCTGACGTTTATGTAAACGAAATATACGCTTGATAGGTGTTTTTGGTAGGACGCCATCTGTGGACATATATATATATATATATATATATAGATCTTTAGTATATATATATATATATATATATATATACACTAAAGATCTTAGATCACTCTGAGAATCCCTCTGGCTATACCTTAGAAGACTGGAGAAAATACATCTGAGAGAACTTGGAATAATATGACTGCAAGAACTCTTAATATAACTACCACTGCTGTCCTGCACCTAGTGAACAGTATATATAGCACCTCCATTACATAGTCAATTTGGTTACCCCTTCAAATCATTGCCCCCAGCTTTTATATTGGTGGCTAATTGATCCAAAAATAATTCACATAGTTTTCTTTTAAAGAATGTTATCTTTAATTGATTTCATATATTACTTTTAATTTAATTTTATCTGGGCAACTCAGATCACTATACTGATAACATCAGTTTCAAATTTAAATACAAACAAAAATTATTTTGCTACAAATTAAAATTAACATAGCTATAGAACAAATAAGCAGGATTTTTCTATCTCTGCTATGGTGTCCAAATTCTTCGAACCCTTTTGTTTGTAAAAATAAGAATACAAAGCAGGAAGACCATTAATACATTAGTGTATTTTTATAATTGGTAAAACAATGGCCACCTGATTTTTTTTAATGCATTAACATAGAAAATTTCATGATTTAAAATAAAGTACAGATGTGTTAGAACATTTATAATTACTTTTTAATTATTTTATATATTTTTATTTTCTTTATAACATGTTCCAACAAGCAAACAACTTTTTACAGAAGAAAGAAAAAGATATAAAATTATAAATGTAGGACGTTTACATTTATTAAAATAAAATGAAACAAAAATATTGTACACATATATAATATATTATGCATCCATTTACAATTTGGAAGTTAATATTCTTGAGTGTGTGTGGGTAAGAAATATATACACAGACAACTTTATCCATTTTATACTGTTTATATCTTAGCTATGTAAATTAATAATTGTAATATATATATAGTTTAATTTAGAGTCTCTTGTATCTTCTTGATCTTTCAGGATATGAGAAAAATAGGATGCTAACATTTTTGACCATTACAATATATATAAAAGTTTACATCAAAAAATGTTTTAATGAGCTTTTAAAAATGAAATAAAAATCAATCTTGATTATAAAAGTTTCCTTTTTTAAAAAGTATATGAAATTTTTTATTTTGATTGAATAAGTTAATTTTTAAAAACCTTTTTTTTTTTTCAAATAAACAAAACTATATTGTAAACAAATTTTAATCTACATGATTTTACAGTTAAATATTAAACAAATGGCTAAATTTTCAGTGATATGCATGATTAGAGTGGTATATATATATATATATTTTAAAAAAGTCACATTAAAATGTATTTTACTGATTATTTAAAATGGAAATAAAACAAATCTTTGATTGTAAAAATTAACTTCTTAAAAATGCTTTCCAAATAAACAAAAGTATATTGTAAAGGATCTTTATTTAATATGTATGAAGTTATTTTCAAACAGTAAGCTGTTGTTTGGAATGATTAAAAAAAATATCTGAATGCTAAAGACTCAAAAATAATAGATATAAAAAATATTCATAATGAATACTTTTAATTACTGGGAATTAAAAAATATAAAAATAATTGTTTCTTCAACCACAACTAAGGAGTTTTGTATTTAACTTGAATTAAAAGTATGGGGAAGGGACTCCCATGCCACTATGCTTTTATTTCAAGTTAAATATAAAAACTCCAATTGTGGTTGAAGAAACAATTTTTTTTTTAGTTTTTATATGCCAGTAATTAAAACAGTTCATCTTATATATATATATATATATATATATATATATATATATATATATATATATATATATATATATATATATATATATATATATATTATAATGGACAGAATGATTATCATCATACACCCCCCTAATACCTATCATACCAGTCATGCTAGTCGCTAATTCGATCTTTAGCGGGGTGTAGTCCCACTACACATCGTGCTTCCACGTTGGTCGCCAGATATAACGGATGGAACAATGACCATTAGCCCCAAAAGTTGATGACGCCAGATATAATGGATGGTCAACTAACTTGCAGAGTGTACTACTATGCAGATGTAGCAAAATGGTGTGGGGATAAGTTAATATGCTCTAATTTATTACCCCTAATGAAACAATCTGCAAAGACCTTCCAGGCTTAGAAAGGAAAAAAAAGTTGCATCCAACTATGTTCAGACTGTGGGTCATCTGATAGAATGCTAATGAGAACTTGATGAAATGCTTAACCAATGATTGCATACACTTCAATTGACTAACTCTATCCCTATTTAATAATAATAAATGCAATTTAGGTTAGTTCATCCACTTTTCCCCTTTTAAATTCCGTTATGCCCTAATATTCAAATCCAGAGAGAATATTGCTTTTAAGTCCTTTAGCAGGTATGAACAGATACACACAGCAACACCTGCACCTATATATAGGTTACAATTAGCATTTATTATATTTGTTTTATTTTCAAGCTTTTATATGATAAGAAAAATAGATGTGTGTGCATGCATAATTATTTATAAACTGTCAAATGTCAGGACAACTCAATAAACCAGAGACCAGAATAATACAAACTCTCAAACATTTCTTAACAAAAATAAATATCAAGTATAACAACAATAGTAATGATAAAAAAATATAAAAAAAAATAATAATCATATGTACATGTGTCACATGTGAACCTCTACCATTTTACTAATTAATGATTATTATAATCCAACCCTTATACCCATGGTAGAAATCCACCTATGTCACTCATTCTCTACAAATTATAATTATATAGAAAAATAAACTTTAGTTATTTAATATCATTGAAATGCTGGCTAGTGAAATTATATGTTTGCAGATGTTAACCTATTTAACAAGTTTCCCCAATTTATATATATGATAGAGACAGATACTAGTTGATTAGTCAAACATTCTGGAAAATATATGTACAAGGTTAATCGCAAAATAAAACATATAATATGTATTCTGTATAAGTGTTGTAATTTAACCTAGTAAAATAAATTTAGAGAATCTTACCTCAATATTTATGTGGATAACCTGATGTGAAGCAGGTGGGTAAACCTAAATTTTATTTACAATGAAAATATAAAAATATCAAAATGAATAACCCCCCCCCCTGTTCTTCTTTGCTAATTCTGAAAAATGAGGCTTCAGCATCAGAGTGTGAAAATACAACAGATAACATGAATAAAAAAATAATAAATAAACAAAAATTTACAATATTGATTCTTTGATTAAAAATTGTAATTGGAACAAAGTTCATAAAAATCATCATAATAGAAGTAGTAGTAGTTGATAGTTAAGCAAGTTGTTCTTCAAAGCAGTTTCACTTAGTAAATCATTTTCCTTAGCAAGGATAGATAGGTACAATGGTGTCTCCTGTAGTTGTGTTATAATGGCAAACACCTTGATCCTCATTTGATTCACCATAAAGTATTCCAATTCATGTTTACTTTGGACTGCAGGCATCTTCTTGTGTGTTTACAATAATGTAGAAGTATATATATATATATATATATATATATATACTTCTACATATATTCTACATCTCTATATATATATATATATATATATATAGAGAGAGAGAGAGAGAGAGAGAGAGAGAGGTTTAATGCAGCTGGTAGGAAATACCATGACACACAATAGCATGTTTTGCTCTAGCCCATCTTCATATTAAACTACAATTTAATAATTATTTGTAATCATAAATTTATATATCAGATAATATAGAAGTGATATATATATATTAAGAAAATTATTTCATTTTTCTTTCTTTTCCAATTTTCAGCAGATTAATTTTCGTTATTCTTTTTGAAAAAATTTAAAATAGCAAAAAAAATTACTCCAACAACTTTTAAAACACGATTTAATTATTTAAGAATTTATCACTTATTCTTACTTCTTATTTTACTTCCTTTCCTCTGAATTTGGTAAACTTTTAATTACAGAATTTGACTTTTTAAAATGTTTATAATTTAAATAAAAGAAAAAGCAAAACTCCATTTTAGCATTCTAAATTTTACTTTAAACGATTGTCTATTGTTGTAGCTGCTATCTCTTTTGATAAGAAGAACCATTTGTAAAAAGTTTCTATTTTTATATAAAATGCTGAGAACGCTGATATTTTAAACTGCCCTTTTGTTTAAATTCATTTAGATTTTTAAATGTATTGTTTAAATACATTTCATTTATTACAAATAAAAAAAAATAATAAAATCAGTTTTATTTTCACACATGTCCACCAATTAACTTCAGGCTATCCCAAATTCATTTAACTATAAATTAATATTTAATTTTAAGTTAAATATATGTATATATACATTACAGTTTATTTAATCAAATAGTTTATATATATATACAATATTACTTTGTAAAATATTGATCGTATTTTATTTATAATAAAATAATTTATTATGTATTATATGTATATATGTAATAATAATAACAAATAATCTACCCATTATTAATATAAATTCCAAATAGATTGTGTTCAATAAATAAGCTTGATCCTTTTAGGAATGTGTGCATTGTAAGCTACCCTTTACTATATATATATATATATATATATATATATATATATAGATTAAATGTTTAATAATAATTATATATATATATATATATAAATATATATATATATAATTATTATTAAACATTTAATCTAAGTAAAACTGTATTAAATATTTTGATCTCTTCTGGTTTTGATCTTGCTAATGTATTATGTTTTCTTTTTATCATAATCAACATTTAACTTTTCTTATATAGGTTTCATTTGAAGCCATAAATGATAATGTTTCATATATTATGATCCATGATTAGGAATAAATATATATAAACTAATTATATTTTTTGTATATAATGGTGATCATTATTCTTTTTTATAAGTCTTTATACTCACAAACTATCTGGATTGTTGAAAGCTAAAAATTCATTTAAACAACTTTGAATTACATATAATTATAATATCAGTCCACTGAATTCAATTATTATTTACAATATTTAAAATATTATTTACAATTATTTTTTTATTTATAGCAAACAAAATATTAATAATAGATGAATAATGTCTTTATAAATCTTCAGACCAACTTTTGAATTCTCCTGATTTTGTCCTTTGCCTGTAAAAAATATAGTTTCATGAGGACAAATAATGAAAGTTCAACTACATCACATGATCACCAACTACATCTTTACTTAAAAAGGTAGGGATTAAGAATAGTTTAATTTGCTCTTATATTTCTATTAATTTATTATTATCCCATTGTTTTGTGCAGTAATAAACAGATGAATGGAGGATTCTCAGATGTTATGTGCAGTATTAAATAAATGGGTGGAGAATTGTTAAAAACAAAATAATTCATTGTTTTTTTTTGTATCTTAATGATGAGAATTTTAATTACAGATATAAACAATTATTTCCACAAATGTTAAATAAATTTAATTTATTTAGTAATATTGTGTAAAATTATAAGATGATATCATTTCACTTTTTTTTTCTTTTCACATGAAACTGTAAGCAAGTAATACTTCGTTATATTTACACTTTATCAAAACCATTATTTTGAGAGTGAGAAGTTATTGGCCATTACATGGCACTTCTATGCCTAATCCCAAACAAGTTTGAATTAATGGTCTTCATTAGTAAAAAGCTTTGTACTTGCAGCTTTACTTCTAAGGTTTTGAACTGAACCTGCTTGTAAAATTATATAGATTTGACATTGTGCCTATAATTGCCTAATTTAGAAACATGACTATTGTTATTTATAGAACTCTTATTCTTTGGTTAAGTTGATATATATATATTAACATTCACTTTTTACATTCAATATATAATTTTAAAAGCTAGTGCAAAAATCAGAAGTTTGTCTTGACTATTAAATATAGCATTATCAACTAATATCTATTGTTTATTCATATTTGTAATAACTGCCCCTAGAATAGAATCAACAGTGAAAAATATTTGAAGTATGAAGAGAAAATCATGTTATGAGATCATTAAAATATACAGTTACAGGCCTAATGTCAGATTTATATAATTATACAAGCAAGTTAGTTTGAGTTCAAAATATTTGGATGTTTTTATATTTCAGAATATCAGTCTGTTAAATTTAATGCTTCTTATAAAAATTACAAAAGTGTGTGTTCTATCTCCTACAATCGCCTACGTACTATATATGTATAAAAAACGAGAAAACGATAATTAACGTCTATATATACTTAGCTCTTTAAAAATAAAAGACAATGTGGTATATCGATTAAACAACTCTAATTTGATCTTTTTCTCTTAAGTGTTTTGTTCTTACTTGTCTTTTTTGTTTAAATAAAAAGTTGGCAGCAGAAAGTTCACTAAGAAACAGCAAGCAACATTATATACTTATCTTCTTTTACTGATACAGATTGAATCAATAATAATAGAAAAGCGCCTAAAACAAAGACTTATTGTGATACAATTCCATTCAATTCTTTTTCTTTCTTGAAGGCTTCACTATAAATGATAATGATGAGAAGCAGCAGCTGTGACTGTTGCCATTCCCCTTAATGTTTCCTGTTGTTTGAAAGATACCTTACTCAGAAATCACTAAGTTCAACACTTATAGTGATGCAGTAAAGCATTCCAGAAGAAATTAAATCCCTATTAATTGGCTGTCATTTACAGTTCAGATCCTTGAAAACTTTATTCTTATTTTTTGATATTTAAAATAAATATTAAAAAGAATATATAAATAAAAAATATTACGATATTGCAATCATTATATATATATAAATAAATGATAGTGTTTAATGATAAACTATATTTTTGACAAAAGTTTATAAATAAAAATATACTATTATTCTGGGTAGAGGTTAGAAGTATCTCAATTTTAGAACTATGTCATAAACTTTGTTGAGTATTTTATATATTAAAACCCACACATACACACGCATGTCTATGATAAAATATATAAAGCAGCCTTAAGACAAATAAATCACTGAAAGGCAAAATATCAATAAAGAAAAAGTCAATACTAAAGAGTTTGCTAATTAGAAGATAGTAAGGATTTAAGTAACTTTCCATACTCGTGTACTGATAAATATTGGATAGTTAGTTGAATTGATTATTTTAACCTTATAATTAAAAATGCTAACCAAAGTTACAATGAAATTTCTAAAAAAAAAAATCCTATTTGCTGCTTAAATCTTTATAGGGTGTAATAGATATCCTCTTACCAAGATATTTATAATGCAAAAATTTGTTTTAGTCGATTACCGATTTTGATGTTCTAATATCACTCAACTTTTCAAACAGTCAGTGATACGCGAAAAAAAATATTTTCTTTAAGATGCATGATTATGGCATTTAGGATTCTACCCTCAAAAATAACACCCTAAAATATGATAGACAGATACTTATTACATAGAAAACTATTGTTATATCAATTACGTATTAAAATATACAAAAAAAGGGTGAGTAAGGGAAACTGATTAAGAGATAATAAAAGTTTAAAAACACTGATTCGCATTAAACGCTCTAATTTTTACTAATAAAAAACGTCAGTCAACTAGCCAAAATTTAAATGAATCTTAATAGTTTACTGATAAAAATTATAAAATAGTATTTTATAGATTAATTGTGATTAGATTGAAGAATGAAAACACTATTATTATAAATAAATTCCAGATATGACCAATTAATAATAAATTAAGAATAGCTGTATCTTAAATACTAGAATAGTGCAATAATTGCTTGCATTTTCTCCATTAAGTATGAAAAAGTACATGACTGCACAATGAACAATTTTCCAATTTTGACAGCTTATATTTTATTGAATTGGTGATATCTTAAAAAACGATTTTATATAAATAAGCTATTAGACAAAAAATTATAGCTTGGTAGTCAAAAACATCAGAAAGATTAAAAAAAAATAGACACTGAAAAATGAAAAATAAATATTTTCTATATATTTTAGTCTACAATTAGTTCAAAGTAAATATATCTAAAAAAATTATTTACCCTTTTACTTAAAAGAGTCCTATAAGTTTTATAATGAAGAATGACTTTTGTATCATCCTACTTAAATGATTATTTTCAATACATTTTAAAAAAGTAAAATTTGATTCTCATAATGGATATTTTAAAAGTTATTTTAACATGATGACTACTCAAGAAAAGAGCAAAAATATTTCCAATAGTTTATCATTTCGGATTAATTCCATATAATAAAAAATATCAAATAAAGATAATTAATTCAGATTTATGCTCAATAGTTCTCATATTAATATAAAATGGAAAGAGATGATTTTCATATGGATTTTTTTGGAATAATTCTGAAAATATCAAAAAATTTAAACATAGAATAAAAATAATAATATCAAAATACAACAATAAATTATTTTCTTCTTTTTTGAGCTAACTGTAATAACTGACTGTGAATAAATGCATTCATACAAAAGGTAGGGCTTTTAAAAATATATTTAGTTTGATTACTACCTAGCATGCTTTTGATATTTTATATATATCATATTTATAGAGTATAGAAATATGAATAATTTACTATATGCTATGAATATGCTTATAGTAATATATTCATATTTCTATAAGCTATAAATATGATATTCATGGTATATCAAAATCATGCTAAGCAGTAATTAAGCAATGTTTAAAAAATCTATATTTTCTGTGTATCATAATATAACAACATGACTATTGTATAAAACAGAAAAACATTAAAATAATATTAAAAAACAATATTGCTAGGGGCTTTCAAGTCACTTGAGACCTTACCAAGGCTGTATAAAATTGTTATACTCTACTAAGTGATAAACTCGAACATTTCATTATATTGTCCAGGAAAACTGATCAGAAAACTGCTCAAATTTGTATTTATAATACCAGAAGAATTTTTTATAGCATATGATTCCTTGATCTTACATTTTTTGACAAGTGCTTCATACATGAATACACTAAACTCTTATGGACAGCATACATGCCCAGTAATATTTTGATAAATATAGAAAGCTGAGTAAACTGTATCATTTTCCATTGCCTTTTTATATGTATATTTATGTTGCTGAATACAATATTTAATAATTGTCTTAATTTCACCAATATATATTGCATTATAACCTGGTTTTGGGCATGCAATAAAATACACAACACTACTTTTATCCTCTTTGATTTTTATCACCTTAGAATTGGTACTAACCTATTAAGATTAGGCTGAATTCACCATACTAACCTGAAATCTTTGTTTAAAAATTTTATTATATATTTTCTGTGTAAGTTTTCATTAGCAGTCATTTATTATAATGGCAAAATTGAAAAATCATTTGAAAAATGAAATCTAAAAGGCAAAAAATAAATACAAAAAAAGAAGCTTAATGTATAAAGGCATAAAAAAATTGCAAAAAAAGAAAAACTATACACATTCTATTTTAAAAACACAACAAAAAAAATTGAAATTAAAATTAACCAAATTAAAACAGCATATTTTGAATTCAAAAGAAAATATGTTATCCAAGAGTACAAGATGATGATTAATTTCATCTCAAATAGTGTGGTCATCAATTAGTAAGAATATAAAATGTGTATATTGCAAAGCCATAGTGAGAAAGAAAATGTATTAAAAAAAGACAATATTAATAGTTGATATTTCTAACCTTCACAAATGTCCAAAAAAAATTATAGTGAAATTTATAAAATGATTGAAATATTAACAGATTTTTTAAAGATGGACATATTTGAATAAAATTGATAAGAAAATAGTATATATTTATAAAATAAGTCAATAATTCAGCATATTTTTTCTAGCAAGAGAAGACAACAAATGCAGCAAAGAAAGAATACAAAAATAATTTTAAATTATCTTTAAAAACAAAATACCTGCAATTTTACAAAATACTACAAAAAATGTTTGTGATGGCTTAAAAAAAACAAAGATTGTTACAAAGCCTCTTATAGAAAGGGTTACAATATTTTTTTTAAAAAAATGCTTCAGTAATACAATAAAAGAGAGCATGATTATTAAAATAAGGTAATTAATACATATTGAATTAAAAACTTCTACAAAGAACTATAGTACTAAAATGCACAAAAATAAAGTTATCCAGATAAAACAAACATCATTTAACATTCAACATATTTTAAATTAAATGTTGTGATACGTTATTACATCTGTCAAAAAAGAGAAAAAATTCTATTAATTGCTAAAATAGCTATAGATATTTTTAAAAAGGCAAAGAATCAGTTGAATTATATACAAAAAGCTTAAATATTAATAATTTACCAAATGACTGGAAGAATATACCATTGTAACTGATATTTTAAAAAGGTTAAAGAGATATTAGAATCTAATAAAAATCAATGAATGCTATTTTAGCACCAGTAATGCTAGTTTGATGGTTTATTCTAAGAATTTCAATTCATGTGTTCATTTTTTACCACTATCCAAACACACCTGTCAAATATACTTTTCTTTAAATATATTCTTAATTAATTTAGATTGCATGTTATTTATAAATGGCATAGATATCCATTTTTTATTATTTAAAGTAAAACTGCAAACTCTCTTCTTATTATTAAATGAATTTACTGTATGCAAGATTTGGTTTTTATCATAACCAACCTTTAAATGTTCATTAGCAAAGAGTTCAATATTTAAAATTTTATCACTCTTATATTTACATAATTTATCATTGCGAGCAAAAACAATTTCAGAATTGCCATTTTATGTATTATTGGAACACATAATTTAAAATGAATATATTCTCTATTTTCAATAGATTTAAAAATTAATTTATAATTTAAATCAGTAGCATCTTTAAATATTTGTAAATCCAAAAATTTTATTTTTCTATTTCGTTCATTTTCAATAGTCCATTTTAAATTATTTAAATTATTCAGATTATATAAAAGAACATCAATAATGTCTTTAGAACCACAAACAAAAACATCATTAACATATCTAGTATAAATTTTAATATCTTCAAAATTATAAGAATTAAATAAAATATCTTCATATTTTGACAATGTAAAATTACAAATTTGTGCTACCATAGGTAATCCCATTGGCCATTCTTTACCCATTTTATTAAACCTATCATTATATGTTGCAATAATATTATTACTTATAAATTTTAGTGATTCAATAATAAAATATATTAAATGTTTATTTACAGACACATTAATTAGTTCAATTTCAATTAAATTTATAGATTCAAGATGATAAATTGATCCATATAATTCTGTTACATCCAATAAAGCTAATAGATCATTATCATTTATTTTTATATTTTTAATTCTATCAACAAATTCATAAGAAGATGCAATTGTATATCTTCCAAAACCCAACATATTTTGTAACAATTTATTGACAGCTAAATATACTGATAAATTGTTACAAGATATGCTGGGTTTTGGAAGATATACAATTGCAACTTCTTATAAATTTGTTGGTAGAATTAAAAATATAAAAATAATGATAATGATCTGTTAACTTTACTGGATGTAACAAAATTATATGGATCAATTGATCATCTTGAATCTATAAATTTAATTGAAATAAACATTTAATACATTTTATTATTGAATCACTAAAATTTATAACTGATAATATTATCGCAACATATAATAATAGGTTTTATAAAATGGGTAAAGAATGGCCAATGGCATTACCTATGGTAGCACAAATTTGTAACTTTACATTATCAAAATATGAAGATATTTTATTTAATTCTTATAATTTTGAAGATATTAAAATTTATACTAGATATGTTGATGATGTTTTTGTTTGTGGTCCTAAAGACATTATTGATGTTTTTTTATACAATCTGAATAATTTAAATAATTTAAAATGGACTATGGAAAATGAACAAAATGGAAAAATAAAATTTTTGGATTTACAAATATTTAGAGGTGCTACTTATTTAAATTATAAATTAATTTTTAAATCTATTGGTGAAAGCGGATATATTCATTTTAAATCACGTGTTCCAATGATACATAAAATGGCAAGTCTGAAATCGTTTTAGCATCACAATGATAAATTATGTAAATATAAGAGTACTAAAATTTTAAATGTTGAACTCTTTGCTAATGAACTTTTAAAGGTTGGTTATGATAAAACCAAATCTTGCATACAGTAAATTCATTTAATAATAGGAAGAGAGTTTGCAGTGTTAGTTTAGATAATAAAAAAATGATATCTATGCCATTTATAAATAACATGCAATCTAAATTAATTAAGAATATATTACAGAAAAGTATAATATTTCATTTTGTGTTCCTCCAAATGTTAATCAATTGATTAATAATTCTAAGAGTATAATACCTAAATTGCAAAGAAGTAATATAACTTATCAGATTTTATGTGGATGTCAGAAATTATATATTGGTGAATTGAGATGTTCTATGGAAAAAAGATTGAAGGAGCATCAATTATTATATAATCAAATTAAAAATAATGTAAATAGCCAATTTAATACAGCTTCAGTATTCTTTGATCATGAAAAACTTGTAATTATAGGTTTACATTTAATAGTAATGAAATAAAAATATTAATGTAAGAAAAGAAATCATAAAAAAAGGAAAATTAAAGAGGCAATTTTGATTGATAAATATAAAAATGATGTTATTAATAGGCAAGTTGCAAATACAGCCATACACAGTTTATGAAAATATATGTAACATTAAGTTTAAAAAATTTGAAATTCAGTTAAAGCTGACGAGTATTATCATGTAATCGAAAGCGCTACAAAAGAATTTAAACTACAAATTTGCATTTGCCATTAAAAAAAATTATATATATATAATATTTTCATAATGGGTATTGTATTTTATATATATATATATATATATATATATATATATATATATATATATATATATATATATATATATATATATATATATATGTGTGTGTGTGTGTGTGTGTGTGTGTGTATTGTACCCTTCCAATAGGAGGACAACCCCTAGAAAACATGACAGGTTCCTAATTTAGGCTATATTGTGACCTTATCTAGGTACAATTTAATGCTCTACATTATTTCTAAACTATATTTAATTAATAGTAGCAATTGTGAGACCCACTTATCCTATTAACAAGATGACATATCTTTTACCATTCAATAAATACCGAAGTATTCATTCAATGGCATAAGAATACCATGATACTCCTCCTTATTAAGTATCTAAATATCCCCATGACTAACAATAATACTTAAATGAATATAATAAAGTATCTATAAATATTACATTTAAGTTAACCTCATTAAGCAGTAATATGATCATTCTATTATATATTGACTTCTTATTATTATTACTTTATAAAATTATTATTAAGAAAAACCATAATATTATTATATTAAGGAGATATCAGGATTATCATTGATTTTAATTAGCTATTTATACCACCTATAACATATCAAGATGAATTTTACTTAACTCTATAGGTAGTGTATCATTTCAGAGCAGACTTATAACATTATTCTATAAATAAAATTATATTGCTACTTTATATTAATATTCTCTATTATGGATAATAAACCACTATTATTATTTAAGTTGTAATCATAATTTAGAACATTAAATAAAAAGACTAATTCATAATTTGTACATATACTTTACTAAATTAGCACTATATTTTATCAATGACGGATGTGATCAAGACAGGTCACATTGATTTAAGATCTCTTTTTACGAAATATTTTCCCAGATAATGGTTATATAATATCTTGCAATGAATTAACTTCTCCAAATCCCAAATTGTATGTTTAAGTTAATTTGGCTATTATACTTCATACTCTCTGATAATGGTGTAGTGATGATGATCCACAAAAGAAATGCAATTCTAGATACTTGCTTTAATTTTTAAAACATTAATTTTAATAACAACCTATTTCAAATTTTTAATAATTAATTAGAATTAATAAATGAATTAACATAAAACATAAACAAAATTATACAACAATATAATATAATAATATATGTAAAATATTAAACATTTATATTCCCCCTGAATTACACTGAGATATTCAAAATAAAATTCCTTGCCAATACAATAAAATGTTGTGTGATATTTAATTTTGTCCTTTATATTACAAAATAATGTGTATATTAAATATATCAATTTTTTATCCATTACCCCAATAAAGATTATGCTGAGATTATAGGAAGAGTTAAAATATAGATTAATGTTTTATTTCCCAATTAAAATAATTTCATTATAATATTATTAAATATTACATTTTATCTTTGTTTATATTTTAAGAAATTCATCATTTGATCTTTCTCTTTATCTTACACTCAATTTCCCTATAGTCTTATTACTCAACTATATAATAAAAATACAACAAGTAAAACTTTTATCCTTTATCCTATCAAATATGTCTACTTATCTCTTCCTGAACTAATTTCTGTTTACCATTTAGGATATTAAGTTAAATATGGATAAACCACTCTTTAGTGCATCCTGCATCAAATAAAATAAAAAAATTTTCATTTTATCTGATAACTCTAGTATTAATTTTCTATTTCCAGTTTATATCTGTTTTATATATGTCTTTTAAATAATAGCTATGAAGACTTGTAAATTAAAGTTAGCTATAACTATATTATGTATTATATTACAACATTGATAGTTAAACACCAGATCAAACTTTAAATATCACCATTTGGCATTTTTAATATTATACTACAACACAGATATCCTCTTTTTTTATAATACATTCATTCGACTATTTTTGTGTGTATATACTACTAACTCATAGTTTATATACATTTATTTTAATTGTCTAGTAATATTCAATCAAATAAAAAGAATTTTAAACAATTACTTATCCCCCCCCCTTCCATATTGATAATGATTATTTTAAAACATGAACTTAACTATATACAAACATTATGTTACCAGTTTTTTTTCTTCTAATGTAACAAATTCATTATTAAAAAAATTTTTTTTTTTACTAATAGTATTTCAATTGTTTCTTATGCTTCCAACTTCTCATGCATTAATTTTCTTTTCAAATTTTACTCATTTTATATTTATAAGAAAAATATTACAACTATAGAATTTGGAAACCCTTATGATATCTACAATATTTAAGTTTTTTTTTTCTTTTCTTCACGATGGAAGGTTATTTTTCCATCTGTGTGGTATATTTTATTTAGATCCTTCCAACATCAATATTACTTGTCTTTATATTATTCTTGATGTATTCCTTATTAATGTTCTCATTTAATAGAGAGCATTTTACAGCTTCCCTTTAATGGCAACAAAAATTATATTATCCTCAACAGTTTCGATTCTTCCATAAGCTAATGTTACTAATATTGTTTATAATTTATCAGTTGAAATACACAGGCTTATATATACCTGTGGCTATATATGTAATAGACAGGGTATGAGCACAGATTTTCACATGACCCACCTCTCTCCACACTATCTCATAACACTGATACACTTGAACACACATATGTTGAAAAGATAAATAATCACCAATATACGTATTTCATGCTAAACCAGCAATCATCAGTTGGTCCAGATTACCATCTCTACACATATATGCTATAAGTGCTCAGATATATATTAAGATAGCAAATCCTCCTACTTTGAGCGTTCCATCTTCAGATTTTCAATTGGATGGACAGTTGAAGAGTTGGAGTGTGGAGTGAAGTGAAGCCTGTCCATTAAAGTAGGAGGATTTGCTATCTTAATATATATCTGAGCACTTATAGCATATATGTGTAGAGATGGTAATCTGGACCAACTGATGATTGCTGGTTTAGCATGAAATACGTATATTGGTGATTATTTATCTTTTCAACATATGTGTGTTCAAGTGTATCAGTGTTATGAGATAGTGTGGAGAGAGGTGGGTCATGTGAAAATCTGTGCTCATACCCTGTCTATTATTATAATTTATCATAAAAGTTTTTATTATACATGAAAGTTATACTCACTGATAATAATCTGTTTAAATCTTTTCTCCTAGTAAAATTTTCAGTCAGAGATATATTTATAAGTTGTATTTTAATATTAAGCATATATTTCAGTACACAAACATTCCCATTCTGATTTATTCTTAATTAATTATCTTAAAAACTGCACATTTAACTTTGTTATGAATAATTTTCCTGTTATTCATATATTGAGTCCACTTTAGTCTCACATAAAGATTATGATAATTAAAATGCCTAAATATTTTATCTTGCTTACTCATCTAACTATACATCAACATACTACTCACAGTTTGTTCCTTCTGTTCTGGTATTATTTGATAACATCTTAGCACCAATATATAACCTTTTCTTTCCATTATTTCAATATTTTTCCCAATATAACAATTCCAATATATTTTGGCAAATTTAGTGATTGCCAATTTAGCCACCAGAGATTTATTTTGTTTTACCCATTCATTTTATTGAAAACTTGATAATATAAAGTTTGAAAATTTTGACTTGATCATAATTTATTGTCTTTTTTAAAATAATAATGTTTAAAAGATTTCAGCAAACTTTTTTAACAAAACAAAAGTAGTTACTTGGTTTTTATTTCCAATCTGTAATCTTTTTTTTCTAACTAAAGTTTTTTCCTCTTTGATTTTTTTTTCAACAATTATCATCTGCATTCTTTTAATCTATTCCCAATTGTGATTTTTCATTGGTTGATTCTCCCACTCATTAGTTACATGTAGTTTTAACTATTTTTTAAAACAACTATTATTTCTTTAAAATATTTAGAAGTAATAAAAAAACAATACTTTGTAAGAACTGAATAAAAATACAATTTGCATCATTTTCATTTTATTTCTATACAAATTAAATTCAAGATTAATCCGAGGAACTTTTAATCACAAAATTCATAATAAAATGTTAGCTATTTAATTAGGACAATAAATTAATTTTTGATGGAAATAGTGATTACTTTTTTATATTAAATGCAGACATACATGTCTACCTATTTCTATTATGCATAATTTTATTTAGAAGACCAGATTTGAATTTTCATATAAATTTAAATTACTTCTTAACAGATATTATTAACTTATCCTTTATTATTTTATGTTTTAGATATCTTGGAAAATATATATTTTAACAACATTTAGCACTTATACTACTTTTATTTAATCTGTAATATTAATAAGCCAATAAGCTGATACACATGTGCTTTGCAGATGTCACTATATAAATGAATACTCCCACTTTTTCAAACCCAAGATAAAGTCTTTAAGAAAATATAGAATGAATCCACCTATATTTTCGACCCAATCGTATATGTATGGGAAAATCTGAAGTGTTTGAAATGAAGAGCGTCACTCATTTATGATGTAAAAAAGTAATTTAAAGTGATCAATTAATAACTTCATGCTCTTCATTTCAAACACTTCAGATTTGCCCATACATATACAGTTGGGTCGAAAATATAGGTGGATTCATTCTATATTTTCTTAAGACTTTATCTTGGGTTTGAAAAAGTGGGAGTATTCATTTATATAGTGACATCTGCAAAATGCATGTGTATCAGCTTATTGGTTTATTCAATATTATAGATTATAAAAAAAAACATTGCGCTATATAAAAAAAAATGTCTGGTTTACTTTCATTTAACTAATCTCAGTTTCAAACCCTAAAACACTTACACTACCCTTTATTCTTTTTAGTTTTAACAAATAAATACTTTCTACTTTCTAAAATTTAAAATTATACATAACAAAATTTATTCTCAATTTGTTTTATGATAGGCTATACCAATAAAAAAGGCACAATATATAAATACTGTGACACTTTAATCTCTACATACACAAGCAATTGCATTTAGAAAAGATACCCTTTTGAATGCAAAAAGCATTTACAGTTTACTATTTGCATTTATTACTGTTTATTAACATTGGATGGCAATTTTTCTAATTTGAAAATATAACAGATATTTTCACATATTAAAATATTTCAATACTAATATCTGTTAAAGATTATTAATTTATAACATCTAAGTGATCAGTGAAACAGTTTATTTATAACAAATATGTGAAAAGGTGATAGCTTTCTTTCCTTAAACCATAAATAAAAATACTGTGGTGCTTTAATCTCTATATAATACCAAGGGATTACATTTACAAAAAAATCCCTTTTGAATACAGGGCACATTGAAAGTTTACTATTTTTACTGACTATTGTCTATTAACACCTGATGTAATTTTTCTAATATAAAAATATAAACGATTCCACATACTAAAATATTTCAACAATATATATATATGCGTGTGTGTGTGTATTAATGCAACTGGTGGGTAATTGAATTTCTTGGTATGTATTTCATCAGTTAACAAAAGACTAATTGACATTTGAATTTCAATTAAATTTAATTAACATGGGTATTGATGATAATGATCAAACCTTTTATCTCCTATATAAATGTCTATATAAAAGACCTTGGTTATATTTTCTAATAATCATGTAAAAAATCCAATCACAGAGGGTCTCACTTAACATTCATTGATATGTGTTTATCTAAATATACAGGGTTTAAATTACAATAACCTTGATTTAATGAACCACTTTATCCTAGGAAAGACCATGTATGACTAAATTACCCTCTGGTATTATCATCACAATTCTCAAGATAACAAACCCACTTTTCTTAATTAAAAATTGAATAATCAAGATCAGTGGAGGATGGTTATGTACCCATTAAAGAAGAGACTATAAAAAATGCACAGACAAATAAGCAATTTAGATAACAATAATATTTATTTTATATAATCTTGATTGATGTAGAAAATTATCTATAGATATTATTACATTATACATTAATAAAGTAATAAATATAATAATAAATTATTAAGATTAAATATAAGTATCAAAAGATATATATATATATATATATATATATATATATATATATATATATATATATATATATATATATATATATATAAACTAGACAATAACAAATTTAAACAATGTTCATATCAAAAATATATGTATAAAATTAATAAATTATGGAGGGCTCTTATCTATATGTATATTAATATAAAAAGTATTACTATAATGCTTTAAATAGTTTAGTAAACTTACTATACAGATTTGTAAATCCAGTACTGAAATGTCATAGAAAATTAAACTAATCTCTGCATCTTAATTCAACTGGGATTCTTCTTGGCTATGTAGTCTGCTGTTTAACTACGGAGATCATACAAGTTGCAAGTGATGAGAAATAGTTCTCTTGTAGACAAATAGGCTATATTTTATATATTCTTCCTCTTGGACTTCCAATAGGCATTTTTCAGTGTCAATCAAACTACACTTTTCGGGAACTATCTGGCATACATTGAAAGGACTTAGTAAATCATGTTTATTCTTCTTATTACACAGAATTTCAAAATTTTATATTTAATTCAATACTGAAAAGTACTACAACAACTGTTTTCTATGACAATGTAAAATGCTTTTGAAACTAGAAGGGAAACCTTTCCAAACTATATGATGCTTACTGGGGTTCTTCACAGATGTTGTTGATTTCTTTTTCTTTCCTTTTTATAGCTTTTGTCTCAAGGACAAGCCTTCCCAAAAATCTTAGCTTGCTTTATTTATCTTTAATACTGTTTTCCATTTTCCTTAGAGATTAATCATTAATCCAATCTTTTTCTCCCTTAATTATTTAACTATGCTTAATCACATGTTGTCTCATTACATTTAACCTTGAATTAGTATTTTTGGTAGACTTTAACTTTGATTAACTTATTAAGCAAAGTTATATTACATATATATAATTCATTCCAGATTATATTGAAATCATTGAATCTTTGTACATCATTTATTTATATGCCTGCATTCTTTTTTCTCTGGTCTATATAAAACTGTAAATTATTTATTTATAACCATCTCTAGGCCAATGCTAAATGAAAAGAGAATCTCACTAGATATATTATTTATAAGATAGCAGGAGTTTTTTATGAAAAAAATATGATTGATATTATATAATAATCCAAATACAGTTTAAATTATGTATTCCAATGAATATAAGACATTAATCAAAAGAATCTTTTCTATTTTTTACATTAATTTTTTTCCCATTTTATTTGAGAATATTTGATGTGTGTCCCTTTATTTAAATTTGATTAAATGAGAAAGTTTGCAATATACACTATAATATTAGAGCTATCCAGATTCATATAATTACAATATATATATATATTATATGTACTGTAGAAAAAAATTCATATATTTATATATTATTTATTTATTTATTTAGTGCTTACGAATTTAGAAGCCTATGTTAACTTCTAGCATCACTTTTTTTTTAAAATTAAATCAATTAACTGCTTGTAATACATTATCATCGAATTACCTAGAGCAAATAAAAATGAAACTAATTCCATCAATTTTTTAAATTCTTAAAACCACATCCTGCATAAATAATGACATTTAAAAACCTTCATTAATTTAATAAAAAAAGGTAGCATAACAAATTACAATTGACTTGTAAAATTATTGCTTATTTAATAAATGATGTTAATGATATTCTATTATATACTTAGGATCAAACTAAAAATTCACAAAGCTATTAAAATGAATGTTCTGATCAAGGTCACTATGTAGGTAAAAGACACCTCTGTGCAAGGTAAATTTCAGCGTCCTGAGTCTCATGAATAGAGCTGGTGGGAGTTAGTGTGATAATCCAAGATCTCACATTTATCAAGATTCCAGTCCTGAATAATGTATTTTGCAAAAAACATTTTATCATGTGCTAAATGAAACTACATTTCTTTTTTTTTTTGCCAAAACACTGTAATTTGTAAGTGCTACAATGAATATTATATGCAAAGTAATACATTTGTAAAAGCATTGATTATGTGGCAATGCAGACTTTTCAGTTACATTATTTACCTAAACGTTTCACAATGTTTTGGTCATCTTAATGTGAAATCAGTTATTCATTAGAATTTTTATGTAGGTAGATCAGAATTTGCAAAAAAAAAATTGGATAATCTTATTAATGGATTCGCAATAAAACATTGAAGAAAATAAAATATATATATTTTTTGCCTGATATGTATTTTATTTTGTTTTCTCAAATATTCATTCAAAATCATATTTATAATAAATAAGTTATTATTTATACATGATAAGTACCAATTTGTGTAAGTATGTTATTTTTTTAAATCTAAATGATTTTTATTATGTGAAAAGACACCACACACACACACAAAATAAAATTAGTTAATTAAGACAAAATGATTTCTATATAATTTTATTTAACAAAAGATGCAATAGAATATTACATTATTTTAATTATGTAAACATTTACCTTTTTATTTATATATTAACTCTTGACTTTGATGGACACAATGTGATAAATAATAATCAGTTTTAACTAGGTTGACTCTAACCAACATATTAATTAATTCAAAATAACTATTGTTTTTTATTTTGTTTTATTCAGAATCTCAATAAAAGAATACTTTTTTCTACACTTCTCAGTTCAGTTTAAAAACTTAGTCACACGATATAATCAAGTATCTAGAGATTTTAAGGATTTACATCACATTTACTTAAGGGAAGAAATGTTTACATTTATATTGTTTAGTCAATAAATTTTTAGAAGCTTTTATACCAAGCCTTGCACTTTCTTTTATTGAATGACAGATTATAATAAGTAAAAAGAAATCAACAATTGTTTGATCACCACTAGAATATATATAGAATTTTGTAGATAATTTCCCAATCCAGTGGTCACAAGTAAAATTGTAGAATTGTTACATCACCAGAGAGTTAAACAATAATACCATGTTAATGACTTGCATATAATATATTTTTTTAAAAATGTTTTTTTTTTTTATTAATTCTCTTTTTCTTGGATTTGAACCTTCAGGTATTTGGGTAATTTTATGGATCAATTATGAATTTTAGCTAAATAAAAAAATCCATTAAAGTAGAAATCCAATAAAAGCAGATTAGCAAAACATGTAAAAAAACATATATCGTTATTAAAAAATGATAATATTAATATAAAAAAAGAATATCGATATTAAAAATAGTGACTTCGTTGGATTCGATTCCAGAATCCCATGTTTAAATTTTTGATAATCTACTCTAATGCTACAACTATGCAAACACATGACAAAAAAATTTATAAAATATGATTAATACAATAAATTACCTATTATGCATAATTATTATTAGCTAATGTTTTAAATACGCTTATTTCTAAATAAATTAATAATAGTAATGTGTCATTTTTCATATAAATTAGGACATTTAAATAAAGATAATTTGGGAAATCTAAACATTTACATAAAAATTTTAGTAATTTTCACAGCAAAATGGAGCCACGTCTATTTTATTTAAGCAGATAATATATTTAATATATTTCAAACAATTGTCACAAATATGAATAAAAAAGTAAACCCTTTATATTTAAATAAAAAATATTTGCGATAAGAATGTGTTTCTAACAATGGAGAGATTCAGAAATTTAAACATTTTTATTTACATATAAATTTTATTACTTGTCATGGCAAAATGGTGCCAATCTATTCAATGCCACTCAAGAATACAGTATAGAATATTTAATATATTTCTAAGAATTTAAGTAATAAAGTAATTATCTTATATTTAAATAGAAAATATTTACAATCAGAACATCTTTCAAACAATGGAGTGATGTGTTAATCTAAGCACTTTCATTTACATATAAATTTTATAAATTATAACTATGATTTTCCATCCCAGTTGATGAAATAATTTGTGCCCCACACAACCTGCACATAGCAGCCCTATTTCTGATATTCTAGTTTGTGAACACTGATTAAGCCTAAATAGACTTAAGATTAAACAATATCTCCTTTAAGTAATATTACTGGCCACAAAAAATAGAAATCAGATAGAACTGCTTTCCCAAGGCTGTCTCATGCAGATGTAAAGACACAGAAGTGCTTTATCATGTGGACATCAAGATGCCAAGATAATTAATCAAATTTATATGCAAATAAAAATGTTTACATTTTAAAATCACTTCATTGTTAGAAATACATTCTGAATATAACTATTTTTTATTTAAATATGAAACACTTCTTTAGTCATACTTACTGTGACAATTGCCTAAGTCTTGAATTTCAAGATGTAAACTCAAAATATACCACATATATACTCTAATCACTGCACTAAACTGAACAAGCTGGTGCTATTTTGTGACAATAATATGATTAGATTTCTAACTCTCTTGATGTTAAAAACACATTCTGATTGTAAGTATTTTTTATTTTAATATGAGGAATGCTTCTTTACTTAAACCTATTGTGACAATTTCTTGATTCTTGAAATATATGTCATATATATTCTACCACTGCACAAAACAGAACAGTTTGATGCCCTTTGTTGCTATAATTAATAAAATTTATATGTAAATGAAAATATTTGGTTTTTCCAATCACTTTTATTTAAATATCTAATTTATATAAAAAGTAACATATTATTAATAACTCATTTAAAAATAAAACTTGTTTTAACAATATTGTTTCATAATTACAGTAATTGGGTATGATGAAAATATCTTTATCAATGGTATTTTAAAGAGCTCATATGTCTTATTCAGTTTAGAGTAATAGTAGAGTGACTTACTCTGGAATGTAAGATCCTAGTATCAATTCTATTGCTGTCTCATGCAAATTATTTTAATAACAATATTGTTTTTCTTCTTTTTATTAGACTATATTATTGTTTTATATATTTTACTAAATAGTTTTCCATATTTTTAATAATAATATCTTCTTATGCCATATTATCTTTTTACACATCATACTGAACAGCTTTTCCTTGGATGCGGACCTTGGTTTATTCTCTAGCTAAAAATTAATAATTGATTCATAATCTACACTATAGATCAAATCTAAGGAAAATAGAATGAATAAAAAAAAACACAATTTTTAAAGATATAATTGAACGGGCAAAAACTCTCCATATAGTAGTGCCACCTTCTGCTAACCAGAGTAATCAATGGATGCCAGAAAGCTTAAAATCCCTATCTAGTACATACTCATCGAATATCCCCAGACTAGTTTCTGGCTTGTGGCCTTCATCAGTGAGGAGCCTTGGATCTGAGAACACGGCACCTAGATCTTAGGATCCAAGGCAACCCTCCAGCAGCCACCTTTTATCTCTACTTCACTACAAAACTATGAGAATAAAATTGAAAACACAATAATATTTTCAATCTATACTCAATAGCTTATATAGTCATATGGGTCTGAACTCAATTCAGCACCCATACATTTTGGTGACTTTGGCTCTTTAACAACCATAGCCACCATTATCCTATTAGGCAGGATTGGTGTTAAACCACTAAACATCACATGATCACCATCTAATGCTAGTGCATCTATTGATTACTCTGGTTAGAACTAGGTGGCACTACTATATGGAGAGTTTTTGCCTGTTTACTAACGGTTATGTGCTAGCACGAGATGGTGATCATGTGATATTATTGCACACTAAAATATTTAATTCTTAATTTTATGATAATATTATTTAATGCAATTCTCTTGATTGTAATAAAACTGCTATATGGTTGCACTACATTAAAGTCTAAAACATATATCTAGTGGAATGAACCAAGTGTTTGATTATTATTTTTTATAGTTATCCAAGATAACTTTGAATAAACAAAATAAAATGCAAGGCATTTAATGACTTTGAAAAATGTTTTGAATAAATAATCTAAGTATGAAATTTTAAAATTTCCTACCTTAATTAACACTGACTGAATCCTTAATTGTCAAAATATATAATAAAGTATAATATATATAATGCAACATGGCATTAAAATATTTAAATAATAAAGTAGTGTAAATATTTTATTATTGAATGAAAACAGGTTATGTGTAAAATGTTCTGTATTGAAAGTAACTAATAGACTTTTAAAACAAACAACTATTTTTAAGAGTTGGTGCTAATTAAATGAATGAGTTATATTATTCATGTTATTTAAGTTGATCTAGTTTGGGAGTCCTAATGAAATACAAAAGTTACATCAATAAATAATGAAAGTATAAAAATTTAAGATATTGGACTATAAATATAATAAATTCTGGTTATTAATAGTGGAATAATACATATACAAAATTAAATAATAGGTGTAAATATTTTATTATTGCAGGAATATAACTTTATTAATAGAAAATGTGAAATAAGTTTATGCATGAAAAACTTTGAATGAGGTTTCAAACACAAAAAAACTATTTTTAATGAATTATTGATATACCGGTTAATGTTGATTTAAATATTATAAAGAAGTCTAGGAGTTACATCAGCTTTTACCATTTTTGTATTTGTATGTGGGACAGAGCTCAGTGGTAAAGTATTCAAGAGAATCATAATCTATTTTAAGTTAGTAAACTAGAAGTGGAACTACTTATAAAATATCAGAGCTGATCTGAGAAAAAGAGGGGGGATGTTTTCACATATTTAGGTGTGTGGTGGTGGTGGTGGTGGGCTCTTTTAAATATGAGAAAACACTTAGATATTTAAAAAAATTACCTTATTTTCCAATATTTTCTATCTACTAACAATTTTTCTTGATTGTCCAAAAAATAATATGAAAACTTTTGAAAGAAAAAATGTTAAATTTACTAAATAAATATTTTGTTTTAAAATATTATTTACTTATATTTCAAACATTATTTTTTAATCATTAATTTGTTTTATTTTAGTACGTGTTTTCATCTCTGGGTTTATTTTATAGTAATAAATGAATAAAACAAGTAAAGATATTTACCAAACATATTAAATGGCTAAAACCAAATTTTCAAGTTTTTCTTTTGAAAATGCTGGGGGAAAATGTCTTTCAATTTACAAATTTTATTTCATAGAATGTGGGGGGGGGGGCTTAAATTTATCTTGCACAACAACATTTTTATCCATATGGCAGTATTGAGTCTTTCCTTTATTTCCATTAAAATAAAGTGGAAGCTTTTTTGCTATCTTATTGTTTATAGTTTAAGAGAAAAAAATGTTTAATTAAATTAACTTAAAAGTTTTTAATAAATGCTTAGAGAAATTTAAAAAATGGCATTTTGTCTTATCTCACCTTGCATTCAAATAATTGACTAGTCCAGATTCCTTTCTTATTGTGATCAAACTGAACATTTATTGCTACTAACAAATGACATATATAGAGATAATGCATATCCAATGGCAAGAACAGGCCAATAGGCAATGATGCTCACTAAATCTGACTGTTTCCATGAAGGTTGGGGATCCCTTTTTAAAGATAAAGCAAGAAAACAATTGTTAAACCTGAATAACAGTATCCTGATTCTCTATACACAATTGAAGGACACTTCTGCTTATCTGAATAGCAGTGTTTGTTCTCAGACTATAGCTATTTAAGCTAACAATTATGCAGTGAGGCAAGTCCAAGTTCAGGACAATAAAATGTAATTAAATGGCTGCTTTATCTTACATCCAAATTTAAAAACAATACTTTAAAATTTTTCTTTAATCAATATTTTTAACTGAAATTTAAATGGTATTAGATATACATAAATAAATAATAAGTACTTTGAAGATCAGGTCCATGGATCATAGACTAGTTCTATCATTTTAATTGTTCAAACTTTTCAAGAACCTCTGAGCAATAAATCATTCAATTTATTTATATTGACATTAATAATTAGAATATCTAGAAGAACACAAATTATTTTCCAATAAATCACTGCATTATAAAAAATTAAAACACTTAGAAATATAGATTATATGATCTATTTTATATAAATTTTAGAATTAGCACCTTCTACATCTTGATTTCATTCATTCAAAAGTAATTTATTTTTTATATAAATAACTTTTTATATTTTCTCTGTCTACACATATAAATAAATAAATAAGTGGATAGCAAAAACAATGCATCCATGTATTGAATGGAATGAGTACCTCCATAGACAAATTCACTAAAACTTTCAAAAGCTTTTATTAAAATTCAATTTAAAAAATTCACTTTCAATTTTTTTACCAACAGTTGAATTGTTATTATATGTGCAAAGAATGAACTTGACTAATGCATTCTCAGTTAATTATAAAAAATTCAAACAACACTAAGATCTAATTCACAGTTAAAACTTTCAAGAATATTAAAAGGATTTGGAAGATAAAAATATATTGATAATGCATAATCTATATTTTTAAACTAATCACAGTTTGATTAGAATGAGCAATTCAAATTCATTATTTTTTGAATGGAATTACTATTGACTTTCAATTTTTTTCAACAATAATTGAATTGTTTTTATATATGCAAGGAATGAACTTGACTAACACATTCTTGGTTAGTTATAAGAAGTCAAACAATGCTAAGATCTAATTTACAGTTAAAACTTTTAAAAATGTTAAAATGATTAGGAAGATAAAAATATATTGATAATATATTCTCTGATTTACAGATAAGAAAGTTTCAGAGTTTTCTAGATGTGTGTAATATATATATATATATATATATATATATATATATAGATGTGTGTAATATATATATATATATATATATATATATATATATTGAAAAAATTAAAAGATTCAAGTAGAGTTGAGCTGTATATATTGCTAGAATTGATGATAATAGATGGACAATTGAAATCTTAAACTGGATTCCAAGAGATTGTAAAAGACCCAGAAAGATATCACATGTTAGATGGATGGATGAAATAAGAAAGTGTGCAGGGGTGATGTGAAGAAGAGAAGCTAAAGATTGGAGAAGATGGACTGAAATTGGAGAGACCTTCATCTTGCAGTGGATTGATAATGTTTGTTGATATATATATAATCAAAGAAAGTAAAAAAAATTTTCTGTGCAGTCTAGTAGTATGAGAAAATGACAAAATCAAAATTAAAAATAGCTTAGACCAAAAGCTCAAACAGTCAATTCTGGTGCTTGAATTTTCCAAACAATTAATCATTCAATAATTCTGTAAATTCAACAGACGTTTTATGATTGACAATCAAATTTAAAGTTGCTAACTAAGACTGATAATATATATCTATACTGGTCTATTAATGGATTACGTTTATAAAAGTTAGAAAATGGTTCTATATTAAGATATATAAAAAAAAAAATCTTAAGTGATAGAAAAATTATTGTTATCATCTTAATTTTTTATTGCAAAAAAGAATCATGACTTTCAAATGTTTAAATTATATATATGAATTAAGAATTACTTATTTTATTTTTTATAGTGTTTCTCTTCCTTATGAAATAATCCTAAACGATTTATTGTGTTATATGTTTAATCCTTCAATTCCTTATTCAATTTTTATTTATAAGAATTTGACTCTTTTTTTTTCAGCTTCATTATTCATATTAATTTTTTTTTTTTATTTAAAAAAAATTTTTTTTTGCTTTTATTGATTATCAAGTTTTGAACATCTGGAAAAAATTGATTATCTCAAAACAAATTATTTATATGATTTTAAAAAATCCATAATAGATTATAAACATTAAATCAAACATTGTTATGTTTTTCACTTAAAAAGAAATATAATAATATATATTTTTAAATATGATAAAACACAATATTTATTTGTTTTTTTGACTTGATTTCTGATCCGAAATATATATAAAAAAGTTGTTAAAACCAAAATAATTTATACATGTGTGTAACTTTGTAAAAATTAAATTATAAAGTTTAAATAAACTGTTTTCTGAAAATTTACTAAATGTTTAAGTAATAATAAAGAAAATATTGTTTACACTTAATATATATATATATAATGTTTTTATTATCACAGAACAAAGTGAAAGTTTCTACATAAGATTAGAATACAGAATTTTGAGAAACTCAATAAATAACAAGCATTCACATATAAGTAATATATATATACTTTTAATATTTTTTTATTTGTGTCGTGTACAGAAACTTACATCTTATATATGGCAATATTTGATTTTAAAAAATCAGCTAAATTCTTGTATGAGTGTGTTTCTGTCACTCAAACTTATTATTGTCAGCAGCTAAGCAAGTCACTTTTTGTCCAAATAGACTCCTAATATTCAATTTTATATTAAAGTTGGATTGTGAATTTTAGTGATATTTTGACTAAAGTTGCTCTTGTATTAGTTAATGTTAATTGACAAGGCAGAACCTGGAATCCAACTTATTTATAAAATGTCTTGAATTTAAACAATAATATTTTCAATATCTAAATATTAATTAATTAAATATCAAATAAATATGTAATATATTAATGTTATTTATTTATACCGTCTATAAAAGTTCATAGAAATTTATGGTCTTACATATAGAAACATTTAGTAAAAATTCAATTAACTTCTCACAGGAAATGTTTCTATCAATCAAACTGACATCATAAAAGTATTGGGTGATTAATTGGGATTATTCCAAATATAGCAATTCAGTTTCTATTTAAATAGACTAGCAATAATTAATTTTATATTAAAGTTTTAACGTGAAGTTTAGCAGTAGTTTAACTTAAGCCTCTCTAGTATTAACTTAATGCTATTTGATAAAGAAAGTGATAATCTAATTTATTTTTAAAGCATTTTGCTTTCAAATACATATTTTAAAATATATTAATTAATTTAATAATGCATCAATATATAATATAATAATGTTGCTTATTCATGACTTCTGAAGAAAATTATAGAAACGTATGATTTTATATACAGCAAAGTTTTATGAAAACTCAACTTATACCATAATAATTCAGTGAGCACTGGAAGTCATTTTAAATTGAAACTGAGTTTCTATGTTTAATGTTAAAGCAACAAGTCTCTTGAGTCTCATGACTTCGAGATATGTCAATTTCTATAAAGGGCTTAAATAAATAATATTTATAGATTACATAATTAGATGGTATTTAATATATATATATATGATAGTTTAGTAGTAATCACATGGAATGAGATCTAAATATAATTAGATCTGCTTTTTTTTTTCAAAAGCTAAGGATTTCAAATCAAATTATGATTTTTTTCTGATAACTGGCCAATAGCAGGTCTAGTTACCCATGCAGTTACTTCTATGTAGATTAATATCTAGGTAGTCTTTCTAAAAAAAAAAAAAAAAAGAAAACACAAAAACTTTTTCAACTAACACTTCATTAGCATGATAAGTTCCATCTTCTTAAAAGACAATAAAAAATTTAAAGTAGCTTATTTTTGTTATATCCAAAATAAAAATTAGCTAACTTTATGACTTTTATCTCAAAATATCAACCCTCCAAAAATTACCAGCTACAAAGAAGAAATATAATCCCCAAAAAAATATTTGACCATAAAATAATTTAATTAAAATAAAATGATCATAAACAATTTGATCATAATTATAAAAAAATAAATAATAACTTTACATTGATGGTCGAGAGGTGAGCGAGACTGCCTTACACTTGCAGGCAGTTTCCCGGGTTGCAGGTTCGCGTCCTGGCCGATGCTATGACACTTAAAAAAAAAACTTTACATTAAAAGCACTATGTTTTGTTTTTCTTAAAAATATAATTTATCACAGATCAATTTATGAAAGAAAAACTCTAATGTTATCATATTGAAAACAGATTGCTTTATGCAATCAGAAATAATGTGTGGACTGGAATTTTAGTTTGTGATATAACTGGTTATCACATGAATATTAAAAAGCAAAATATAAAAATTAACTTTAAAATATATCTATGAAAAAAATAATGAATGTACATTTACATCAAATAGTGATGAGAAGAAAAAATAATATCATTCTCCAACTTCATCAGTTTCTTTTAAATTCAGAAATTAGTAGCCTTTATACATTTTAAATATTGAAAAAGTATACAGATGACTTTATCATTTTCCTGGTTATAATATTTACGAATCAGGTTTTTTTTTAAAACAGAAAATGTCAACATTTTTCAAACAATCAAAAACATTAAAATATATAATTTGCTATATAAGTTCATTAGCATTAATTTCCTTACTTAATCGTTTTTTTAGAGTTTAAATTATAAAATGATTTTAATTATAATACTAACACATATAATAATTAATTTGGTTTACAAAATAGAGTTTATATTAAAGCAGGGATGATGATAATTAAGCCCATTACAAAGTTGTTATAGTTTACCTATCCATAAATTTATGTTCATATAAATTTTTATGTTTGTTGTTTTGTGTGGAGTTTGTGTAAAAAATCAAAAAGAGAGAATTTAAAATAGTAAGATATCTGTAGACTTTTATACATATACACATGCATCTAAGAGTTATAAATTATTATTTAAAGCAATAACAGTTTGTTACTCAGAATTTTAGTTTTTTATATTTTTTGTCTATTTATAAAAATAAATAAATGTATTTTTCTATTTTGTTTTAATCAATCTACATTTAAAAATTAGATTTTATAATTTTGTTTTTAATAAAGTAAAAAAAAAATTATTTATTTTTTTACTTATCTATAGGTTTATCTTGTTGTTCATGAAAAAAACAGCAAGTAAAGATTAGATAATTTGTCTATAACATTTATTATTATTAATTAATTAAAAAAATTCTGGGAATAAAATAGATAAAATAAATATACCAAATGGGTTTCTAAATATTCTTTTTCATGTAACTATAAAAAATAGGCTAGTTGCATAAAAAAGAACTTATCTTCTTTTTCTTTCATTTTCAAAAACAGCAGCTAATTGGAATAGAACAGACCATAGTTTTTGTAAAAAGTTATGTTCCAGACAGTGATTTTCCCCAGAGAAAATGGCCGGTTATATTTAGGAATCTTGCCCATTAACTTTTCTTTAAAAAAATTTAAGTCAAGATTTGGGTTGAAGTCATCCTGAGAAAAACTTTTGATCTTGAAGCTAAAGACTGAGTATAGTATATAATAAAATTTATTATCACTTGGAGTTTGAATTATTTAATGGCCCAATACAGATGAATAAGTGGATCAAAACCAGTCATATAGAATGTGTGCATTAGAGTGCATTGGTCTTCCTCTTATCATCACCATGTGATCCTGTTAGTATGTGCCTGTGAAAAACTTAGCTGTATATGGAAAAATGATGTGGAAAGTTTAAAGTAGAAATCCTTGAATCCTTAGATGCCCTTCCATTTATATAGTACACATGAACAAGATGTTTAAAGCCTTAAGCCTATCCTCAGTGAAAAGAAAAAATAAAAGAAGAATGGAATGAAACTTACATGTTATATTATAAATTTATTTAAATGCACATTGATTACGTAATATTTACTAAGGCTTTAACCTCAAGAATATGTGTAAACTTGTGGTTAAGACCTGTAGAGGTCCCTAATATCGCATTTTACATGCATATTTTTGAGTTAAAGCCTTAGTAAATATTACTTACGTGTTATATATATCCTCTTATAAGATAGACAACCTCCAGATGTGTATTTATTGTTATAGTTTATGTATAGAAAAACCATGTACCTGGGAAGTAAGGTTGCTTATTTATTTTTTTTATATACATAGAAAATTTGATTTAATTTAGATTTATATATATATAGACATACATTTATATATAGATTTATATGTTTAATCTCATAGTGTGATTTAATGAGATATACTATTTTTAAAATAAAAACTTTTAAACTTTTGATTTTTTTTCTTTCTTCCAAGTGTGTATACACATATCTGGAAACATATATTTTTGTATAATCAAAAGGGGGGGGGTCTTTTGTTTATATTAGATGAATACATAATTTGTTTTACTTGTTTGTATTAGCTTAATTGTTTGTTCTTATGCTTTAAATACTGGTGATGGATTAAGGGGGGGGGGTCTTTCATTTATATTAAATCAATACATAATTTGTTTTATTTTTTTGTATTCGTTTAGTTGTTCTTATGCTTTAAATATTGGTGATGGGTTTTGGAATTAATAAATGATATTAAGTTATAAACCTATTTTAATAAGTGTTTGATGATCTCCATATCTCACTCCCTAAAAATTTAAATTATTAATTCTAGTCTTATTGGCCATCCACTTCTCTCACAATTCAAAAAAAGTAGTGAGCAAACTTATATTATCCAGAATACAATATTGGGAATTCTAAGTTTATATTTCTATATGATCTGTAGAAGCAGAGTATTTTTCCAAGGAGATAATATTTCCTATTGGAAAGTGGTACAAAAAGGCAAGTTTGGATTAGGTCTTTCAAAAATACTCTGTTTAGAATGTATTTTGCAGAACATTATAGAGATATACATAGAAAGAGATTAAGAAATATAGCTAATACCTATTACTTTGATCTCTTCACAATAATACTGGGTATTCAAGATTAGAATATGTTTGACTATATTGTGGGCTTGAAATAATTCGATGTGTGTGTAAAAACTTGGTATTGTTTTCTGATTTGTGCACACTATGTCAAGCTGATAATATTCAAAATCATTTAAATGGAATGAAGAAATAATTTGTATAATATAATAATGTTATTATATTCACTAATTGCCCTGGTTATTACATGTCATTGATGAAATGTGATTTAGTAATGAAAATTAGAAAAGATTCTCAGTACAATATTTTCAAAAAATAATAGGTAATAATGGATATGATTCTCTAAAATCCGTAATATAGTTTATTATTTAAACAAATGCAATTATTCTTGATATTATTTTGTAATTTATTATTTATGTGATGTTATTTTATTATTTGCTATTAAACTTGTATATAATTGAAAATATTTTTAAAGTGAAGTCCCTTATAATAAAATCATTGGTTATAGAATCACATTTGCTAAATGGTCTATCATTAAAATATATTATAAATCCACAATCTAGAGAAAAATCATTATTCAATACAACCATTTAAACATATATATATATATATATTGTAATGGTATGTAATATGTCGTTACATTAATTTAAGATTAAAATAAAAACTTAAGTTCATAAATAAAAACTAAAAGCTAAAAAATTAAAGAGTTCACACAGATGCAAAACTTAAAAAAAATTTTTTTTTAAATAAAAAAAAAAGTATTTGAACGTTCTTTTTTTTTTTATAAAAAAAGATCTAAATATAAAATATTTTAGTAAAAAGTAACATAAGTCAATAATAGAAACAGGTATTAATTAATTCCTGAAATCTCAAAATGGAAATGATTGTGTTATTAATTATTGAAAAGCAAACTAGCCCTTGGGGTTCTTATATAAAAGAGTCAGATGAAAGATATAGATAAGAGAACAAAAAAATTAGGTGACCAATAGAAGCAGCAAACAAATGCTTGGACCTTAATAAAAATGATTGGAACAGAAAACTATGTTCAATGAATCTGGAGGATTACTATAAAAGAAAAATATCCAAATTAAGAACAGTTCCAGCTTGATTTTTTTGAGAAGTGATAAGATGCACTGTTCACTCTCTCTCTCTCTCACGTTTTTGAAATGAAATTACTGTTGAATTATGAATGGTACTGTTGCAGACCCCAAATCATATGGGTACTGCAATTCAATAAGTACCAGGATTGAACCATCTAGGGCAGCCTCCGGATTGAGAACTATGGTATGAACAACAGACCAGTCTTCCATTAATAAAGTCTTTGCGGGAATTGGCCCAAGAAATCGTGAGCTCTTCTACTGTAAAGTATGAACTATACAATTTTTAAAAAAAATTTAAAAAGTAATTAAGAACTTTTGTCAAGATTTGACAAGCAAAACCTAATTTTTAAAAGGAACTTTAATCTGACTTAAGATTTCAAAACCAATTATTGATGTTTAATTTTAAATATTTTTAGTTTTCTGACTTAATCATTTCCTTTTTTTTATATTTATTGACTAAATTATTTAAATGCATTAAATTTAAGTTGGGTATAGATCACTGCATAGATTCATTAACATTTAATTATGTTTTTATTTTCATATTTGATTAAAATATATAGATATTTGGTAAATATGATACCTCATGTTGAGTATCTAAAAATGTATTTATTTGAATGTCTTTTAAGTTATTGGTGTCAATGTGGCATCTTATGATGAATGCCATTGGGTTTCTTGTAAATTTCCCTCTGCAATTTTGATTGTTTATGTTTATTTTGAAATCATTTAACTGAGTAATATATGTAGCCTATCTATACTCAACATTATTAAAAAAACTTTTATAAAATATCCATCTGCGCGGACCTTCTTAATAATTTAAATTTAAAAATTAATAACCAATCTAAAACAATAAATTTTATTCCTCAAATTTTAAATGTTTATATATGTGTGTTAATAAATGTTTTTTGTGTGTTATTACTGGCAGTGGCTTTTAATTTTTTAATATTGAAGATATATTTTAAATAAAATTATATATTATAAATCTCTGCTGTTACCTGAGCTAGTGGCATGGGTTGATGGTCTTAATAAATAAAAGTTGGATTTTTAACAGCACGTATCTGCCTACTCTATAAATTTTCTAGGTTCAAGTGGCCTAGTGGTGCCCTGTAGTGCAGTTATGGTAAGACTGCTAACTTCCACAATCCATCCAATCATTATAATATATATATAAAATCAAAAATATAAGTCTAAAAATACATATAAACTAAAATCAAACTTTTAAAAGTATTAAAAATATTACATTGATGGTATCAGCTATCATTTAATTTTCATTAATCCACATTAAAAAAAATTTCATCGTTTCACTGATATTATAATTGGAATTGCTTAATTTGAGGATTCCCTTCATGATTTATTAATTTTTATTTCATTCTCATTTTTTTAAAAAAAACAGGGCATTCCATAATCTACACTTAGATATGTAATTGGTTTACTGTTCTTTAGTTTGGAAATCTTTTTTTTTCTGGTATTCACTATACTTTTCTAATCCAGTTCTGGGTCAAAGCTAAAATTATTATGTGATCTGTACATAAAATAATTTTTAAAAACACAAGTAAAAAAAAAATGAATTGTTAACTAAACCTTTACATAAGGTGAGAAATATATGAAGTGAATAAGCAGAAAAAATTCTTTTAAAACATCCTGCATATATACATGCTATGTCATCCAATGACATTTATTATAATATTTTTGTTTTCTGATTTGGTCATTTGATGTTCAGTATGATAGCAGGAATTGTTTATATAAGCTTTTTTTTTTATTTCTCAAAAGAAATTTTTTATATTATATTTTTGTTACTTTTAGAAATGATTTTAATAATAATTATGCTAAAAATATTTTATTTTGCTACAAACATTGTACATACAGAAATGATTGAATATTATCATGATCCTAAAAAAAGTTCAATAACAATCTTTTTTATTTATTAAAAGTTTTTGATTTCTATTTGGATTTTTTTTTTAAAAATTCAACATATACATATAGTGACAATATATTCTGATGGAGTGAGTGCAGATATTAATTAAATTTAAAAAAAAACAGTCAAAACAATTTCTAATTAAAGCGTTTTTAAAAATCAGCAATTATAAATAAATAAGCAAATACTCTGTAAAGAAAAAGTTAATGAAGTGTATATTTATTTGTTTAACATTTATTTTTAATTAAAAGAGAAAGTATGTAGTACTATAATAAACAATTAAAATGTATAGAAGATTAACGATCCACTTTATTTTGGTAAATGAAAATAAAAGAATCAATGTTATAAATATTTATTAAGGTTAGATAATCAAATATAATAACTTTTTATTATGGGGATGGCAACTCCAGATGTGTTAATGTATTTTTAATCAACAACTATTGTGAAGTAAAAAATGCAGATACTGTCAGTTACAAAAAGGCAAAACAAATGATATTAGTTCAGTTAGTAATCCAGAATAACTTAATTGCAGTGAAAGTGAGAATAAAAGCTGGAGAAAAAAATATAGAAGAATAGAATCTTAAAAAAAAGAGAAAATCACTATCTCAGTCAGAATAGTATCTATTCAACATCAGAATATAGTTTTTTAAATGTAATCTTTGTTTTAAAAAGGCAAATAATGCTCTATTAATCATCACTACAAATTTCATCAATTACCTGTGAGAAAAATTGTTTAATTTTGTACTAGAAAAGAATTAACTAAATTGAAATAAAAATTTGGAATATGTATATTGATATAAATAAACACATTAACAACCATAAAAATTTTGCATGAGTTTTATAAAACAATTATTTTTTTTAAGAAGATAAATCTGCCATTACCACAAGCAAAACTTTTAGAATTTTATTTAAATCTGTAATTGTTTAAGTGTATTAACTGCGTAAATTTTTTAATATTTTAATGAATTACTTGTAAGAAGAGTATAGCTGTGAAATGGTCGTGTATAAATATGCATAAAAGAGAATAGATAATAAATTGTAAGTGTACTGGTTTAGTATTAAAACGTTATTCTATAATTTTGCATTGGTATTCAATCAGAATTTTCCACGTTACTTAAATAAAAAAAGAGGAAAAAATATTTAAAATTGAAAATAATTTTAAACCTTGAAAACTGAGAATAATTTTAAAAAATTTAACCCGAATTGTTTTGTAATTACATAAATTTTCAATTATTCTCTATAATAAATTAATCTGACTTTATGAGACAAATTTATCATCGATTATTCCTTATATATTCATCATACTTGCTATAAACAGAATCATTATTAATAGATGCTGTTCAATAATCTCCATTATATCATGTGTTGTTAAATATTATATAGTACAAGATTTTTTTGTTTTATTTGAGCTATGTACCTAGTATGTGTTAAAGAAACAATTATGAATTTGGTAAGTATGACCGAACTTTTGATTAATAAAAGAATATGTATTCTTTTGATGAATTCAATGATGGTTTTGCCCAAGTTTAAAATGTTAAAATTTTCAATAGAGAAAACTTCATGAATGGGATTCTCATTTATTGATACATGTAATTAGAGATATCTTGTGACTTGAATAACACACATATCCACTCAATAAAATGTAAAGTACCAAAATCACTCTATTTATTTTTTATAATTAATTTCATCTATTTATGTCTCTATTTGCATTAATAACTTAACCAAAGTATTTATAGTTGTAAACTTCTAATTTATAAATAATCCTTATGGAAAATCCATTGAACACTATTTAAAAATTTTTAACATTCAGTCTTAGGTGCTTTTAATTTCATATGATAACTCCTGCAACATTTCTTAAAACTCTGAAACTTTTAAAAACAATAACAGCATCTGCAAAATCTTCATAAGTAAGATTCATGCAATTTCATTCTCTTAGCTTTCCATTTTAATCCAGAAAATACTTCTTGTAAAGCTGCTGTAAAAAAATTTTGGTGATATGAAATCACTCATCCTTAGCCATGCTAATCTTTTTAGTTAGGTAATCTAATCTTTCTGTTTTATTTTAATAAATATTCTTTAGAATATATTCTCCTAGATATGCATTTCGATTATCCTAACCTTATAATCACTAAAATAATGACTTTTGATAGCTCATAATTTGAATTATAATGTTTTTCACCTATGTTTGGATGTCATTATTTGTTAAAGCCACTTTTAAAACCAGACTACTCTTTTGATAGGAGTCCAAAGTGTGATGTAATTGAGTTGTAAATATCTCAGTACATAACTGATGGAAAAATTGTAGGTCTACAATTTCTAATTTATTTTTATTATTGTTGAAACAACTTTCTTTTTAATAAGATATTGTTTTATATTTTTGATATAGTAGTAATTTGAAATTGATAAACAATAAACAAGTGATAAATACCTATGTAAGAAATTGTGACCTGAGTCAAGATGATTTTAGTAAATTTTTTACAATCTAAATTAAAAATATCTTTATTAGAAAAATTTTTATAATAAGTTCTGAGTAAACAAAATAAGGGAGAAATTCTAATATATTAGACTTACTAATTTTAAATTCAAAAATATTGTGAGTAAAATTATTATAATTCTGTTTTCTGATACTTAATCTAGAAGGAAAATTAGATACAGAAATATTCTGGGAAAGAAATTAATAAAGAAATTTAAGATCTCTTGTTTTTTGTCTCAGCATTAAGTCAATATAGTGGCCATTATTTAGACTTTAATTTTAAAAATTTGTCAAAAACAGGCCAAATTTTTATATCTGTCTTGTTATGAGGATTCCATATAATTGAGCCATACTCCAAGATGAAAAGTACTAAGGATCTATAAAAGTTTAATTTTTGTAGATTTATTAAATGCTTTTCCATATCTGTAAATAGCTCCTATAATTTTAAAGATTTATTCATCATAAAATTAATGTGGTTATGAAAAGACTCATTATTGAAAAATAAATAAATAATAATAATAATAATAATAATAATAATAATAATAATAATAATAATAATAATAATAATAATAATAATAATAATAATAATAATAATAATAATAATAATAAACAAACAAATGTATTAATTTATTATTTAGATTAAAATTTATATATAGTCGATAATTAATATAATTTTTCACCTAATAAATGATTAATAATAATCATTAATATATTTATCTAAAGTGAATGGTGTCAAAAATGTAAATGTAGGAAATTTGCCATTTTAATTTAAATTACAATAATCTGATTATTGATAAATACTGAACAAATGATGAAGAGATATGTAAGAGATTGTAACATGGATTAATGGAGAGTGCTAGATCACATAAAATACAATGGGGGGTGGTCATTTAGTTTTTCATATATACTTTCATTCATATATTTAAAAAATGTGAAAAGAAATAAAAATGTTAACTTTATGTATAAAATTTTTTTTATTAATACTATCATTCATTTTTATACCACATTATAAAATTCCAGATGCTCAATTCCTGAAGAAAATGTGGGAAGTTCACAATGTGCCAACAGTGATCAGGGGTAGCTAATAAAAAAATGAATTCTAATATAACTTAATGTTTTAAATTTGATTGAAAAGTTATCAGGATCTTAGTATGGTGTACTAATCATTAAATTCCTTTAAATGTTTATTCATTAAGTTTCTAACCTACTGTTTATTGCCATTTCAAGATCTAACTTGTGTGTGGGTGCATGACTATTCGCATCATCTCACACTTCATGCCTCATTCATATTTCTAGTCATTACTCAAAATTATCCATCTTGTAATAGCATTATTTATTTTCCATAGAAATTGTTAATAACTCAGTCAGTAATAGTCTTCTGGATTAATGGAAAAACAGATACACACACACACCATTAGTTAATATGATTTTTTTTTATTATTTATTGCACAAAATTCTTCATTTAAAAATATAAAGATTATTTTATTTATTATTAATTTATATTTGTAACTTAATATTTTTTTATTATTTCAAAACACTATTCTTAACATTGTCACAAGCAATAAATTTTTGCATATTGTTAAGCTCATTATAAAATAAAAAAGAGGTGTGGCTAAGTTTTACAGAATACTTCAAACAAAACAAGTTACAGAAGACTTCAGAAAGAAAAAAGTTTTAGAGAAGATTTCAGAAACTGTTTTAAACAAGGTGGAATAAGGAAATATAATAAAACAAGTGAATTTAACAGTTTCATTGGATTCCTCACTATCTCTTTAATAAGAAAACTTTTTTATACTACTCAAAAATAAATGTCAACATATAATTCTGAAGGACACCAAATAATATTTTCTAAAATGGAAGGCTAAACATTCACCTACACAAGTTTCTAACTTTTTATCAACTAACAGTTTGAACTTATTTTATTCATAATGCATAAATATACTTAGAAAAATCACTAATACAAATTTATTACAACATATTTTTATAAATAGTGTGACATTGGAATTATGTAAAGTATTAATAATAACAAGAATTGGAAATTTTATGCTGGACTATGTAATAGGATATTTAAGTGACTCTAATTTAATAAATTTCCTATTTTATTGTGTAAGAATAAAGGCTGAAACAGTAAAATTATTCATGCTAGTACTCTATATTATCATCATAATTATGTACATTAAATTACCTAACCATTCATACTCGTGTAGGAGTGAAAGAATGCATGACAGTAATACTTGATAATTATTTACCAGAAGGATATAAACGTGAATGATTAAGTAACCTTGATTTTGATCATCATTAAAGATGTATTAAATGTTGGAATTTAGACAAAACAAAGTTTATAAAAAAATAATAAATGGATCCAAATACTTGCAAGGTCTCTTATAACATCCATTAGGAAATCCTAAGAACATTGGAAGTTATTACTGTTCCTTTTGCCACATTATGCTTAACCTGCAGGAATAATATTTGTATTTTTAATGTTTTTTATTCTGCTTATCATCATGAACAACATATGTTTCTTTAAAGTTTCAAGTATGAACAAATATAAAAAAGTAAAAACATTACAAAGGGAACTTTTATTTTAATGACAGAAGGTTTGACATGCATTTCTTCTGTTGCATATGATAGATATACAGATGTATTTATTTATTTATTTATTTATTTTTATTTTGACATTAATTTTTATTATTATTATATATTTGGGTATCCAATTTCCTCTAGAACATCGTATTATGCAAATATTATATATTCCCATGCTCATATTATTAGTGCAAAACTAGATGCTTTATCATTATTCATTAATTAGTAATAGAAGCAGGTACATGAAAACATTTAGGCCATTATTGCCAAATGGTTAAGTTTATTTAATAGTATTTACACTAATTTAAATTTTGATATTCATATTTTTTTTTAAAAATATTAGACTCATTCATAATCTAATTAATGCTAACATAACACTCTATTGTGTGATGTGATTTGGAAATTATTTTATACATGAGCGTATGTTCGCATGTGTGTGCACTATCATAAATTATTTATAAAAGTCAGATTTACATCTTTGTTTTTCTATCGTTTTCAGTTTGGTGCCAGTTAAAGAAAGATGAAGAATTAAGAGTTTGTCTGCTTATAGATTTGTTTATATATAAAATGCGTTGAATACCTTTGGATAAAGAAGTGATCCAAGGGATGATTTTTGCTATGTGGATTGAGTAATACTCTCCTTGATTACTTACTTGTTAAACCGTGGGTGGTAGTGTATTTTCTTGTTTGATAGCATATGATGAAATAGTGTATTTCTTAAATGAAGTGGCAAATGCCCCATTTATTGATGATAAGTTGGGCAAGTTCCTCAACATTTGTGTCCTAAAAGTTGGTAGATATTTATTGAAAAATTAAGTTAGAATTTGGAGTTTTGGTTAACCCTCATGCACATATATGTGAATATTTATTTATTGTTATTTCCCTCTCATTCTTCATTCTCACGTATCAGATAGTATATGTTAGTTATATCAGATAAATGTTTTATGGATTTCTATAATATGCTTGAAATAAGATTATTAATTTAATGATTAGCTTATTGCATCATCCTTATTGTGAGGTTTATTCATTCCTAAAGTAAATTGATAGAAATATAATTAATAAATGTGTTGTGTTTGTGATCTTATAAATGCACATACATTCGGAAATATGATAAACCTAGAGATATAAAAAAAGATCATCGCTGGAATTGTGAGTTCTAAGTAATTTGTCAGATCATATCACATATTATCATTATTTCATTCATTATTATTGTTGGTAATTCATCTTTCCGGTATAAATATAATATTGTATTACAAAATTTTATTTTATTTTAAGGCGAGTTAATAAAATGATTACTTAATTTTATATAACAGATATAGATTTGTAGGCATACGGAAATAGTTTAAATGATGTTAATTGATTACTTGATATCGTTTTCTTGGTTTATTAAGAGCACAGAGTGGGAATAAGTGATAAGACTATTAATGTGAATATAAAATTATTTTGAGTTGCTAATAATTTAACTAATTGAATTGTAAATATTATTGAAACCAATATAAATGGCAGATCCTCCAAATATTAAGTGTTATTTTGTGTAATTTAAATGCTATTTTATTGTATCCAAGTATTATTTTGTCAAGTTTGTAATCAACGTAAGTTACTGTTAAATCATCATCAATGTGTCGTAAAAGAATGTGTCTTATAATAAATGTTTTGTTGAAGTAAGATTCCCTCTTAATTATTTTATCATATACGTTCGATTGATCATTTCCACACACACATATGCTCAACACAATATAATTATAATATTTATCCATTTTATGGTATGTGCAATCTTAATACAAAGTTAATAGATCAACACATTGCATAATGACAAGATGTAATTTTATCTTGTTTAGAATAGATAGTGATGTGAGATAAAAATGTATCCCATCTTTATCATTGTCTGTCCGTTATTTTATTGTAATAGATGTCAATTTCACAATAGTCCTCATTGATTAATAATCATATTATATTAGGATTGACTTATTGTTCCTATAGCAGAGCCCTGAGATTAGTTCATGATTTAATAAACATTACCATAGCTGTTCAATCGAAATTAAATGTCAGTAGATTGATTATTATTGCAGTGATTCCTTAACATATTAGACGAGAGTCATGATTGGTCAAGCATGTATTTGGATGATGAGAGAATTTAATATAACATGATTTAAATTAATCCACAAATGGCTTCATTTTGATAACTTGGTATATGCTTATAATACAATTAAATAATCACTACATAATTGTTGTTTATAAATACTTCTCTTATCCTCATTTGCATTCTAGATGACCACATTACCCTATAACCCCCAACTAAGCTAAGCTGTAAATTAATAGTTCAATAAGAGTCTTATCAATAAGTATTAGATGCAATCATTTATTCTATCATGTATAGAATTGGTGCCTGGGCATTTATTTGTGCATAAAGCGAGATAGGTGACGATTGAAGAGGTTACAATATATATATATATATATATATATATATCATTGACCATTATCAATCTACTGCAGTATAGTCTCCAAGTTTAATCCTCCTTCTCTGATCTTTAGCTTCTCTTCTCCACATCACCCCTGCACACTTTCTTATTTCATCCATCCATCTCACATGTGGTCTCTTTCTGGGTCTTTTACAATCTCTTGGAATCCAGTTTAAGATTTCAATTGTCCATCTATTATCATCTCTTCTAGCAATATGTCCAGCCCAACTCCACTTCAGTCTTTTAATTTTTTCAATGAGGTCAGTAACACCTGTTTGTTCTCTTACCCATACATTGCATTTTCGATCTCTTCTTGTTACTCCCAACATGCATCTCTCCATACTTCTTTGAGTGGTCTGAAGTCTCTGTATTGCTCTTCTATTAAGTGTCCAAGTCTCAGATCCATAAGTAAGAACTGGTAAAACACATTTATTAAAAACCTTCCTTTTCAAACATATAGGCATATTTCCTTTTAGTATCAAGTTATTTCTACCAAAAGCACTCCAACCAAGTTTAATTCTATGATTAATTTCATCCATTATGTTTCCATCTGTATTAATAATCTGACCAAGGTATTTGTAACTGTTAACTTCTTCTAACTCATCATAATCAATCTTTATTTTCATATTTTGAGAAAATCCATTAAACATTACTTTAGTCTTTTTAACATTTATCTTTAGTCCTATATTCCTACTTTCATCTGATAACTCCTGCAACATTTCCTGCAGCTCTAAAGCATTATTTGCAAAAACAACTACATCATCTGCAAAATCTAAATGACTTAAATAATCTCCATTTACTTTCACTCCTTTAGCTTCCCATTTTAATCCACAAAATACTTCTTGCAGCACTGCTGTAAAAGTTTTGGAGATATGGAGTCACCCTGTCTTACACCCTTCTCAATGTTGACTTTCCCAGTATCATTATGTAATCTAATTGTTGCTGTTGCATTTTTATAAATATTCTTTAAAATATGACAATATCCTGGATCTATACCTTGATGATCCAATGCTTTAATCACTGAAGAAATGTTTATAGAATCAAATGCCTTTTCATAATCTACAAATCCAAAACATAATGGCAACTCATATTCATTTGTCCTTTCTATAACTTCTCTCAATACCTGGATATGATCTACTGTACTAAAACCACTTTTAAATCCAGCTTGTTCTCTTGGTTGGTGGAAATCCAATGTTCTCTGTAGACGAGTTGTAATTATCTTGGTAAAAATTTTGTATAAAACTGATAAAAAGGCTGATAGGTCTGTAATTTCTAATATCTTCTTTATCACCTTTTTAAAATATTAATATTAATACTGCATTCTTCCAATCATCTGGTACATCTTTATCATTTAGACATTTGGTATATAACTTTGCTAAAAAAATTATATTTCTTCACCTGCTTCTTTTAATATATCAATTATAATTCCATCATTACCTGGAGCCTTTCCTTTCTTCATACATTTAATTGCATGTCTCACTTCTTCATTTAAAATTCTGGGCAATTCGAAAGATGTAATAGATATAGGAGGTACTTGTTCTTTATTACTATATAATTCTTGATAAAAGTCTTCTACCCATTTCATGATGTCATCTCTCTTTTTAGTAATAATTCCATCTTTTTTTTTTATTGCAGATATAAATTTCCTACCAATACCAAAATGTTGTTTTACACTCTTGAGACTTTTATTTTCTTCTACAGCTTTCCTTGCTAGTTCACAGTTATACTTTCTTATATCATTTTCAACTCTTTTCCACACCATTTTACAAAATTCAAGATATTCAATTCTTTTTAATGCATCATTTTTTTATATCTTCATATTCCTTCTTTTCTTCATAAATTCTCTAGTCTCAGTAGAAATTTTATTGGTCAATTGCTGCTTTTTTCTACCAGCTATCTTTGTTGCAGTTTTTAAAAGTGTATCAGTTATTTTCATATTAATTTCATTCAAATCTGAATCATGTTCAAAATCTACTAATACTTGAAACTGATTTGTAAGTTCTAATTTAAATTCATTAGAATGTTTCTGAAGATTAGGAATATCAACTGTAAATATTGTTTTTCTAATAATTTTTGTCTCTCTAGTTTTGCATTAACACATATCTTACATCTTACTAATCGATGATCACTTCCTGTGTTAAATTTATTAAGAACATTACAATCTTGAAATATGTATTTTCTGTTAGTCAAAATATAATCCAATTCTGCTGTACCTTCATTTGGATGCTTCCATGTCCATTTCCTTTTAACATTTTTCTCAAAAAAAGAATTCATAATATAAAGTTTTTCTTTTTCTGCAAACTCCACAAGTCTATGTCCTCTCTCATTTCTATTACCATAACCAAAATTACCTACAGCACTTTCATCTTTCATTTGTTTACCAATTCTAGCATTAAAGTCTCCCATAACAATTTTAAAATGTTGTTTACTCTGATCAAAAGCCTTTTGTACATCCATATAAAAATCTTCTACTACTTCATCACTATGAGAACTTGTTGGGGCATAAACCTGAATTATCTGCATTTGGTATCTGCTATTAAGTTGTATAACTAATCTTGCCACTCTGTCCAATACACCATCAATCTCCACAATGTTGTTCTTCCACTTTTTATTTATAATGAATCCTACTCCACTTTTATTTCCAATATTTGTGCCTTTATAATAGAGTACATGTCCACTTTTTAAATCAATTGTCTCTTCATCTTTTCTTCTAACTTCACAAAGTCCAATAATGTCCCATTTAATATAAGACAGTTCTTCTAATTCTTGCAATCTTCCTTCACTTGAAAGTGATCTGCAGTTGTAAGTACCTAAATAAAAAGTCATCATCAAATGGCAGCCTGGGTCTGCAATCAGGGGATTCTTAGCACCCTCCGCCTTCAGCCACCAACTGCTGCCTTGGTTGGTGACTTTACAGCCTCCTGGGAATAAGGGCCATGATTTATTTTTGTCTGTCATAATTGTATATATGTATTGAAAAAATATTTATCATTTTCACAAACATTCATTCTGCCTTATCAGGCAACTGAGAAGAAAGACCATGGTGTTTCTTGATCTTAAACTCAGAGGTAAAAAGCCAATAAACTCACCACACTGGCTAATGCATGTTGGTGAGCAGCCCATCCATGTTTGTATACTATATGAATAATCACATAGTAATAACAGCTGCAACAACAAGAATGTATGGAGTGGACCTTAGACATTTTCCCTGCTCAGTTTCTTTAAGGCCTCCAAGAGAAATCAAAAGGTCTCCTTTTAGTTAATAGAAAACTTCTTTCTGCAACCATATATATCAACAAACATCACATGATCACCATTTTCCTGTTTTATATATCAACAACAATGTCCTAATATCAATTAAGTGATAACTTTTATAGAAAAGGTTATAACTGAAACAACAAACAAGACAACAAAAGTAGGATTTAATGTTTTACAGCTTTTTTATTCTGTAAATTGTTCAAATATATTATATTTTGTTTAATTTTTTTACATTTTTTACTTTTATATTTTTTGTGTGTGTGTCTATTTTTTAACAAAAATATTGTCAATCAAAGGCATCTCCAACAGCCCTTTATAGAAAAACATCAGGCCTATCACTTGCTAAGTAATGAGAGTTTGAGTAGTTTTCCATTCCTCTCTAGCTTTGTTAAGATAGCAATGAACCATCTGTCAGAGACAAAATCCCTAACCTCTCATTTGTCCTGGATGTGAACAGGTCATATGCTTGTTAGGAAAATGCATCATCTTTTCACTATAAAACTCTAATTAATAATTTAAGACATTTTTTAAGGCTTGCCTTAAAATATAAAACTAATTAGCCCAATCCTGGTGATATGTAGTTGTTCTTAACTGAATGATGAAATTTCCTAAATATTCAAAACTATTAAGGAGAGTGTTCATGTACAGATAACAAAAGAAAAACATAATTATAACGTGCTGAAACCTTTACCACTAATGAGGGAAATTCTTATGTCTTCAAGCAGAAAATCAAAAGTTTACCTTTATACTAGAGTAATTAAGTAAATGATAATTAAAGCCTGGTAGTCTTTATAATATAGTGAAATCATATTACAGATGTTTGTTATGGTTATTTTTTCTGCTCTTTTCACTATTTCAGACTATTATTACTTTATTGATTTATTTGACACATCTCAATTTGATGACACAGTTTTGAGTTATCTCTATATAATGTCTTACTATATTATATTTTTATTGATGAATTTTTTGTAAATATATAATCATTTCAAAAAAATATTATTGAAAATTATTTATTATTACTAGTAATGAATTAAACTTTGAAATAGTATTAACATTGGAAAAACACGTTTAAGACTCTTACATGAAACATTTTCTATAACTAAAACACTCAAAATTTGTTAAAACACCTGAGCTTTCTTTTATGATTAACATTTATTTTTCTTTTGTATAACTTTATTACGAAATATATAATTTCATTTTGATTTGATTTTTATATTTATAAACTTTTCACTCCTGACAATAAATTCACTATTACATTTTAAAGTTAAAAAAAAAAAAACTAAAATTAGTTCCTTCAAACATGAGTACATAGTTTTTGCAAATTATGTGAGCAAATTAAAATTCTAATTAATATATATTTTTAATACTTCTTACTAAACTGATGAAATCATATAGAAAAATTGTCTTTTGTGTGTACATGTTATTAATAATAATGATTTTTCTAAAATGAAATTCAAAGAAACAAATGCTTTATAATTAATTTATTACCAACAATAAATCTTTATCATATATATATATTAACTACTAAAATCATTAATGTCAAGCAAAAAATTATAAAGTGATAATGAATTTGCCTTGGGTTCAAGCCCTGATATAATATTTCGTAAAAAATAAAGATTCCATCATTAAAAAAATTTTAAATAACTGGTTCATAACTAACAGTACTAACCATGAAATTATTGATCACTTAATGATTATTTAGCTATTTCATCAGGAAAACAAAATAAAAAAGACATGTAAACATTCATCAGTTAGACATTTAAGAGTGTAGTGAATATGATTTTTTAAAATAGCTTCTGATGTTTTTGCAGATTGTCTAAGAACAGGTGAGTACATACATACTTTCTAGCATTTTTCTGATGTTGCATATTTTCAGTTTCTTGAAAGTGTTTAAATGATAGCTTTATTGCATTTTTAATACTTTTATCCTTTAAGAATGTCCATAGGGTAATTTAGAAAGAATTTTACATGCTGTACTACTCACTGTTAATTATTAATTTATTGTAAATAAAGGACAACATATAAATATTTAAAATCAGAGAGGACTCCATTTCAATCAAAAATAAATATTTTCCATTAGCTGAGAAAACCTTAAGTTTACTAGAAAATCAGATATTTCAACATTTACAGCTCTGATCTAGTATGACTATCCAGTAATAAAATAGTTAATGAATACATTAATCACTTCATCACAAGAAAATGATATAATTAAATAAATAAACAATGTAAAAATGTAGATGTACATTGTAAATATTTATTCATCTTGGAAAAAGTATTGAGCCAAGTAAGCTGATTTAAGCTATAGACTTCAAGTTTCAAATATTTAAAAATTTTGAACCTATTCCAAATTTCTTTTTTAGTTATACAGTTTAAAAACTTAGTTTAATCAATATATATTTTAGTGATACTTAATTCAGAAACTTTTTTATTTAAAAGAAAGATAACAAATCATATTAGACTACATTTATTTATAGTATTACTGAAATTATTTTTTTTGTGCATTAAAATTTTGATAAGAGTGCAATAGTCAAATATCATTAACATAAAAATCTTTATCACAAAATATAGTGCTTTATATGAAAAATATTTTAATTTATATAAAAATAAAATTTAGTAAATTTAATGTAGAATCAATTAGAATAAAATATTAAAGATATTTTTAGTATCTCATAAACATTAAAGATTTTTTTTACAGAGAAAATATGGCTGAAAGACAGAATGCATTAAAGTGGTACAACTGCACATAATGTTAAAGTTTTTCAGAATAAAAGGCTTGCTAAGCAACACTTCACAAATATAGATACATTATGTGTCCTCTATCATAGAAATGAAGAAACATTAGAACCCTTTCCTATGGATTGTTCCTCACTTCTTCCTTATCATAATATTATTACTAATATGACTCATTCATACTCACTAACAATCAAAAAATTCATAAAAAATATATAGAGTGGTCTTTTCCCCAATATAAGAATTATTAAATTCATTCTTTTCACACTCTGGTTTATAAGATGCTACCTAAGCTTTAATACCACATCTCAGAATACTAATCACTCTTTCTAAAAAAAAAATTAAACATTAAGACCAAAGATCCATGCACCAGCTGATATTTTTGCAGCTACATGCAATCTGATCTTATTAACAACAACCCAGTGACTTGGCTATTGAATATAATAATTAATATGCATGAGACATACATTGAGTAATGCTCAATTATATGAACATCTATCTCATTGCTTTTCTACTTGAAATTTCTTTTGTTTCAATAAGATTTGTAAATAGTCTCCAATGCATAAAATTTAAAACTAAAAGGCTTGTTACAGAAAATATACAAATATCATTGCAAAGATATCAAACAAACATACTAAAAGATTACTAAGTGATGAACATGAAAGTATTTGTTATTCATGAATTGATTTATATAGTTACTATAAAACTCATATTTAACTTTTTGCTTTTTTCTTTTGATTTGGTTGTTTTGGAGTGATATAACTCTAATCATTTAACAGTCGTTGTTTATGGAAATAACAAAACAATATTATTAATATAAAATTAATCATATTGAAATTAAAATACTTATAATATTCCTTATTGAAGATACAAAATTTTCTTTCAAAGTGGAACGTATTTAAGACTTTTATATGTCAAGCAATTCATTTTTTCTGGTGTTATTATTATTAAAACATATTGACTACAATAAATTAATATATCTATTTTTTAATATCGTAATGCATCTCACTTTTTTTTATCTATACTGTTCTTCAAACATCTGTTTGTTTTCCTACCATTTAATTTCACTAAAAAAAAAAAAAATCAAGGCAATTTATGAATTTATTTTTCTAGTTTTAAAAAAGTATGTGCTTTCATTTTCAACTTCCAGTTGTTAAAAAGATTTCTGCTTACTTCTATATTTTCCTTTTTAATTTTATTAATAAAATAAAATTTTCTAAATAATACTAAAATATTTTTTTTTTAATTTATTTCCATAATATCAGAATATTGCTCAATTTTTTAATCAGTTATTCTCTTTTAACATTAATTTATAGATATTTTATAGATTTTATAAAATTTAAAACTCAGAAAACAAGATAAAATTAAAGGTCATTTCAAAGTTGTTACTGAATGCTTTTACACATTGAGCTGCCCTACATTATCTAATACAGATGTGAAATGGCAGAGTTTAGAGCTCAATATCCAAGGTCTGTGACCCAGTTTTACAACTTGACCTGCTTGTAAACTCCCAAGCAATAAAGAAATGGATTTTTTTATTACTCAGTAGCCTGCAGTTGCCTTAATGAAGTGAAAATGAGGCATCACAAATAATAATAAATTAAAATTGGATTTATATTTGGACCATCATATTAAGAAATCTCACTCATTATTACAAAAAAGAAAGAACCTAAAAATGCCATTAGAACCTGTATTGTACCAACTGGCTAAGTTCCTATGCAGGTGAGATAAATTATATAACACTAAATTGTATAGCATTTATTGTGAGATCTAATCTGATATCTTCTATTTTGAATTTTCTCAAATCTATTAATTTGTAACACCATATTGACTTGAATTTGCAATGAGATCTTATTTTGGAATTCTTAAGATTATTACTGAAAGGCTAACAATATTACAATTACTTTATGCAATAATATCTGCACATTTTATTAGTGTTTGTACAATTACATTAGATTCACAAAGTTCAAAGAAAAAAAAATCCTATTCTTTAATTTTATCACATTAATACATTAAAAGACAGAATAGTAATGTCACTAAATATCATGATGCAGTGGTAATAACAAAAATAACTAATTTACTTTTTTTCTATCTATAAGTAAATCGAATGATTTTTTTTTTTAAATATTTATTCAAAATACGAATAGAGAACATTAGTTCTAGCTAAAGAATAAACTCCATCTTATAAAAAATGTTTAATTGAACAGAAATATTGATATAAGTTTTTTTAAAGACCACAATACATTGAAGATTGTTAAATGTTTTTGCAGTGAGATTTATTTTAGCATATTCTATTTTGGAATTTGCAAAAGGCTAATAATATTCAAAATGTTTTGTGTAATGGTAATTATGCATATTTTATTAATATTTCTACAGTGACAAATTTAGAAAGTTCAGAAAAAATAATATACAGAATTTTTCTTCTTGAATGTTTTAAAAATATTCCCAACCTTGATCAAACCTATTGTAAATAATACTATTGGTTCTATGATATCAAATTATTGATATTGTAGAATCTGAATATAAAAAGAATAAACACTATAAGCACTTTTAGTTATAGATTGTTGAAAGATCACCAACTAGTAAGCTTCAATCTAAAATGATAACTTCATTAAAAATAGTTATTATGCTAAAATCAATATTTATTCTCTTAAAGTATTCATAATTTATATTAATTTCAAAAGATATTAAGTAATGAAATTATCAATTCAAATTTTCAAGATAAGCATATATTGTGGACTAGTCTCTCAAAAAATGTGCTGCAAACACAAATAAATATACATTTGTGTTAACAGAAAAAAATAAATCTTAACTGATTCTTTGAAAATGGTCTAATATTAGTAACTTGACTAAAAATCATGTTGGAGTTTGATAAATAATATATAAATATAAAGGCAACCATTTTATATTTGACAAAAAAGCTTTAAAATAATAAAGTGATTAAAATTTGCAAAAAAATATAAATAAATCATCATCATTTTATATTTATTTTAAATTTTTTCTGATGCTTTCATAGAAATATATGAAGCCAAAAGCAATATTATTATTTTTATATTTGATCATGTTTTGAAAATGATATAAAAATGTAAAAACTATCTTGTAATAATTAATATAATCTTCTCATGAGCTCATTTAAATTTGAATAAATGAATTCTATTTTAAGTTAAATTATTCTTTGTAATTTTAAGCATGGAAAAATGATGATTTCAATATGATATCAAAAAAGTTTAAAATTCAATTATGATGTGTTAATAAAAAAAACTATTTAATATTTTTTTTAAGAGATAAAAACATAATGACAGAATTTAATCTTAAAGGTGTTTATATTGTTTCAATATACACAAATAAAAAGAATGGGAAAGACTACAATAAATAATGTGGAATGCCATTGTTATCAAATACAAAAAAAATAAGAATTTTGTAGAATACGTTGTTCACCAATAATAGATACATGAATAAAAAATTCCATGTGTTTCTAGACAATAAAGAAGTACTGTGGGGATAGGGTTTCTTGATAGGCAAATGCAAAAAAAAAGATAGAGAATAAATGTGATTAACATTTGATTTTATCAATATCACAATATTGCAGCACTGTTTTCAAAATGGGTATTAAAAATATATACTAGCTCTAATGATGTTTTCTCAACTCATAACACAGATCGTTGCAATAATTTCATGAAATAGGCATCAGACTGAGATACACGTTTGAAAAAATACCTTTTAATTTGAAAAGCAAAAACAAGAAAATTATTTAATGAGCTGTTATAATTATAGTCAGTTGATGAATGATCTACTTTTTCCAATTCAAATGATTATCTACAAAAAAAATGTCATTTATCAGGCAAATATGAAAGAAATATCTTCAGCTTGAAAATAAAAAGCAATTTAAATAACTTGATTAATTTTCTTAGAAAGATAGTCTTGGGTGTTGAGATACAACAAGACTTTTTAAATAGGTTATTGCATAAAGATAGAATATTTAAAAGAGACAAATCCTTCAGCATAATGAAAACCACTGGAAAAAATTTATTTAAGGATATTTTATAATATTCTAATGTACATTAACAAGATAATAAAACTAAACTGTACGTTCATTAGCTTGTTTAGTATATTACTAGTAAATCATCTAAGACAAAGGAATATTTTCATTGAATTGAGCAGATAAAGTCAATTAACAATAACAGAATTTTAAAATAGTATATTATGGTTAACATGAGCAGCTTTTATGGAAGAAGATAAAACATAATGAAGATTTAAAGATAGATAGAGAATTGAAGTCTATTGATAATTAAAATCTTTTTACAAAAGTGTCACTGGATGTTAAGTAAATAAGATAAAGAATCAGCATATTATACATGTTGACTTACATGTATTTCATAAATTTGTATAATTATTGTTAAATTTGTCTTTATTTTTTTATTTTTTGTCTTTCTATATTTGTTCATTTTTTTCAGCTTCTGAAATTAGAAGAGTCGAATACACTTATGAGTTTTGATAATAATGATGATGAATTAAATAGCTTCAGAAATTGGTTCATTTAAATTTGTTTTGAAATGCTGGAAGACACTTATAATTGTTATGGTATAATTTAAAGTCTTGGCATTAAATAATACTTGAAGCAAATAACCACTGGTTAGAATGAGAAGATGTTTGTAAAAGCATTTCCTTCTTAAATGGCCAGAATGAGATACTGTTCCATCTTTAACATTTCATTAACAAAAACAGACAGACACAAAAAATAATGCATTTTAAATTATCAAAAATCACTTAGAGACATAATACATTTCAATGTGTTTACATTTTAGATAGAGAGGTTATTATTATTTTCAAATGCTTTCAAAGATTGATAACTAAAAAATAAACAAGCTATTCATTTTTATAATGTCTTAATTTATTTAATAAATCCCCCTCTTTTTTTTGTTTTTATATAAATATATTATATAAAAAGCTTTTTTAAAATTTTTGTATAAATATATTTATACTTAAGTTAATGGTTGCAGTGTATTATACATCAATATTTAAAAATAAATATCTATGTTCTAGCATTTCATTTCAATTAAAAAAATTATGATTCTTATTTATACTGATTTATTATTTGTGATCCATTTCTAATTCCAGAGATTCTAATTTTCTTTCATGACTATTTCAGATATTACATTGCAATACATTTGGGGAACTAATATGGAAGAAAAATGCAAAGCTGAAACAAAATATTTATAATATGAATCATATATTTATAATAAATGTATGAAATATGATTGCAAATAACCTAAAAGTATATAATGAAATAAGAAAGTTTTATGGAACATTGTAAAAAAAAAAAGCTATGGATTGGAGAAATTAAATATCCCTTAGAGAAATCCTTATCCTGGAGTAGACTAGCAACTATTGAAAGTGATAATAATGAAAATCTCTGACATTATTCGTACTGTCTTGTAATAGTAAATATCACATGATCACCATTTCTTATGCTAGCACATAACTGTTATTAAACAGGCAAAACTCTCCATAGAGTAGTGCCACCCTGTGCCAAACAGAATAATCAATGGAAGCCAGAAACTAGTCTGGGGTATTGGATGAGTAGGCACTAAGTGGGGATTTTGTGCACAAGCCTTCTGGCATCCATTGATTACTCTTATTGGCACTGGGTGGCACTAAACTAGTAAAAACTCTATGATATATTTACTATATTTATTAGTATTATACTGTAATAAGATTTCATTTTACAAATAATATTTAAATAGTATTATAACTAATAAATGATAAAGTAAACTTAATGTACAAAATTTTATTTTCGTATATATGTATGCACACATATAAAGTCATATAGGTAAGACGTGGTACTTTGAAGATATATTTATGTAAATATTTTGTTATTTTAATAAATCACAATCCATTAAGATTCTTTAAAACTCTCAGATTAATAGCTTGTAGCATTTTCTTCCCTTCTTATAAATAAGTGAAATTTTGTCAAAAATACCAAAATATAATAATTATAATAATTGCAGATGACAACTAAATATCGAATATATTAAATTAAAATTCTTATTATTTTCACTATTATTGAAAATCTCATCATATTATTTATAGTTATTACTTATTTATTTCTGAAATGTCAAAATTAATTTAAGTAAGTTGAGAAGATATGAAAAAAAATGTTATTACTTTTAATAAAAACAAAATTGATTACTATGTATTTTTTTGGCAATTTATAAACCCTATAAAAAAAATAGAAAACGATTACATTTTAGATCAAATTGTAATCTAAATATTTAATTCCATTACATTTAACTACAAGAAAAACAAAATAAAAATATAGCAATAACAAAACGAAAGCAGACATGCAGCACATATAAGATGTTTTCATTATGAAAATTAATTTTATTATTAATGTTAGTATGACATCCATGCAAATACAAATATATATATTTCATTTTATAGACAGTTCCAGATTTTAAAGTCCACAGAGACTGAGATTTGTGATGTTACCATATATATATATATATATATGTTGGCAAAAAACCTCTATTATTATCATTAGATGGTTCCAAACTATGATTAATGAATTTTCCTGCCTAAGATTCAAATCCAGTAAACCCTTTTGATAGCTAGTAAAGTTAACCATTCTATTAATAGTCACTAATCAGCACCTAGTTATTATTAGCTAAAGTATAAAGTTTGACACTAATCTATATTAGTCAGATGCATCTTGATTTACTATTTGTAAAAAAACAACAACAAAAAAAGATATACTTCAATTTCATATGAAAATATAACAAAATTCTTTATTTAATGCTCTCTAATAAAAATCAAATATTAAAATGTGTACTTTTTGTCATACTATGCTATTTTAGAAAATCCACAATTTAGTGCAGTAACAAAAATATCATTCAAAAGTTATGTCTATAGAACTTAAATATTTGAATTTTTTCAAATTAGAATTAATTTTGATGTTGGTTTTATTAAGAAAAATAAACTTTTCATACATTATTACCAAATTTTCCTTGATAAGAGGTGCTTGCTTTTTTCTTTTTGCACTGTGTTACATAGGTACCACAATATCATTTTAGACATTATTTTTAGAATACTAACAAAGAACATAAGGAGAAAATTTTTTACAATATAGAGCTCATGCTTTATTATCTTTCCACTAAATTTTCAATATATTATATGCTAAGAGTTCACATTATTTCTCATGATTGTAATTGCTTGGAGTTTTTTTATATTGCTTGAAAACTTGCAAACTCAAATTTACTTTTACTTCTTTGTATACTTTATCATTAAAAATTTATACAAATGTGGTATTTATTATAATCTACAAAAATAAAATAAAATCTAATTTAATCTGAATATTTCAGCTTTTCCATAATCATTTTGTCATTACAATTATTTATTTTATTTATTTATTTCTTTATTTATTTATTTTGATTACATCAAAGAAAAAATCTAATAAGCAAAATAAATGCTTTTCATAGAATTTACAAATATCATACAGATTTTATATAAAGCAATTGACATAATCTTACAATACTAATAAACAACACTATATATATATATATTAAAACAAAGAATAGAATACAAAATAAACCAAATATAAATCAATATTATACATTAATAAGTCAATATTATATATTATCAATCAATAATATAAATTATAAATCAATAATAATAATTAAGCACAAAATAAAAAACAAAGAAACACACCACTATTGAAATTTATAGACATAGAAAATATTTTCATTACTTTTTTAACAAATTCATACATTCTATGTTCAACATATAACATAGTAATTTATTGAAAACCAATGGAATATACACACTTCTCAATCTACTCTCATATTTATTTATGTACCTAAATGAAATGTAATATTTATTCCTCAGGGAAACCACTATAATTAGATGCCATATATTTTTTAATGAATTATTAAAATAATTTTTCTTTATAATTACTATTTGTAACAGTTTATCAAAATCTAATAAATCATTAATTTTGTCATCTAAGTATGACGTTTTCTGTATCAGCTGTAAAATCCTATTTTGAAACTTTTTTAATCTTTCCAAACTTAATACACTTGAGAAACCATAAAGTATAATACCATATCTCAATATAGATTCACAGAATTCTATATAAATTATCTTTCATATATTATATGGAAGAAAAAAGACAATCTATAAAACATAAAGGAAAAATATCTAAATCTTTGCAAAAGTTGATTAATATGATGTGGCCATGATATTTTGTTATCAATAATAATACCAAGATATTTAATTTTTTTTCACTTCTTCCATTTTCATACCATATTCCCCACACTAAAAAACAATAGGTGAAAATATCAGCATAACTTTGATATTTATAATATTTTTTTTTTAGTTGAACACCAATTTACAATATTATTAACATTAGTTTGAAGATTCTTTTTAACTTATGTGAACAAATCATATATCCATTGCTTTTTGTAATTCAATAAATACATTTTACAAAAAAATTGACTGAACTATAACTTTCATTATAGTGTCATACTTTTATAGGTCTTGAACTCTTCATGGACATATGCATATCCTAAATAAATATATGCATATGCATGTATATATGTATTAGTAATTTCAATAGCATGTAAATATAACTTACTACTGCCTTGAATGTATAACATTTAATATTATATTCAAATCACAAAACATTCTCCTCTTGCCAGATTGAATGAATGGACATTGATAAATGAAAAAGCAAAATTATTTGCAAATTTATTAAAATGTCTCATTATGAGGCTGCCTGCAAAAGTAATTCTTAATTATTTGAAACAAGAATGTTCTATGATTTGATGTATACATGTATAACCATATCACACATGGATACTTTTTATTTTATTAATCCACCCATATTCACACATATAAATGCAAAATTATATTTTACAAAAATGTATGGAGAATTAGTAATTATTATGGTGTTAATATTGAAAATTGATAAATCATACTTTCAATGCAGAGCTTATCTGTTCAATGTTGACACAGGTACTCCACATTAAAGGCCTGGATTAGCAATTTTAAATATTATTGACATAATAATTATTAATTGTTAATATACTTTTGTAAATATGTATATATAATATAAAATTATATTTTTGAATTCATGAATTGTTTTAAATATTTGTGGCAAAATTAATCTTTAGCATTTTTGTTTTTCTTTATTTCTTTTTTGAAATAAAGAGGGTTATCTTTATTTACAAATAGCTGCCTAATAATAATGTATTAATTGTATTTATACATGATCAGGTCTCACAAACACTGAAAAAGACTGTGATCTGCAAGAATCAACCTTTGGAAATGTACACTAGTGGCTATTATCATCTTCAAAGTAGCCCCTTGTGCATCTATATGCTAATTAAAATAGCCTTCCCATTTCTGGAAGCACATCTGGAAATCATTTTCAGCATTATAGTTGAGCAACTGTCTCACATTCTTTTGGATATCAACTATAATAGAAAATCATCATTCTTTCAGTGTGATTTTTAATTTTAGAAATAATCAAAAATCACAGAGAACTAAGTATTATGAATAGGCAGAATGGTCTAGCTATACAATTGATTTTTCTGATCAAAAAGTCACAATGAGTGGACTATGACTTTATGCATTATCATTATGAATAATCTACTTGTCAGGCCCCAATTAGGGTTTTTTCTTATAACAGAATGCCATAATTCCTGAAGTACTTTTAAATAACATTGATGGTTGATTGTTTGTTCCTGTTCAATAAATTCTTGGTGGACTATTCCCTTGTATTCAATGAAATATAACAGCATGATTTTAAACTGTAAGCATGGCATGCATGCCTTTTTAGGGCAGGATGAATCCAGGTATTTTCATTGCACACCTGGACATTTTGTTTCTGAATCATACTGGAAGCACCATATTTCACCACCTGTAAATATTCTTTGAAGCAGAGGCATATTTGAAGAAAGATCAGTTGCAACATCAAACTGATGCTGTTTCTATTTATCTGGGAAGATCCAAGACACAAACTTCACAGAAATCTTAATCTAGCTGTTTTTTAATTAATCTGAAATTCTTCATCTATCAATCTCACACTCATCTGTTGGACTGTATTACATCTTGCATTTTTTTAATATTAATGTGTTATTGTAGTTTTTGCTTTATGTTTCTGAGATAATCTGTCCCAGCTTCTTTTCCCATGTTTGAACCTCTTATTTCACTCAAACACTCAATTTCTTCATAGCATCTTCATGATATGCCACTTAGAACAGTTGTTGTGCTTTAGTAGAACAGTTGCCAATTTTTGTATAAAATTTAATATTAGTTAACAATTGTTAACCATTTATCTAAAAGTTAATCAATGCTGGCTTTGGGTTGGTATTTTTACATCTAGTATCTGAAACTACCCTAGTGCCTTTCTGAGGAGTGCCAAAGCATGAAACCATTGGTCAGGGGATTGCATGTGGTTTCTGATAGAGATATTTTAAATGCTTTCTCTTGGTTAGCATTTATCACAAAGTTTATTGAGCAATTAGCAAAGCTCTTTGTTTACATTTTACAAGCTTAAAAAAATGGGGGCATGTGATATATGATACTTTTTTATTTTTTATAATAGAAAACTATCTTGAAATTCACAAACAAAATTTTGTTTATTTTCTCCATTATAACTTTTCCATATCAAATTTAAAGCTAAATAAATCCATTTGCTTGATTCTGAACTTTTATTTTTAGATTATAAGCTTTTCATCTTTAATAAATTTAAATACAATAAAAGTTAATAAATGGTCACAATAAAATAATTGGATTTATGATTCCATGGAAAATATATATTTAATGCTTGAAACAGGCAAATATATATCTTTAAAAATTTAATTATGTAATGAAGAATTTTTAATGTACACTTCTATGTAACATTTCATAATATTTGATGAATGTTTACTTTAAAAATTGTTTGTCCTAATACAAAACAGCAAAATGAAAGTTACATAATTCTTTATATGCATTTGCTTATCTTGTTATAAAGTTTTTAATTTATTATTAATTTTTGCCTTGAACTTTTTTTACAATTGATCATTACTGATGAAAGAAAGACATTGATTTGCAACTATCAGTGAAATATTATTATATAGTAGGTCTGACAATTTAATTTCCAGAATGCACCCTTATAAAATATGCATTACTGTCACTTTCAAAGTAGTCCCCTTACCAGATTAAAATGGCATTCCCATTTTTGGAAGCACATCTGAAACATTTCAAGAATACAGTTAAACAGCTGTCTCACATTCTGTTGGATATCATGAAAATCATCATACTTTCGGTGCAGTTTTTAATGTTGGAAATAATCAAAAGTTATAGGGAGATAAGTCAGATGAGATGGCAGAATGGTTTAATTGTGTAATTGATTTTTTGATCAAAAAGTCTCTCATAATGGCCCCATTATGACCTGATATCTTGTCATGATAATGATGAACCCATCAGGCCACTATTCAGATCTTTATCTTCTAACATAATCACATAATCTTTGAAGAATTTTAAATAACATTGATAGTTGATTGTCTATCCTTGTTCAATAAATTCTTGGTAGACTATCATCTTGTGATCAAAGAAACACAACAGTATGGTGTTAAACTGAGAGTGCAGCATGCATGTCTTTTTAGGATATGGTGAGTCCAGGGATTGCCATTGCATGCTTTGAGGTTTTGTTTCTGGGTCATACTGAAAACACCAAGTTTTATCACATATAATTACTCATGGAAGCAGATGTGTATCAAAGAAAGATTAATTGCAACTTCAAATGGATGTTATTTTTGTTCATCCATCATGATCTGAGGCATGAACTTCACAGAAATCTTTTTTATGTCCAGGTCTTTATTTAAAATTAGCCTAATTGATTATCATTATCTGCAATTCTTCGGCTATCAATCTTACAATTAATCATCTGTCAGACTGCATTGCATCTATTTTTGGCTGCTCATTTCTGGGATAACATTTTCTTGCCAATTTTTGAATCTCTTATGCTACTCATTCAATTTCTTCACAGCATCATGCCACTTGCAACAATTGTAATGTTTCAGTTAGCACACTTGCCAACTTTTACACAAAATTTATTAATACATTGCTCAAATTTTTAATCACCCATTTTTATGCTAAAATATACACATGGACACTAATCATCTTGTCAATAGCTAACTAACAACTAGCTCTATCCATTTAAAATTTACAAACTTGTTAGTTTAAACATGTTCAAACATGAATACTTATGTGATTTCAAAACAAATAGGTCACAGATACCACATAATCATTCTGAAAATTAAATTGTCACATTTCATATACTAAAACTTTAATAAAATTTCCTATCCTATCACTTAATCTTTTGAAAAACATGATTACAATAGAAAATTGTATAAAAGATTTATTCCTCTGACCAAGAGTTAAAAAATAGCATAGGTGCTTGATATTATTTAACTTATATACATAATGAAATGGGACAATGTTTTATTCCTCTTTTATATTTATACAATTTGATGTAAGAATGTAAAGGTTTAAACCCTGGGGTTAGAAGTGTTATGAATAACCACATTGACTTTGTTTGAACTGAGTATCCTAACTAATGAATGTCAAATTGATTACCCAGCCTTATTTATCAATCATCATTCCCAAAAAATATTTCCAAATATAGAGAGGGTCAATCCCTTGCTATTGTAAATGTTATTTAAAATATATTGGCCATACTGCAGATTAGGGCACATCTCTAAACAAAATACATTTATAACTCAAGTTCAAATCCCTCCCTAGTTTTTTAGAAGTTGGCATCATCATTTACCCATTATTAGCTCAAAAGAAAAACATGGCAATGTGTTACATAATGTGTGGAATTGCTGTACTTAACTAGATTTGGAATAAGGGAGAAATAGACAACTAAACTTAAAATAATATGAATATAATGAAACAAAATTTATTTATTGTTTTTATACTTCTTTTATGATATTTTAGGATGAAACCAATGCATAAAGGAAAAAATATATATGTATAAACTTAGATGAGTATGTATTTATATTGGAAAAAAATTATTTAATTAGATTAAATTCAATTTATGAACCCCAATCGCTTACATCCAATATAAAACAATCATATAATTATTATTATTCAATTGTAATTTTAATAATTCAAATAAATGTGAAGCAAAATATCAATCAATTAATAAAAAAATATGCAAATTATAATATTAAACATTAATAATTGAATAAGAAATTAATTATAAAATTCTATTTGCCTTAGCCTTCAAAAAAATTATGTTAAAGGAAAAAATAAAAAAACTTATTTAAGGGTGGTAAATGTTAAATTATTGAGAGAAAATTAATATTAATGTTATATGTGCTATAAGCATTATTATTTTTATAAATGCCTTTTATTTTAAATAAAAATTTATTTTACCACAACATCAGAATTCTCATTTTATTTTTTAATCTTTCAAAAATAGGTTAAAGTCTTTTTGAAAATTTATCTGTAATACAGTATTCATTAGAAAAATTTATTGTTTCACTTTACATATTTTTCATGAGTTATGGTACAACTAAATTATGCTTCATCATAAACAGGCTGACAAAAAATTTGGTCAAGCATAGATGTCTGAATGGTTAGCACCGCTGCCTTACAAGCAGTTGTCCCAGGATTTGCTTCCCGGCCGACACTTTGACACATAAAAAAAATGTGTGAAAGACAACAGATATTGCTAGTTCTAGATTTTCAGTGGTTGGTGCATGTAGAAACAATACACTTTTAAAATTAGTATCCAGTTTGTTGACCATTGTATTAATAAGATTTTTCACCACAGCATAGTGAAATATCCAGCTATTGTACTACTTTCAATATTTGCTGTGGTTAATTAGTTTGCAAATTAGCTGCATTCTTAATTAACTGAAAAGCTGTTTTAATCAGCTTAACTTTCTGGAATGCTGTTAAACCCAATTTTTGCTGATGGAGGTAGTCCAAATATACTTGATAATGATGATATTACAGAAAAAAGCTTTCTCTCTAAACACTCCCCCCCCCCCCCAAAAAAAAAAAACTGGTGTTTCTGAGAACCTTTTTTTACACCAACCCTCTTCAAGATTACATATAACAAATATGGGTATCATTATCTATTGTTCCCAATTTAGTTTTTAAAAAAAATTACATTAAAAAAGTTTCTTGCTGATATGAATAACAATGAAAGAAATGAATAATTGCAATTTTGAAAAAAAAAAAATCCTATCTAAGGTACTTTTGTTTATAAATTGAGCCCCTAATGCAACCAGTAATCAATGGATGCCAGAAAACTTGTGCATAAAATCCCTATCTAATGCCTACTCATTCACTATCCCCAGACTAGTTTCTAGCTTGTGGCCTTCATCAGTGAGGAGCTTTGGATCTGAGAGCACTGCATCTAGATCTTAGGATCTAATGCAACCTATTGCCACCTGTGCTAAACAGAGTAATCAATGGATGCCAGAAGGCTTGTGCATAAAATCCCTATCTAATGCCTACTCATCCAATATCCCCAGACTAGTTTCTGGCTTGTGGCCTTCGTCAGTGAGGAGCTTTGGATCTGAGAGCACTGCATCTAGATCTTAGGATCTAATGCAACCCTCTAGCAACCACCTTTTATCTCTACTTAACTACAAAACCATGAGAATGAAATTGAAAACACAAAAAATATTTTCAATCTAAGCTCAATAGCTTATATAGTCATATGGGTCTGAACACAGTTCAGCACCCATACATTTTGGTGTCTTTGGCTCTTTTACAACCATAGCCACCACTATCCTATTAGGCAGGATTGGTGTTAAACCATTAAGCATTAAGCATTAACTGGTTACATTAGATCCTAAGATTTAGATGCAGTGCTCTCAGATCCAAAGCTCCTCACTGAAGAAGGCCATAAGCCAGAAACTAGTCTGGGGATATTGGATGAGTAGGGATTAGATAGGGATTTTATGCACAAGCCTTCTGGCATCCATTGATTACTCTGTTTTGCACAGGTGGCAATACTGTATGGAGAGTTTTGCTCTGTTTATCAACAATTAATGTGCTAGTAGAGGAAATGTGATCATGTGATGCTTAATGGTTTAACACCAATCCTGCCTAATAGGATAGTGGTGGATATGGTTGTAAAAGAGCCAAAGACACCAAAATGTATCGGTGCTGAACTGAGTTCAGACCCATATGACTATATAAGCTATTGAGCTTAGATTGAAAATATTTTTTGTGTTTTCAATTTCATTCTCATGGTTTTGTAGTTAAGTAGAGATAAAAGGTGGTTGCTAGAGGGTTGCATTAGATCCTAAGATCTAGATGCAGTGCTCTCAGATCCAAAGCTCCTCACTAACAAAGGCCACAAGCCAGAAACTAGTCTGGGGATATTGGATGAGTAGGCATTAGATAGGGATTTTATGCACAAGCCTTCTGGCAGCCATTGATTACCCTGTTTAGCACAGGTGGCAATACTGTATGGAGAGTTTTGCTCTGTTTATTACAATAGTAAACTTTAAGAATAAGTGATACCTATTGTGATGAGTTTTATTTATTCGTAACTTTGTGGAAAAATTGTTTATTTTCATTTCCATTACACATAAACATTGAAATATGCTTATTTCACATTTACAATTATTAACTTCTCATTGATTAATATAAAGTTTATTAAAAGTGAGATTTTGTCTAAATCTGGATTGTAAGTTTAATTTTTTTTTTTTTTAAATTGCATTTGTATTTGACTAATATATTACATTTACTCTTAAATTTCTAACACAAAATCAATGCTTAAAACAGCAAGTTTAAAAAATAAGTGATATCATCCTTCATCATTACCAATTATAGTGAGCATTATTTATTCTTGGCTCAAAAAAAGTTTTAACTTCTATTTAAATTTCATATATGCATTAAAATATGCTTAAATTTATATGTACAGTTATTAAACTCTAGTTTATTGTTAATGCAAGGTATGTAGTAAGTGAGATTTCATTTCTATTCTGTGTATAATTAATGAAAAATTTAAACTTATTAATGTTGTATAGATATATGGCTGATACATTATATTCACAATAAATTTTCAATGCTATAAAAAACTTATTAAAGCAGTAGGATTATCAGATAAATAAGTTCATTCTATTTTTTATTATTTTCAAATATAGTGATTATTATTTATTTATTATAGTTTTCAAAAACTTATTAAAGCAGTAGGATTATCAGATAAATAAGTTCATTCTATTTTTTATTATTTTCAAATATAGTGATTATTATTTATTTATTATAGTTTTCAGGAAAGTTGTTTACTTCTATTTAAATTATAAGCCATAATTTCTGCTTTTTTTTGTTTCAAATCGCCCTCAAATATATTGTATACCATAAATAATAAACCAAATTTTGTTAACAAACTGACACAATTTTCATCCAAACATACATATATTTAATAGAGATATTTTTTGTGTATATAGTATGCATAAATCTAAATTATAAAAACAAAATTGATAATAATATAGCTATTAATAATAAATTGAGGGAGAATATATACATGTATATTTCACATTCACTAAAAAAAAAGTAAAATTAAAAAAAACCTACTATAACTCTAATGTATGAATTCAGATTTAGTTAATATATTTTTAGTCATAGACCGAGTTTTAAATAATTGTTATATCTATGTAGTATATATTAGTTTTCAAATGAATATTATTGAAATTCATAAGATATTATAGATCAAATGAAACAAACATATATATATATATATTATAATGGTCTGAAAGAAAGTGAGTCTTAATGTATCTGCCATACAGGGCACCACTAGGCCATTTGAACCTAGAAAATTTATAGAGTAGGCAGATACATGAGTTAAGAAAAAAAATTATTTTATATTTAGACCATTAGCCCCAGTCACTAGCTCAGTGGAGATGCAGAGATAATATATATATATATAACTTTATTTAATTTATATCTTAAATATAAAAAAATAAAAGCCACTGCCAGTAATTAACACTCAAACAACATTTATTAATGTGCATATATAATCATTTAAAATTTAAGGAATAACATTTATTATTTTAGATTTGAATATTAACTTTGAATTTAAATTATTATTTTAAAATTTTAAACCATCCTTACAGATGAATTTAATAATATTTTTTAAGAGTGTCGAGTATGAATAAACTACATAGATTGCATTTGAAAAGAAAATATTCTATCCCTTATTTAACCGTAGGCCAAAAGTTCACATTTAAACTAATGCCAATCTATCTGATATATCGATGTATTCAATGCAACATGATTACAACAGCACAAATATCATACTGTCAGGAATGTACATCTGAACAGTATGGTTAGAGAAGACATTGATTCTCATCCAGACAGGAATGCTACATCTATCTGGCAAGAAGAACAATAAAAAAACTCCATAGGAAGGGACTGCATTTTCCATCTTACTATCCCCTTCCATAGGCAAAAAGGGGGTGTGTGGCATATAATGCAATCCTGCATATGGCAGACCTCATATTACATTTACTAATTACACCGATATATCCAATCCATTGACCCAATCCAACTATGAGACAAATAACCCAAGATTAACCTTCCCTTAATTAATTAATATAACTTTACAAATCTATATAGCCATTCATGCCCGACTTAATTTTAACATTTATATAATTTTGCACTGATGAATTTATAAAAGTTTGTTTTATAATGTTGAGTATAGATCGGCTACATAGATTACATGGTCAAAAACATTTCAAAATAAACATAAACGATCAAAATATAAAGTCATTGATGGAATTGCAGAGGGAAATTTACAAGAAACCCAATGGCATTCATCATAAGATGCCACATTGACACCAATAACTTAAAAGACATCCGAATAAATACATTTTAGATACTCACCATAAGGTATCATTATTTACCGAATGTCTATATATTCTAATCAAATATGAAAACAAAAACATAATTAAATGTTAATGAATCTATGCAAGTGTCTATACCCAACTTAAATTTAATGCATTTAAATAATTTATACAACAAATATTAATAAAAAATAAAAAAAATGGAAATGATTTTTAGCAAACTCAAATGTATAAAAATTAAACATTAATAATTGATTTGAAAAGTCAGATTAAAGTTCATAAAAAAAATTATGTTTAGCTTGTCAAATCTTTAAAGTTCTTAATTACTTGTAATAAAATTTTTCCATTTATATCTTACAGTAGAAGAGCTCCCGGTTCCTGGTGTCAATTCCCACAAGTCTTTATTTGAAGACCGGTCTATCAGAAGGTGGCCTTAGCTGGTTCAATCCTGGTATGATAGTCATTTCATTTGAAATAAGTGAGAGAGAGCAACAAGTGTGTCTTATCGCTCTTCTAACAAAATCAAGCTGGAACTGTTCTTAATTTCAATATTTTTCCTTTTATACCGATCGTCTGGATTCACTGAACAATGGTTTTCTGTTCCAATTTTTTGTTATGGTCCGAGCCTTCATTGCTGCTTCTATTGGACATCTAATTTATTTTAGTTCTCTTATCTATATTTCATCTGACTTTTTTTTATATAAGATTCCCAAGAGCTAGCTTGCTTTTTGATAATTAATAAGCACATCATTTCCATTTACAAAAATATTTTATCTTTAGATCTTGTACTTTTTATAAAAAGTACGTTCAAATATTTTTTTTTAAAAGAAAAATAATTTTTAAAGTTTTGCATCTGTGCGAATATATATATATACATTGAACAATTCTTTAATTTTAGCTTTTAGTTTTTTTATTTACGAACTTAAAAAAAAATTATTCTAATTTTAAATTAATGTAATGGCATATACTGTTACAATATATATATATATATTATAATGGTCAGTGAAGAAGTTGAGTCTTACTGTATCTGCCATACAGGGTGCCACCAGGTTATTGGAAACCTGGAAAATTTCTATAGTAGGGAGATACATAAGTTAAAGTTTCACATTTTTACATATATATTTTATTCCGACCGTTAGCCCATGCCACTAGCCCATGGTGATGCAGAAAATATAACTTTTTTAAATATATTTTTAAAAAAAGATTTCAATAAAACAAATAAATAAGCTTCTGCCAGTATTAACACACACAAACAATTTATTAACACACATATAAATATTTTAAATTTAGGAATAAAATTTATCTTGTTTAAATTTTAATATTAATTTTTAAATTTAAATTATTATTTTAAACAGTGTGCACAAATGTATTTTAATGAGTTTGTTTTATGATGTTGAGTATAGATACACTATATGGATTCATTCAAAAAGAAAATATCCTATAGTCCTTATTTAATCCTAGGCCAAAAGTTCGCAGTCAAATCAATGCCAACCCATCTGATACATTGATGTATTCAATGCAGCATGAATATGACAGCCCAATACCATACTCTCAGGAATGCACATCTGAATATCATGGGTATAGAAAAGATATTGTCTCTTGTCCAGTACAGGAATGTTATATCTGTCTGGCAATAAGAACAATAAAAAAAGAAAACTCCATAGGAAGGGATTGTGGTCCTTTTTGCCATCTTACTATCCCATTCCATAGGCTAAAAGGGGTGATCCAAGGAGCAGGGAATATTTCTGCTTCTGATGGTCATTAATAAATTGGACTTATTTTGCCCAAGTGTGGCATATACGTGATCTTGCACATCTCATACTACTTTACTAATTACACCAATATATCCAATACATTAACCCAATTTAACCGCAAAACAACTAACCCAAGATTAACCCTCTCTTAAACTAACAAACTTAATGAATCTATGTAGCCGTCCACACCCAACCTAAATTTAAATACATTCTAATGATTTAATTAATACATATTAATAATAAAAATGGAAATGATTAAAATAGCAAACTTATAATTAATAATTGATTTAGAGTTCTATTCTTGGTGAGATAAGAGTCCATTTATTTATATTACTTTTTTTATGGATTGATTACTTATTTTCAGTTACTCATTGCAAATTTAGAAAAAGTTCCTATTAGATAAACAAAAAAGTTTATACTTTCCGATTCTGCAGATTTAGAGGTCCATCTTCATGATCACTTATTAGATTGCTTGTCCTATTTAAAACAGAGCCACTACTTGCCATTACTTTTGGTCCATAACTGTAATAGGAAGGCCTCAGCTGATTGTCAAGAAATTAAATCTATTGCAGACTCCTACATTGTGAAATCTGCAATACAGCTACCATTCATATATAGCTTAATAGTCATCACCTCAGACAACAACATCTTTTAATAATAATATTTTCACTTTTATATTTTTATTAGCCTCTTATCAGAAAATTTTTGGATTCAATGAGCAAGACATCACTAATCCTAGAGTCTCTTTTTGGTCCATGCTGTGGCTTGGTGCTTCCATTGTTCAAGCTAATTCTTTTTATTCTCTTATCTGACCTTTTAAATTATTTTAAGTGCTCCAGAGGCTAGTTTGCTTTAAAACAATCATTTAATTTTTAAAAAAAAATCATTTCCATTTTGAGATTACAGAAATTAATTAATACCTGTTTCCATTTTTATTTATGTTACTTTAATAAAAATATATTTCCTTTACTTTTTTTTATTTATAAAAAAAATACATTCAAATACTCTCTCTTTTTATTTTAAAAATAAAAAAATACTTTTAAGTTTTCCATCGATGTGAACTATATATACGTTAAACAACTTTTAATTTTCAGTTTTAAAATTAAGTTTTTTCTTTTTAATAAATCAATTTTTATTTATGATCTTTTTATTTTCATTTTAAAATAAAGTAACGGCATATTATATACTGTTACAATATATATATATAAACATTACAAGCATAAAATTAAACGTCAATATATAATTAAAATTACCCTCAATCCAAAATTTAACCAGACCAGCAAAAAAATAATATTAAAACAACCTTTGTGTTTCAATATTATTTTTTTGCTGGTCTGGTTGAATTTTGAATTTGGAACTAATTTTAATTATATATATATATATATATATATATATATATATATAATGACAAAAATTAGTATAGCAAAAAATATATAAAAATTTTGAATATAATATAAGAGTGTATTACTTTTCATATTGTTATTTTTCTTTAAAAATAGACCAGAGGCTTGATTGATATTTTATTAATGATTATGTGGCTACAAATATGTCTACAGAATTTTTTTTAATTCTCAGTTTTATTTGGTCTAATTTATTTAGGAAAGTATTATGAAGTCATCTTGGGCTATGTCCATAAATGAATAGGCATCATGGTATATTTATTTCAGTATAGTGTTATGCCCTGAGATAATTATATATATATATATATATATATATATATATATATATATATATATATATATATATATATATATATATATATATAATATTATATTTAATTTTTAACACAACTGTGAAAACATTAAACTTTGTGTTATTTTCATACCGATATCTCGATGAACTAGGATCCGCCATTGTCAAGGTTAACTTTTGAAAAAAAAATCATTAGATCCCAAACAGTAACGTGACTGAGTGCAAGATGAGAAATGAGATTCAACTTGAAGTAGTTTCAGCATTCAAAATATGAGGCTTATCAAAATGTTTATTTTTCTCAGTTTTTTCACTTATTAATTTTAAGTTAATATTAGAAGACAGACTTAAAATTAATAGGTCAAAAAACTGAGGAAAATAAACATTTTGATAAGCCTCATATTGTGAATGCTGAACTATTTCAAGTTGAATTTCATTTCCTATCTCACACCAAGTTGTGTTACTGTTTGAGATTTAACGATTTTTCTTTTAAAAGTTAACCTTGACAATGGTGGATGCTAGTTCATCGAAATATTGGTATGTAATTGAAAATAACACATGGCTTAACCCAAAAAATAATAATTTATCTATATTATAGATCTTTTTTTGTTTATATATATATATATATATATATATATATACAAAAAAAGACTTATAAATCCAATAAATAATATTATATTTCAACCAGAGGACTGGTTTTCATCAGAAAGAAAAAAATACACAGTAAAATGGTGATAATCAAAAATTACAGATTTGGTAAAAGATTAAAAATTTTAACAAAACCCCCCTGATTTGTCACAAAATCTAACACAGAATATCTACCCAATCAATGACAAAATTCAAACAAAAAAAAACAAAAAAAAAATACATTCCCTCCTAATCAAGCTTAAATTCTATTTAAATTAAAATAAATATAAAAATAAAAAATCCAAAATTAAAAATTAAAATATACATATGTGCATACATAGAAAAATTAGACTATGCTCACATACAAAAAATAGCTGTGCTCACATTAATATTCATTAAAAACTAAAATACTTATACATTTTAATCAAAAATTATAGTTAGTGCAAAGTACAATAATTTATAATAACTAATTATTTATCTATAAACCAATTAAACACAGATATTAAACATCCATATAACCAATCTTTACATAAAAAACCTCATATAAGAAAAATTTCACATAAAAAACTCACATATAGAAATCATTTAGGAGACCAGGTAACCCAGAGATGTAATAGTTCCAGTGTTCAAATTCAATCCATGTGGTTCTAAGGTCTTGAATTTAAAAATAAAAAAACTCTCCTTTTGTTTCCTCTCCCTTATAGAAGAAAAACCTTCCTGAAGAATCACTACTTTTAAATCATCAATTGAATGATTCGGTAAGTTAAAATGTTTTGAAACCGGTCTATCTTTATTCTTATGCAAAATGTCAAATCTATGATTAGTCATTCTGACATGTAAACTATTTGCTGACTCACCTATATACTGGTTTAAACATCTACTACACTCTATCAAATATATCAAATTAACACTTTTACATGTAACATAATTAGGAATACACTATTTTAAATTATGATTCTTAGTACTAAAGACCACTTCTGTCACAACAATATGTTTACATGTAAAACATATTTTATCCTCAGATGGAGAACATCCTTTTTCCTGTACAGAACTACTAATAAAATTTGTTTTGACAAGTATATGTCTAAGTGATCTATGTTTTCGATATACAACCTTAAGTGGATCAGAAAAAATAGATTTTAAATAATCTGTGGACTGTAATATGTTAAAATGTTTCACCAATATCCGGTTAATATTAGGTAAATCTCTATTAAAAGTAAGAACCAATGGTGGAACATCTAATTGTTTTTTACTCTTTTCAGATAAAAGAAGTTTTTTTCTATCAATTAAAAAAGATCTCCTTACTGCATTATCCAACAATGTCTTATGATACCTCATATTGAGCAATCTATTATATAAAATACTATTATTTTGTTGAAGAAATTTCTCATCATTACAAATCCTCTTCATCCTTAAAAATTGACTATAAGGAATATTAAACCTTTAAATGTTTAGGATGGTTACTATAACAATGTAGATAGCAGTTATTATCAGTTAGTTCCCTATATACAGTAGTAGTAAGAACTCTATTAGTGTAAATAACTTCAATATCAAGAAAATGAGCAATTGATTTTGAAAAATTCATTGTGAAATTAATATGTTTATTAAAATTATTTAAATAACTTAAAAAATTATGAAGTTCAACTTCACTATGTGGCCATATCATGAAAATGTCATCTATATATCTAAGCCAAGTGTGAGATTTCAGCTTAGCATTATCAAGTATAGAGGACTCTAGTTTTGACATAAAAATATTCGCATAACTTGGTGCCATCTTTGTACCCATTATATATATATTGACCACTTTATTTGTAATCATTTTCAAGGATCTACAAAATACAATATAATTAAAAATAAAATAAAAAATATAAAAATGCATCTATCCTTATCATAAAAACAATAACATTTTCCTTTAATTTATCAATATATATATTTTTACATATACTATACTTACTTACTTCCTTACTACCCAAACTTTTTACTTTTTTTTTACTTATACATCTCTTTATTAAGAAATCTTTTTTTTTCTTTTTTATATCTCCTAAGTAATTATTTTATAATAATACCTTTACCTTCAAATTTATTCTTTATTTATAATGAATCATTTACATAATTTATTTTATCTAGAACAGGTTTGTTTCTTTTTATATATAAACTTTCCTTTACCATTCTCTCTCTACATAATCTTACTTTTTCCAGCATTCTTATCTTCAATTTCTTTTAATTTGGTATTAAATTATTATGCAAACAGTTCTTCACAACAATAATATCCAATTGTTTTTAACAACATTTAATTTTAATTTCACCTTTACACAAATATTACTAATATTTATATCCCGAATCTTATTTTAACACTTAAAAAAACTCTTTCATATTCATATATTTATATATCTTTTTTTATTTTTTAATTTTGTAAAATATTATTCAAGTTATAATCTCCTATATACATATACAACAATATATCATATCCAAATAACATTTTTTTTTCTTATTAATCAAAAACGCTTTATAAAAAAATAATAAATTAATTAATTAATATCAATATAACTACAAATGTAATATATTTATCTGTTTTTGCTTCCTTTTTTCTCTCCGCTCTTCTCATATCCTTCAACAAAAATGTCACTATTCTTCTAATTGTCCACAAAAACCGTCCATACAAATTTAAAAAATATATTTTACTTATTATCACTGTAGTTAAATTTTTTTTAACAACAGCACAAACCTCCTTTTTTCTTTCAAATATTATAACTTATAACATATAATGTTTTTTTGCACTAAATCAATAAAATATACAATCTCCTTTTTTCTTTCCAAAAACTTTTTTTTTTCTTCATATATATATATACTTCTTTAAACATCCAATGTTTCAACGATTTTATTTGTAGTCCGTTTTTTTGGACAACCAAAAGAATAGTGACATTTTTGGGGCAATATGTGGTGAGAAAAGTGAAGAGAAAAAAAAAAGAAAAACAGAAATATATATTACATTTGTAATTATATTAATATTGATTAATTATTATTTTTTGTAAAGCATTTTTGATTAATAAGAAAGAATTGCTATTTGGGATATTATATACTATTGCATAGGTATATAGGGATGCAGAAAGGAGTTTGCTATTAACTGAAAATAGAGCCTAAGATTCCTCTTGGAGGCCTTACAGGAACTGAGCAGAGCAAATTCCTAATGTCCACTCCATACGTTCTTGTCATTGCAGCTGTTATTACTATGTAATTATTCATATTGTATATGAACATGGATGGCAGCTCACCAACATACATTAGACAGTGTGGTGAGTTTATTGGCTTTTTACCTCTGAGTTTAAGATCAAAAAACAGCATGGTCTTTCTTCTCAGTTGCCTTATAAGGCAGAATGAATGTATGTGTAAATGATAAGAATTTTTCCAATAAATATATACAATCATGACAGACAAAAATAAATTATGGCTCTTATTCCCAGGAGATGGTAAAGTCACCAACCAATGCAGATGGTGCTAAGAATCCCCTCATTGTGGACCCAGACTGTTATTGGATGATGAATTTTTATTTAAATATTCACAACTACAGATCACTTTGAAGTGAAGAAAGATTGTAAGAATTAGAAGTGTCTTAAATTAAATGGGACATTATTGGACTTTGTGAAGTTAGAAGAAAAGGTGAAGAGATTTAAAAAGTGGACATGCCTCTAGTATAAAGACACAAATATTGGAAATACAAGTGGAGTAGAATTTATTATAAATAAAAAGTGGATTAACAACATTGTGGAGGTTGATGGTATATCGGACAGTGTGGCAAGATTAGTTATACAACTTAATAGCAGATACCAAATGCAGATGATTCATGTTTAAGCTCCAACAACTTCCCATAGTGATGAAGTAGTAGATTTTATATGGATGCACAGAAGGCTTTTAATCTGAGTATACAATATTTTAAAATTGTTATTTAGACTTTAATGCTAGAATTGGTAAACAAATTAAAGATAAAAATGCTATATGTAATTTTGGTTATGTTAATAGACATGAGAGAGGGGATAGACTTGTGGAATTTGCAGAAAAAGACTTTATATTATAAATTCTTTTTTTGAGAAAAATGTTAAAAGAAAATGGACATAAAGCATCCAAATAAAGATACAGCAGAATTGGATTATATTTTAACTAACAGAAAATACATATTTTAAGACTGTAATATTCTTAATAAATTTAACATAGGAAGTGATCATCAATAGGTAAGATATAAGATACATGTTAATGCAAAACTAGAGACAAAAGTTATTAAGAAAAACCAATATTTACAGTTAGTATTCCTAATCTTCAGAAACATTCTTATGAATTTAAATTAGAACTTACAAATCGATTTCAAATACTAGTACATTCTGAACACGATTTAGATTTGAATAAAATTAATAAGAAAATAACTGATATACTTTTAAAAACTGCAACAAAGATAGCTGGTAGAAAGAAGCAGCAATTAACTAATAAAATTTCTACTGAGACTAGAGAATTTATGAAGAAAAAATGAATATGAAAATATATACAAAAATGATACATTAGAAAAAATTGAATACCGCGAATTTTGTAAAATGATGTGGAAAAAAGTTGAAAATGATATAAGAAAATTTAACTGTGAACTAGCAAGGAAATCTGTAGAAGAGAATAAAAGTCTTAAAAGTGTAAAACAACATTTTGGTATTTGTAGAAAATTTATATCTGCAATAAGATAAAAAGATGACATTATTTACTAAAAAGAGAGATGACATCATGAAATGGGTAGAAGACTTCTATCAAGAATTATATAGTAATAAAGAACAAGTACCTCCTATATCCATTATATATTCTGAATTACCCAGAATTTTAAATGAAGAAGTGAGATATGTAATTAAGTTTATGAAGAAAGGAAAAGCTCCAGGAAATGATGGAATTATAATTTATATATTAAAAGAAGCCGGTGAAAAAATAGGAAAATTTTTAACAAAATTATATACCAAATGTTTAAATGATAAAAATGCACCAGAAGATTGGAAAAATGCAATATTAATATTTTAAAAAGGTGATAAAGAAGATATTAGAAATTACAAACCTATCAGCCTTTTATCAGTTTTAGATAAAAATTTTATGAAGATAATTAAAACTCGTCTACAGAGAACATTGGATTTTTACCAACCAAGAGAACAAACTGGACTTAAAAATGGTTTTAGTGCTGTAGATTATATCCAGGTATTGTGAGAAGTTATAGAAAGGACAAATGAATATGAATTGCCAGTATGCTTTGGATTTGTAGATTATAAAAGAGCATTTGATTCTATAAACACTTCTTCAGTAATTAAAGCATTGGATCATCAAGGTACAGATCCAGGATATTGTCTTATTTTAAAAAATATTTATAAAAATGGAATAGCAACAATTAGATTACATAATGATTCTAGGAAAGTCAACATTGAGAAGGGTGTAAGATAGGGTGACTCCATATCTCCAAAACTATTTAGAGCAATGCTGCAGGAAGTTTTTTGTGGATTAAAATGGAAAGCTAGTAAATGGAGATTATTTAAGTCATTTAGATTTTGCAGATGATGTGGTTGTTTTTGCAAATAATACTTTAAAGCTGCAGGAAATGTTTCAGCAGTTATCAGATGAAAGTAGTACTAAAGATAAATATTAAAAAGTCTAAAGTAATGTCCAGTGGATTTTCTCAAAATATAAAAATAAAGATTGATTATGATGTGTTAGAAGAAGTTAACAGCTACAAATATCTTAGTCAGGTTATTAATACAGATGGACACATAATGGATGAAATTAATCATAGAATTAAACTTGGTTAAAATGCTTTTGATAGAAATAACTTGATACAAAAACGTAATATGCTTATGTGTTTGAAAAGAAAGGTTGCCAGTTTTTACTTATGAATCTGAGATTTGCACATGTAATATAAGATCAATACAGAAACTTCAGACCACTCAAAGATATATGGAGATATGCATGTTAGAAGAAACAAGAAGTGATCGATAAGGCAATATATGAGTAGGAGAACAAACAGGTGTTACTGATGTCATTGAAAAAATTAAAAGACTGAAGTGGAGTTGGACTGGAGGTATTTTTAGAAGAGATGATAATAGATGGACAATTGAAATCTTAAACTGGATATTAAGAGGCTGTAAAAGACCCAGAATAAGACCACATGTGAGATGGATGGTTGATGTGGAGATGAGAAGCTGAAGATCAGAGAAGACAAATTGAACTTGGAGAGATTTTTATCTTGCAGTGGATTAATAATGATTCATGATGATGATGATGATATAGGTATATAGAAGATTATAACTATATATATATAATATTTTATATTTTGGAAAAAAATATTGTTAAACTCCGAGGTAAAAAAACAAGTTCTCATTGTGATGAAGTAGTAGAATATTTTTATATAGATGTACAAAAGGTTTTTGTATCAGAGTAAACAACATTTTAAAATTGTTATGGGAGACTTTAATGCTAGAATTGGTAAACAAATGAAAGATGAAAATGCTGTAGGTAATTTTGGTTGTGGTAATAGAAATGAGAGAGGACATAGACTTGTGGAGTTTGCAGAAAAAGAAAAACTTTATATTATGAATTCTTTTTTTGAGAAAAATGTTAAAAGGAAATGGACATGGAAGCATCCAACTGAAGGTACAGCAGAATTGGATTATATTTTGACTAACTAAAAATACACATTTCAAGATTGTAATGTTCTTAATAAATTTAACACAGGAAGTGATCATTGATTAGTAAGATGTAAGATACATGTTAATGCAAAACTAGAGACACAAAAATTATTAAGAAAAACAATATTTACAGTTGATATTCCTAATCTTCAGAAACATTCTAATGAATTTAAATTAGAACTTACAAATCGGTTTCAAGTATTAGTAGATTTTAACCATGATTCAGATTTGAATGACATTAATAGGAAAATAACTGATACACTTTTAAACACTGCAACAAAGATAGCTGGTAGAAAAAATAGCAATTGACCAATAAAATTTCTACTGATACTAGAGAATTTATGAAAAAAAAAAATATGAGGATATGCAACAATGATGCATTAAAAAAGATTGAATATCTCGAATTTTGTAAAATGGTGCAGAAAAGAGTTGAAAATGATATAAGAACGTATAATTGTGAACTAGCAAGGAAAGCTGTAGAAGAGAATAAAAGTGTAAAACAACATTTTGGTATTAGTAGGAAATTTATATATGCAATAAGAAAAAAAGATGGCATTATTACTAAAAAGAGAGATGATATCATGAAATGTGTAGAAGACTTCTATCAAGAATTATATAGTAATACAAAAACAAGTGCCTCCTATATCTATTATATCTTCTGAATTGCCCAGAATTTTGAATGAGGAAGTGAAACATGCAATTAAATTTATGAAAAAAAGAAGGCTCCAGGAAATGATGGAATTATAATTGATATATTAAAAGCAGCATGTGGAGAAATAGAAAAAAAATTAGTAAAGTTATATACCAAATGTCTAAATGATAAAGATGTACCAGATCATTGGAAGAATGCAGTATTAATATTAATATTTTAAAAAGGTGATAAAGAAGATATTAGAAATTACAGACTTATCAGTCTTTTATCAGTTTTATAAAAAAATTTTACTAAGATAATTACAACTCATCTACAGAAAACACTGGATTTTCACCAACCAAGAGAACAAGCTGGATTTAAAACTGTTGTTAGTACAGTAGATCTTATCCAGGTATTGAGAGAAGTTATAAAAAGGACAAATGAATATGAGTTGTCATTATGCCTAGGATTTGTAGATTATGAAAAGGCATTTGATTCTATAAACATTTCTTCATTGATTAAAGCATTGAATCATCAAGGCATAGATCCAGGATATTATCATATTTTAAAGAATATTTATAAAAATGCAACAGCAACAATTAGATTACATAATGATAGTAGAAAAATCAACATTAAAAAGAGTGTAAGATAGGGTGACTCCGTATCTCCAAAAGTTTTTACAGCAGTGCTGCAAGAAATATTTTAAACCATTAAGCATCACATTTCCTATACTAGCACATTAATTGTCGATAAACAGAACAAAACTCTTCATACAGTATTGCCACCTGTGCTAAACAGAGTAATCAATGGATGCCAGAAGGCTTGTGCATAAAATCCCTATCTAATGCCTTCTCATCCAATATCCCCAGACCAGTTTCTGGCTTGTGGCCTTCGTCAGTGAGGAGCTTTGGATCTGAGAGCACTGCATATAGATCTTAGGATCTAATGCAACCCTCTAGCAACCACCTTTTATCTCTACTTAACTACAAAACTATGAGAATGAAATTGAAAACACAAAAAATATTTTCAATCTAAGCTCAATAGCTTATATAGTCATATGGGTCTGAACTCAGTTCAGCACCCATACATTTTGGTGTCTTTGGCTCTTTTACAACCATAGCCACCATTATCCCATTAGGCAGGATTGGTGTTAAATCATTAAGCATCACATTTCCTATACTAGCACATTAATTGTTGATAAACAGAGCAAAACTCTCCAAACAGTATTGCCACCTGTGCTAAACAGAGTAATCAATGGATGCCAGAAGGCTTGTGCATAAAATCCCTATCTAATGCCTACTCATCCAATACCCCCAGACTAGTTTCTGGCTTGTGGCCTTCATCAGTGAGGAGCTTTGGATCTGAGAGCACTGCATCTAGATCTTAGGATCTAATGCAACCCTCTAGCAACCACCTTTTATCTCTACTTAACTACAAAACTATGAGAATGAAATTGAAAACACAAAAAATATTTTCAATCTAAGCTCAATAGCTTATATAGTCATATGGGTCTGAACTCAGTTCAGCACCCATACATTTTGGTGTCTTTGGCTCTTTTACAACCATAGCCACCACTATCCTATTAGGCAGGATTGGTGTTAAACCATTAAGCATCACATTTCCTATACTAGCACATTAATTGTTGATAAACAGAGCAAAACTCTCCATACAGTATTGCCACCTGTGCTAAACAGAGTAATCAATACTGTATGGAGAGTTTTGCTCTGTTTATCAACAATTAATGTACTAGTATAGGAAATGTGATGCTTAATGGTTTAACACCAATCCTGCCTAATGGGATAGTGGTGGCTATGGTTGTAAAAGAGCCAAAGACCCCAAAATGTATGGGTGCTGAACTGAGTTCAGACCCATATGACTATATAAGCTATTGAGCTTAGATTGAAAATATTTTTTGTGTTTTCAATTTCATTCTCATAGTTTTGTAGTTAAAGTAGAGATAAAAGGTGGTTGCTAGAGGGTTGCATTAGATCCTAAGATCTAGATGCAGTGCTCTCAGATCCAAAGCTCCTCACTGACGAAGGCCACAAGCCAGAAACTATTCTGAGGATATTGGATGAGTAGGCATTAGATAGGGATTTTATGCACAAGCCTTCTGGCATCCATTGATTACTCTGTTTAGCACAGGTGGAAACGTATGGAGAGTTTTGCCTGTTTATTAAGAAATATTTTGTGGATTAAAATGGGAAGCTAAAGGAGTGAAAGTAAATGGAGATTATTTGTCATTTAGATTTTGCAGATGATGTAGTTGTCTTTGCAAACAATGCTTTAGAACTACAGGAAATGTTGCAGGAGTTATCAGATAAAAGTAGGAAAGTAGGACTAAAGATAAATGTTAAAAAGACTAAAATAATGTTTAATAGATTTTCTCAAAATATGAAAATAAAGATTGATTATGATGAGTTAGAAGAAGTTAACAGTTACACATACCTTGGTCAGATTATTAATACAGATGGAATTATAATGGGTGAAATTAATCATAGAATTAAACTTGGTTAGAGTGCTTTTGTTAGAAATAACTTGATATTAAAAGAAAATATGCCTATGTGTTTGAAAAGAAAGGTTTTTAATAAATGTGTTTTGCCAGTTTTTATTTATGGATCTGAGACTTGGACACTTAATAAATAAGCAATACAGAGACTTCAGACCACTAAAGAAGTATGGAAAGATGCCTGTTGGGAGTAACAACAAGAGATTGAAAACCCAATGTATGGATAAGAGAACAAACAGGTGTTACTGATCTCATTGAAAAATTAAAAGGGGGACATATTGCTAGAAGAGATGATAATAGATGGATAATTGAAATTTTGAACTGGATTCCAAGAAATTCTAAAAGACCCAGAAAGAGACCACATGTGAGATGGATGGATGAAATAAAAAAATGTGCAGGGATGATGTTGAGAAGAGAAGCTAGAGATAGGAAATATGGATTGAACTTGGAGAGACCTTCATCCTGCAGTGGATTGATAATGATGATGATGATATAATATTTTAAAATATTAAGAAAAGATGATATAAAAATATGAATATAAAAGTTTTTTAAGTGGTTAAAAAACAATATTAGCGATATGAATATTAGTAATATTTGTGTAAAGATAATTTTTAAGTGATTAAAAAATCAGATTGAGGATATGGGTATTAGTAATATTTTTGTAAAGATAATTTTAAGTGGTTAAAAACAAGATTGGAGATATGAATATTAGTAATATTTGTGTAAAAATAATTAATGAATGTATGACATTAAATCAAAGTAGTTAAAAAACAGAAATTATTTTTATGAACAAATTGTTTATATAATATGATAATATCAAATTAAAAAATTTTAAGATAAGAATGCTAAAAAAAGTAAGATTATAAAGAGAGAGAATCGTAAAGGAGAGTTTATATATATATATATATATATATATATATATATATATATATATATTGTACCAAGTTCGATCCGCAGAAGATCTTACTTACACTGCAAATGTTTTGGCTGGTTACAAACTTCTTTATAATACATTTATAATCTTATTTAATTATAAATGTTATGTGAACGAACTGGCACATTCGAGCAAAGTGGAAAATATTATTGATAGCTTTAACTATCAACAATACCCATGATCAGATCATGGCCCACCTCAGCTGCTAGATTCAAACCCCTACTATCCAAACACTTTATTTGTTTCAGAGTAAACCCTGGGTGCCAGCTAGTCTAAGACTAACATGTTCGGACAGTAGGCTCATAATCCAGTGCTTGAAAAATCCCTTAACTAGCTCAGTCTATTTTTTTAATCAATAACAAATTATTGTTTCATAATAGTGGTGAAAAGAGTGGATAAAAAGAATTGATGAAAAGATTGGTAAAAAGAATTGACCAACAAAAATAAAGCTTAAGTTTAAAGACAATTTATTAACATTAATTATACTAAATATAAATACTTTTATAAATTTTTAACTAACATAATATTGGTATTTTTAATCACGCACATACTTAATTCACACACTGACATATATAATAAAGCATTAAATAATATTTGATATTTAGAACACACAAATTAATAGTTCATTTTTATGTGCTATAGAGTTCTTATAATTCGACTCTTGGAGGATTCACAAATTTTTACGAATGCAATGGCTACTTTATAAATGAATATAAGAAAATGTTTTACCTAGGATTTTGGATGTGGATGCATCTTGCTGTTTGCTGCTTCTAATGAGATATTTCTAACCGGTTAGATTTGAAGTTTTCCTGTGGAGATTTGATGATTATTAGTTGGTATTATTCCTGGAGACAATTAGATATTGACAGAGATTCTTCAAGCTGTTACGCAGACATCACTTAAGATCAGGTATATTGGCTGTTTTCATCGGACTTCAGGCTGGAGAACAGCCACATGTTTCCCATGGTTTTAACACTGCATTCTTGATTGATTCATAATAAACTGCATGATCTAGATTATACTTTCTGAACTGAACTCAACTGTTATCTCTGATGCAATTAACTAGACTAAATGTCCGATAAAAATTTGGCTATTTATACATGATGCGTGTTTTCATTTTGATATCCTCCGGCAATATCTGTTGTCAAAATTCCTTTGATAATCCTTTGACTATGTGTTTTTGAGATCGTTTAATTAGTAGTAGCCATGCAAATGTGTTGTTTTATATTTTTAATTAATAGCCACCGCTGTGTTTTTTAAATATATTTTTTAACTTTCATTTATTTTTCAATATAATTTTAACATGCACATATACATGCATTTATTATATATTTTATTAACATGCTTATATTTACGCACATGTATAATTTATTCTAATAAACTTGAAAGAAAAGAGATTTATACTTTTAAACTTTGAAAATCAACTTTTAATTTTTTTCCTTTTTCTAATCAATCACTTATAACTTTCATGAACAATATTTTCTTTAAACTAACAACAATAATAAAAGAATTCTTTGCTTATTTGAAAACCAACTTCTTTTAATTTGACATTTCTAAAGTGAACACCCTTCCCACTTTTAATTAATTATTTTTAACTTTTATTTCAAAACTCTTTAACTTTTACATTTTTTGAAAACAAACTGCAATAAAACTCTTAAACTTTTAAATACGTTTTCTTTTAATGAATAATTTTTGTTTTAATAATTTTTTTAAACAAAATTATTATGTGCCAATTCAAGGTTGGTACAATATATAAAAGAAAACCTGTTCTGAATAGAATAAATTATGTAAATAATATATTTTAAGTAAAGACTAAATTTAAAAGTAAAGGTATTGTTTTAAAATAACCACTTAGGAGGTATAAAAATGAAAAAAAAAAGTTTTTTAAAAAGAGATATGTAAGTAAAAAAAGTTAAAGTTTGAGGAATAAAGAAGTATGGGTAGTATAAATGTATTAATTATAGTTTTTAAAAAATAAACTGTTTATATATATTGAGACAGATATGCTGTCCCTCATATAAATATTCATAAGACCCCCCCCCCATTCAAAAATGTCTAGCGTGATTCAGTCTAATTGGAAACGCAATAAAGTTGTGATTCGTTAAAAATGAAAAATAAAATCATATTTTTGGTTTTTAATATTGATGGATTTGAATAAAATGTTATATCGTCTTATTTTATTTTTTTTTTATCTGTCTCAATAAAAAAAAGAGAAATTAATTATCCAATCATTAAAAAGAAAGAAAAAAGATACTTGAGTTAAACTGAGGCAGTATTCAAATTAGACACGTCGTGGGAAGAAAAGAACTTTTTTTTCTCTCTCGTCTTACACAGAGAGGCAGAATATATTAAATCTTTTTTTTTTAAAAAAAAAGGTGTATTACTTAATTCTTTTGACTCATTAAAATGGAAAAAGAAAGTATTCATAGAGGAATTATAATGTCAATGGGCTAATTTAGCGGCTTCAATCTCTCCACGCTGTGCCATGACTTTCCATCGATGAAATAACCCGCATTCTTTTGAATAAAATGGACTGCAAAACTGGAAGGTAATTTTTATAAAATACTAAAACATATTTATCATACGTTATAAAGTGGAATTATGAAATAATTACATAGAATTTGTTTTGTAAAATATTAAAACATGTTTATCATACGTTATAAAATGAAGTTATGAAATAGTTATACGCAAATTTATTTATAAAAATATTTGAACGTATTTACTATATGGATTAGAAATGCTTTAATTACTAAATGATAAATGCTCCACAAGCCAAACAGAATTTATGTAGATGAATATACCTTTATATTTGACTAAATTATAAATGCTTTAATTACTAAATGATAAGTGCTCCACAAGCCAAACAGAATTTATGTAGATGAATATACCTTTATATTTGACTAAATTATAAATGCTTTAATTACTAAATGATAAGTGCTCCACAAGCCAAACAGAATTTATGTAGATGAATATACCTTTATATTTGACTAAATTATAAATGCTTTAATTACTAAATGATAAGTGCTCCACAAGCCAAACAGAATTTATGTAGATGAATATACTTTTATATTTGACTAAATTAGAAATGCTTTAATTACTAAATGATAAATGCTCCACAAGCCAAACAGAATTTATGTATAAGAATATACTTTTATATTTGACTAAATTATAAATGCTTTAATTACCAAATGATGAATGCTCCACAAACCAAGAATTGTTGAATTTAAATGTCTACCAATCGGTAATAATTCATAAAATGATGAAATGCTCTATAAATCATAAATACTTGACTGCTTCTAAGCTTCTTATAATGTAACAGAGTTTATGTGTAAGAATATACTTCTATATTTGGCTAAATTATAAATGCCTCAATTATCAAATGATAAATGCTCTACAAACCAAGAATTGTTGAGTTCAAATATTTACCAATCAGTAATGATTCATAAAATAACGAAATGTTATATAAATCATAAATGCTTAACTGCTACCAAACTTCTTCTCATAAAGGAATACAAAAATGAACTATTGTTGAATTGGAATATTTCCAAGCTTCTTCTCATAAAGGAATACAAAAATGAACTATTGTTGAATTAGAATATTTCCAAGCTTCTTCTCATAAATGGATTCAAAATGAACTATTATTGAATTAGAATATTCCCAAGCTTCTTCTCATAAATGGATTCAAAATGAACTATTGTTGAATTAGAATGTTTCCAAACTTCTTCTCATAAATGAATTTGTAAATGAACTTTATTAGAAATTGCAAACTAATTGTTATTTAATAAATTTTTTTTGTTACTAAAAATTAAATTGGTTATCCAGTTGTCCAGTTTTGTTTTGTTTTATTGCATCACTCATCAGTTATAGCACTGGTTCATGAGAATCTCATGCCTTCTGAGCTACGTCTGACATAACTAGACCTAGGCCAGTCAGGTTGTAGTAAGACGGAACTCTAATGGCGCTGTTTGGAAAACCAAACATATAAATGTTTAGATGTTCCCAGTCTTTATGGTACTACATCCTCTGATGAGCAGGAAATATTGTTGTAGGAGGCATTAACATCTGCATTAGGAATGTCAATTGATAGTTCCTTCCTACAGCATGCTCATCAGAAAATTGTTACAACTGATGTAATAAAAGGGTTGTATGGCGGTCCGGTTACAATATATATATATATATATATATATATTTGTAATTAATGTTTGAACACCTGCAAGGCTGGGATAATCATAGAAAAAGTGATCCCATGTTTCATCATATCTCAGAGCTGATATGTGGAATCCATATTAAAATCTTTTGTATCTAAAAAAGTATAGAGTTTGAAAAGCCAGTACATAAATTTTAATAAGGAAATGAAACTACTTTGGTTCAAAAGACCAATTTTTAAATTTGTGTAGAAGTTATTTGTTATTTTAAGTATAGAAGATTGAATCAGGAAATTCCTAAAAACTTTCCAATACATATTTTTGTTTCAATAATATATCTCTGTTTTATTTAATATTTTTAATGTCAATAATGATATTAAAATATTAGGCAGAGATAATGATCTATTGTAGGACTTATTTTCAATTTATGTTCGAGTAAAGTAAAAATACAAATTTCTTTTGCTACAAAGTGGGTGATAGGGATAAATGTTAAATTATATATTCTATTGTTTGTCAAAATCCAGAATGAATATGAAAAAGTGATTGAATATAGTATGGTATATTCAGCATTTTATATTCATCAATGTGCAATGAGTCATAGTTTTATTCCACAAAATTTTAATATATTGATGTATAAGCAACATGACAAGAAATGAACGATTAAGGAATCATATTTAATTAAGAAGTCCCAGGATGCAATTAATCCTAACCAAACTAGTTTTTCAATTAGTGATATCTGCTTGTTAAAGTGAGCTTTTAAGTTTACAAGGAGTTCAGGTTTTACACAGTTTGTCTTGATAAGGACATGTTATGGTCAAGAGTGTTTAGCAATTATTTTAATGGTGTATATTAACAATATTATCTCTGCTAAATAACAACAGAAGTGTTGGTTCAAATAAAGAAAAAATTTAAATTATGGATATTGGAAGACTTTTTTTAATATTAAAACATTAATAGAATGAAGATCCTTTACAGATTGAATTTATGTATGTTATAAATAATTATATGAATTGTATGATGTGCATGTAGTAAAAAAATTGTTATTACTAATGGTTTAAAAAGTGACATGAATATAGTGATAGAATGACTTTGAAGTAAAAGTCACTAGCTTTTTTTAATCTTTTCCTATGTCTAGAGCTTAGGTAGAAATGAAAATCAAAAAAAAGAGGAAGGTTTTCCATGGAAAAACTGAGTAAGAAACTAACCTGTATAAATTACCCAAACTAAAATTGTATCGGGTTGGTTTATATTTGTTTATATAATCCTGTAAAATGTTAAGTATTATAAGAATTTGTTTTTTTATGTTAAAAACAGTCATATCATCTATACATGCTATGCATGAGACACTTGGGTCTATATCCAGTATGAATATACCAGGGTTTTTTTTTGTTTTTTATTTTAATGAGAAGGTTAATATATGTAATAAAAAACAATGCACTGAAAGGTGAGTCTTGGAGTGCTGATTGATGAGGAATAAATAAATAAATAAGGATATTTTTTGATTTAGTGTAACATGTATTTCATAGCTTAAAAGAAAATTATTTAATAAATTTAGCATAGATCCAGATATTGCTGTTTGTGGAAGAATTTATATAATGATATCAGTTTGAATAGAATTAAAAACTGCCACTATATCTAATTGAACTGCAGTTGAAGCATTTTTATCATTCTGAATTGTCTAAAATTGATTTATATAAAATTAGCTTGTCTGCCCCATAGATCAATCTTTTTTGGACATTGTCTGGATGAAATGAGTCATAATAGATGGGGTTCAATTTTATCTTTCAATACTGATTCCAATAGTTTGATTCCTAGAGAACCTAGATATTGCTATAGATTTTTATTATGAGGGTACTATTGATATTATCCTTGTATTTTATACACTTTTATTGTAAAAAACTAACAGCATTTTTAAACAATTGGTTTGAAAATTGGCTCAAATGTGCAAATATAAACATAGGTGTACTATGTTTTCTTGGGTGACAGAAATCTAACTCAGTTTCCAACTTCAATGCAAAATTACTTTGACAGAATACTATATCATCTTCTGGGTTTCCCAGAAAACTTGGTATAGGTTGAAATGCTGGTGTAGGTTGCAATTTTTTCCATAAGTGTAGGTATAATACTTCAATCACATTATTTCCCTGTTGCAATTTTATCCTCAATACTTAGAGATAATGGTACACAATATGGATGGATATTCTAATGGTTCATATAATGTATGCAGTAATCTTAGCATAAGATTGTGCTTCATGTTTCTACTTACTAACCCGTGTTCAAACCCCTATATCCCATCCTGCTCCTTTTGTCAGTATATATATTTCATGTATATATTTGAGATGCGCACCTAAATTTGTAGTTTAACTTTCAATATTTATTATTATTGATTCTTTTTATTAATTATTAGTTCTTCTTATTAAAATTATAGTTGCAGCTTAAATATATACTTAGGAGCAAAACTTACTAACAAAATATTGATGTTTTTGTAAATATTTTATTATATGTCGATTTAGCTTTTTCTTTTAAATTGCTTGTTTTTCTATTAAACTATATATTTTTTATAAAATCCAATATGGAAGATGCAGGTGTTGTTTAATTGTCTAAAAATAATTAGGGGTTGGAAGCACTGTTGTTTTAATCTGGGAAAGGTATTTTTTAATTAAAGTTTTACTTAAGATAAATGGGAGTAATGAGATTAAAGATTTACTTGTGTTAAAAACATGTTGTTAAATCTATTTCTAATCTAGAAATAGATTTGAATTTATTTTGGGCGTTATCTAACAATTGCATCTTCAAAAACAACTGATAAGAGAAAAAGTATAAAATGACTAAATTTTGAATCACATTTAGTTAGTTATTAATTAATTAGTTACTATTGATTGAGAGATTGTTAACATTGCTGTAAAACTAAAAAAATATGTAGCAGTGAATCCACCAACTTGCTCGACCCCTTTTGGGTCATCATCTGCCGCTACCATAATATACTGCTGCCCTGAAAGAAGAAACGTCAAAAAAGAACTTTAGAATATGATAGAAGTTTTCTGCCATCGGAGAACTTTCAATTTCAACTGCCGTGCACGGACAATATTTTAATCGACTCTTAAAATTGAAAGGTAAATTTCAAGCCGCTACCTAATAGTCAATTTAGTCTCAATAATCTCTCAAGATCTTTTTTTATGTATTCTTTAACTTTGCCTTATATATATATATATAAATAACATGTAATTTGCTCTTAAATAAATTATATAAATTTAATTCTATCTTATATGCTCTTTAATTTTGGTAGGGTCATTTATTTACATGTGTTTATTATTTGATTTATATATCTGTTTGCCTATTAATATGTCAATCTAAAACAATCTGACAAATTGAATTTTCTAAAAATCCTTTCTTCTTTTAAACTAAACCTTCAAGCAAGTTATTAACGTCCCCTTAAATATATATACGTATGATTAATTAATTGATATACTCGCCAGATTGTTTTATGTACCAACATTTTATTTATGTTCTAATATAAAAATATATATATTTGTTTAACTCTGAATTTTCTACCGGTGTAAATTCAAAGTTAAATCTAATTAACGCTTTGAAATCTTATAAAATACTATTTCTTTAATTCTAAAGAAAGGTAACTTAATTGTTTTATATATATAACTGCTAATCTTACTTCATTTTTCATACTCTTAAAATTTCAAATCTTGTATTTAAATATTTCAGTTATTGTAAAAATCAACGAATGTGAGATTGATTTATTTTAACTAGCAGAAAAAGGGATGGGGAATCTTAATGTTTCTTAAAAACTCAAATCTTAGTATTTTATTAATTTGGAATCTAAATCTTAATGTTTCCTTTGCTAAATAAAATCTTCAAGTATATTTTAGTAAATGAAATATTCTCTCTCTCTATACTCATAGTGTATTATAATTGCCTTGCAAATTATAGTATCCAAAACAGGGGTCATTTATTTTGAAGCTGTAAAATTTATTCCATGTTTTTAGAGACATTTATTCATTATTGCGTTTCTGTCATTTAGCCTATCTTCGTGTATATATATATATTACGTGCTTCTTAATCTGGGGGTTACGACAGGTTCGAACCCATAGATTTCTTCTCGTCTTCGTATAAAAATGCCTCTAGCGGTGACCCCTAAGTCTGGCACACGCTATGCATATTCTTTCTTCGTATAAAAAGGCCACTAGCGGTGACCCATAAGTCTGGCACACGCTATGCCCATCCATTTCTTCGTATAAAAAGGCCACTGGCGGTGATCCCCTAAGTTTGGCACACGCTATGCCCATCCATTTCGTTTTTCATCCAGAAGCACGACCTTTTCCTCTTAGTTATTTTTAGGCTATTATGTCAGCACCGCAAACTTCTTCGTATTATTATTATCTCTTTTGCTTCATGGCCCAGTTTTAATGCTCTAATATTAAAATTAAGCTTTGTTTAAAAGATATATATGTATATATGCCAATTACTTCTATTTATTAATTAAGTTTATTTCAATCATATACAAGCTCACCGTCGTGATTTATATATCTATATTTAAGAGTATCTATATGCCTTGGGAAAATAAAGCGTTCGTCTTACTATTGTTAAAATAATTTGTCATTAAATATTTTGTCATAGGTTTAAATATAATCAAATGTATTTTATGTATTTTCACGACCATAATGGCAGGAAAATAGTTTGTATTTATATGTATAATGAATTTCCGAACGCTCCCCTAATATATATTAGTCGCCAGGTTTCTGAACCATAAATCAAAGCGTTAATATTAATTTTGTGTAACTTCTTTCTAATCTGATTGGCATTTTAATACTAGACCCACCAAAGATGTGTGTTTATTTGTAATATATATTTAGCTAATAAAGAGCATATTAGAAACTAGCGTGAATGACACTATATAATCATCTACCGCTTGCTCATTCACGCACATACTAATGTACTTAATTTATAAATGTATATAACTAAATTTTCATTATATTAAACTATCTTTTATTGTTTAACTTATTTGAGTAGTTCGAATTCCTTTTCCTCCACTTCTTCCACATATATTACAGCCATACTTATGTATATTTTAATATAATCATAATTAATAGATGTCTCATTGTCTTCTCAGCTTTGTTAGTCGGCCGAATTAAGATTAATTCTCATGAGCCATAACTATTATGTTATTCATTAGGTGTTCGATTTGGGACTTAAAGAGTGGGTTCGAATCCAGGCTAGTTTCTGACCTAAATCTTGGGCTTGACTGGGTTTGAAGTACATTTTGTGAGTTCCAGCTCATGTTAGATGGATAAACATATTTTTACCGGCTCAATATAATGTATGCCCTTATCCAGGTAAGTAGATGTGTTAAAAAAAATTCTTCTGTTTGTAGTCAAGTAGACTTTTAAAGTGTCACATGTTGTATTATAAGATTTAGTTAATTGTTTAAGATATATATGTATATATGACTCTGATGTAAGGTTATAAAAACAGGCAAAACTCTCCATACAGTGATCATGTGATGTAAGGTTATACTGAGTGATTTATTTGTGTATCCTATCTGCAAGTTCTAATAAACTAGAGGGTGGGGGATAATGGCCAGATTATATAATCTATTGTTTTTTGAAATTTATAAAAATTAATCATTGCTATACAGAGACTATCTTGATATTTTTAAATTTCAAAAACATCATAATTTCAAAAAAAATATTCAGGAACACAAGATTGAAGTAGAACTTTTATTGTTTTATCAAAATTTCGACTGCATATCCACATCAGATTCAAATATAGAGTTACCATAATTGCAGAATGATCAGGAAAAAAAATTTTAATGATAAATTGATTAATTGATGTAGCATAAAAGAATTAAAAAAATGTTTATGAATGAATAGTGCCTAACATCACTCTATCCAGAGAATAACTCAACAAAATTACATTAAATGAAACCTTAAGCTTTAAAATCTATTTTACAAATCAATTTTTTAAAAAGGTTCAAATCTATATTTTTAATAAATTAAAATGTAAAATCAGAATTCTGAAGCTATGGTAAGATAAATTTTATTTAAAATAAAAGACTTTTATAAAAGAAAAAAAATTATATTATTAGAAAACATTAAAATTAATATTAATATTCTCTAAACAATTTTAATATTTTGTTTTCCCCTTCAATATGTATTCTCCCCACTTTTTAACATAATTTTTCCCCAAATACTACATCAAATAGAATTTTATAATTAATTTTTTATTCAATTATTAATATTTATTATAACTTGTATATATCTGTTTATTGATTGATATTTTGCATGATTAATGCTATAATTAAATAATAATAATTATATGATTAATCAATATTGAATTAGGTATATCAAGCTCATAAGTTAAATTCAATATAATTTAATAAATTTTCTCTGATAAGAATACATACATGCTGACTTAAAATATATATATATATGTATATTTTACTTTTTATGCATTGAATTTATTCCTAAGTATCATATAAAATTATACATATTGTAAATAAAATTTTATTATATTCATATTATTTTAAATCTAGTTATCAATTTTTCTCTCTCTCATTCCAAAACTAGTTAAATATATCTATTACACACACATCCTATGATCCATTACCTTTTGTGAGCTAGTAGTGGGTAAATTGAGTGGCTAACATCTAAAAAGTTAAGGAATTTGAACCTGACCTATGGATGTTTCCCATTTAGAGATAATGCCCTAATCTACAATATAGAAGATATGCTTTAAACAAATAAATAATATCTATGATGATAAGAAATAGATCTTCTCTATACTTAGACATGTCTGATGGGAAGAATAGTACGGAAGTGTGGCTGAATATTTAGGGTGACCATTATTAGTTAGGATACTTAGTCTAAACTTGGTCAATGTGATTATTCCTAACACCCATTAATCCCAGAATTTAAATCCTCATACATTCTTATATAGAATTGTATAAATTTAAAATGGAAATAAAACCACAGACCCTTGTCAAAATAAGAACTATGATAAATAATTGTTTATGAGTATATTGTAAAAAGCACTTTAGGACAATCTAAATATAAATATTACAGAAATAAAAATATACATATATAAAAAAGTTATGTTATATAACAATAACAATATATTTACAGGTGGGAAGAATGATAAAGAGCCATAAGTGGTATTACTCATAATAGTTATAGGATTGACTTGTATTGAGTAAACAACTCTAATTTCAATTTTCTATTACAAAAATAAAATGCATTGATTTAGTCAAATGAGATATTTACTATTTAAATATACCTTTGGATCGAAAAGATAGATGATTCATTCTATCTTTTCCCAAAGACTTTATCTTGAGTTTGAAAAAGTGGGAGTATTCATTTATATAGTGACATCTACAAAGCGCATGTGCATTAGCTTATTGGCTTATTGGTATTACAGTTTATAAAAACATCGCGCTATATAAAATAAATGTCTTATTTAAATATAGGTAATTCTTAATTTCAAACACAAAACACATACAGAAAGAGTATTAAGTACATAATGAAGAGCAGAATCAGAAACAATTACAAACCTTTAAGTTAATGGTAAAACCTCTAATTAATAATAGTTCTTTCTTCATATATTCCCGCACTTTTTTAAAAAAAATTCAATTACAGTGATTCTAAAATAGTTTTCATTTCAGTAAAGATTGGATCTGACAATTGTTTTATTTTATTTTTTCCAGATTGAAAATAATAATAAAAATAACAAAATTTATTTTACTTGGAAAACTTTTATTTATAAATAGTTAATAAAAAAGCGAAAAAATATTCAATAAAAACAAGAATATATATATTATAAAGAATAACAAACTGACATTTGCACTTGTATAAGTATTATATAACAAATTGATTTAAATAATTTTTCAAAATATATTGATAATTAAAATAACTTTTTTTTAAAAAAATGTAATTACTAAAATAAACAAAAATAATACAAATCTTATTTGCATGAAATATTTTTCATAACAGTTACTAGATTAATTCAGATATTATTAAATAACAATAGAATTATTTTCCTAAAATATCTCAATTTTCATCTAATGAATAGTAGTGAAAATCATTCATTCTCAGACTTTACTTTTCTCGCATGCGAACACATCTGCAAATGTGTACATGTGTAAATTACATATTTATAAAAATGATGTTTAATGAAAAAAATATTGAAAATCAATTTTATAAATAACAAAGAACAAGCCTTTTAATATCATAGATTAGAAAACAATTTGACAAATTCTAGAGTAAATATAAAAAAATAAATTAATTATTCAAACTCTGCCATATTCTTATAAAAAGTTTACAATTATACAAATGTTTTAATTTAATTACAATCATTCTCAAAAGTAAAATTTATAAGACTGTAAAATAATAATAATACATTTAAGTATAAAATATCTAGATAAATATATAAAATTCCCATTATACTTGCAACATTTGCAACTATAAAACCTATGAAAAACTTCTAAATGTATATATTTAAATACATGTATATTTTTTTACACTAAACTTAATGTAAATATAAGGGATTTGAACTCAGACTTTCAAGCTCCTTATAACTACCCAGTCCATCTTATATATGTGATACACATAACCACATTCAAGTAAAAACGATAAATAATATCTAATATATATATTTTATGCTAAACCAGCACTCGCCAGTTGGTCTAAATCCCCATCTACCACACATATATACAATCACCACTCAGTTTATATGAAGATATCAAATCTTCAAACTGTAATGGACAAGCTTCAGTCTACACACTCCAACTCTTCAGACATTCATATCATTGAAAATGCGATGGTAACATGCTCAAATTCCTTGCTGATGACTATTATTGTCATATCCATGTTGACCATAAGTTAGTTTGACCTCTCATTCATAGGACCTTAATTTATCCATTTAATTATACAGAGTACAGGCTGAATATGTAATATTTAAATACATGTATATTTTTTAAACTAAAGTTAATGTAATTATAAGGGACTTGAATCCAGACTTTCAACATCTTTACAGATATCTAATCCATCTTATATAACTGGTATGCATGACCACATACATGTGAAAAAGATAAATGATCTCCAATATATATATATATATATATATATATATATATATATATATATATATATATATTGTGCAAACCAGCACTCATAGGTTGATCCAGATCCCCATCTCCCACACATATATACAATAACTACTCAATTTATATTAAGATATCATACTTTCAAACTTTAGTGGATATATTAAGGTTCTATGTGTGAGAGATCATATTGAATTAAGGTCAACATGGGTATGACAATAATATTGGCATCAGCAAGGACTTTGAACATTTTATCATCAGATTTTTCATGATATGGATGGTTGAAGAATTGGAGTGTGGAGAAGAGTGAAGCTTTTCCATTAAAGTTTGAAGATTTGCTATTTTAATATAAACTGAGCACTAATTGTATATGTGTGTGGGAAATGGTGATCTGGACTAACTGATGAGTGCTGATTCAGCTCAAAGTAGATTTATTAGAGATCATTTATCTTTTTACATGTATATGATTATGTACATCAGTTGTATAAAGTGGATTAAATAGCTGTAGGAGCTTGAAAGTCTGAGTTCAAGTCCATTATATATATATATATATATATATATATATATATAGATCGGATATATATATATATATATATATATATATGAGAAGCTGATCTGACTTCTGGACAAATGGATGATTGTGATATGATTGAGCTAACTATGGAAGATGAACTAGGATAAAAATAAAATTTGAATAGAATATATTATAGAGCAAATAATGGAAAATCCCTTTAAAGGGTAATAATGGAATAAAATCCAGTTCCTGTCTGTCTTGCATAAGAATAATGTAGTGAATCATCAAAATTGTCAACATAGGCAAGAAAACTAAGGTGTTGATTCCTCTATAAGATGCCACACATATTATTAATTAAGTGGGAATTAAAGAGTATATTTTGGTTAGAAATTATCCCTAGTTTAATTAATGATTAGTAATAATCATTAATGTAATTATATAAGTGGTTTGTGGCAAAATTGTGGGTTCAGAAAGTTTGATACTTGTAATCAAACTATAGACAATTTCTATCTATAAAATCTTAAACAAATCCTGAAAATATGTATAAGGGATTCTGATCTGGGCAAACTGATAAACTGATTTAGCACTAAATAGAATAGATGTTTATATATATATATATATATATATATATATATATATATATATCTATTTAATTTCATATATATATATATATATATATATATATGAAATTAAAAGTATATCTAAAAAAACATGCACATGAAGTTCAAAATTACAATTTAAGCTATAATTGTCTTAGTCACTTGAAAAAAGGGTGAACTGGGCATTTAAAAAATACATCCAAAATGAAAGAGACTGATCTGACTTTTTAGCTTGTTGGATGGTTGGGATATGAATGAAATAAGGCACTATATGCACTGAGATAAGAATAAAATTTGAATATATATATATAAACTTTGTAAGATGTATAAACTTTGTAAGAAAGATTTGTTTACTTACAAATAATATGTAGTAAGCTGTGTTCTCCCATTTTCATACTTATAAAATATGTGTGTCTGGGTTATGACTTTTATGTCTAAAAAAGATTCCACTTATAATTTAAAGGTAAGTCAAATTACTAGATGGGATGGATATGAAATGCGATTGCCAGATTTAATTGGCTGTTTTTATAAATATAGTAAAGCTAAAATATATATAGATAAACACATGAAAATTTCCATTATACTTTCAATATTAATATAATTATGTGTTAAAATCAACTATGCATGAATTTATATATATATATATATATATATATATATATATATATTTTTTTTTTTTTTTTTTTTTTTTTTTTTTTTTTTTTTTTTTTTTTTTTTTTTTTTTTTTTTTTTCTTTTTTTTTTTTTTCCCCCAATTAAATATTTTGGGGGGGGGGGGGGGGGTTATGCTTGCATTTACATTAAAACAGAATATAAAACTTAAATAACATTAATATTATGTACAATTAGGTAAAAAGAAAACAATACCAAATTTCTAATATACAGATTAGAAATTAACTGAATAAATTTTAAAATAATTTTAAATAATATAATAGAGATTTTAAAAAAAGTTTTATTAAATGCTGTTATTGACAATGCACTAAAAAGAAAAAAAAAGTTTCTTCAATTATAATTGGGAATTTTAGATTTAATTTGAAATAAAAGCATGGGAGGCCAAGAAATTAATCCCTTGTTATAAAAACAGGGATTGACTTAATTAATCCCTAGACCTCCCTCCCCCATAGTTTTATTTGAAGTTAAATCTAAAACCTCCAATTATGTTTGAAGAAACAATTATTTTACTTCTTTTTACATATATAAAAATATATCCATTATTTTTAAGTTTTTAGTGTTGGCACAATAAATAAAAATGTAAAACTATATTAAATCCATATTAGTAGGTATAAAAATGTAAAACTATATTAAATCCATATTAGTAGGTATTTCTGCAAGAAGTTAATATATTGTAAAGGAAAAATTATATTAGTAATGAACAAAATAAAATAAAAATATATAAATATAAATTAACATGACTATTTTGAATAGCTTGTAGATTGAATACTATCTCATAAATAGAATATATCTTTTTGATAAGCCAAGATTTATAAATGATAATATAAAATAATAGACTGCTCAGAATGCTAAACAATTAAAATCATAAATGTAAATGTGCTAATTGGACTGCAAACAAAATGCATTATATATTTCGGAAACTATCTGTAATAAATATAATGAACCAAGTGGCTTTCTCTACTTATATATTATATATTTAGACAATCTAAATATACCAAGTAAATATCATACTTAAAATATAATGAATAAATAAATTGATCACAAATGGCTTTATAATAGTTTATGTCTATATGTACAATGAATTCATAAATTTGTAAAGACTGCCAATGAGTCCATATGCATGCTCTTGATTGGCAAAAAAGATAAGATTTATTAAATAATGTTTTATTTGATAGTGAGATATCACCTGGAATATACTATAAGATAAAATAAAATTGTTTGTATAATGATTCATGCAGTAGTAAATCAAAACACCTAGAATAATAACAATAACCTAAATTTATTAAAATAAACATTTATTTATTTGTAGTAGTTAAAATAATAATTTATAAAAGCAATTAACATCATATAATGTACATTTATAATTCATTTATAGCTTATTCTCACTATAATATAACTAAATGTGATATATAATTTATAATTAAAAATATCAATGCATACAGATAAGAAAAAGATAACTATAAATTCTCTTTCACACAAATAAAAATAGAAATACACAGAGAATTCTTAATATTATTACCTTTTAAAAAGAATAAGAATCAAGTAATAATTTTTTTTATAAAATTATTTATAAATTTAAAGTAAGTTATGCAAATAATATTTGTTTTAATTGATCTTTTATTTGATTATTATTATTTAAATTATTGAATAACAAACCTAAATTGCATAATAATTAGCACTATTACTTTAGAAAAAAGATTTTTATAAACATTTATAAATATTATTATTATAATTTCAACTGTATAAAGTAAGATTTTTTTACTATAAGCATCTGTTAATGTTAGCATAAATCAAACTTTAATTGTGCTTTTATAACAGCATTTCCTTTGACATCTTCATGCTAGCATGCACATATGTAAGGATTCATAAACATTTAATTCTTGAGTGTTATTCAATTGTTTCTCTTTTATCAATATTACAATCCAAGTAGATTTTGCAGTCTTAGATTCATGGCAGTCAGCATAGTCATTTTGTTGTTAATCATTTTATTTAAATCACAAACTTTAATTGGAAGGAACCCTGTTGCCATGTTTTTCTACTCACAATACATTTTACTGCAACTTCAAAATTTATTTATAGAGTAATGTAAGGTTAAAATACAACTTTTTAAGGAAAAAAAAGTATGTGTTTTTTGTTTTGAAAAATTGTCTCTATAAGAACATAAACAATGCAATGTATAGTTTTAAACACTAATTTTGAACATGTAATTTCTTTAATACAATTTTAATAAAGCATTGTCATCTGATATAATTTAACTTTTTTTTTTATTTTAATAAATAAATGATTCAATTATTTCATATTTATTCAAAACAAAAATAAACATACCTTGAATTGTTTTCTTTATTTAATTATCTATAAACTATAAAAAAATAACAAATGAAAATATATGTATAACACAATATATACTCTTAATATACATATGTATACAAAATTATATTGCCTTCTCACAAACATTATTTAAAACAAATGAAAGTTCTATACATAATTGTTAACTGTGATAGATGAAGTTATTGAATAATTTTCATATATTCCCCAATAATGGTTTCAGGAGCAACCAAAAATAATACAATAAAATAAAAGTAAAATACCAATATTTTAACAATGTAACAATTGCTCTCAACTGGATCAAAAATATAATAATCACATGGTTGTTGCAGACATAATTATAACATATAGTTATTAAATAGATTGACTTAAACTTGGTAGTATTTTTGATTTCATTTGCATAAGGAAACTCTTCCATAAAGTTGGTAATTTTATTATTTTATCATGTTTATTGATGCAATTTGTTTTTTAAATAATTCTATAGTCTCCCTTAATACTCTTTGATAATAGTTACTACATGTGGATATAATTTTAATATTTGAAAAAAATCTATGTGGTAGTCATTGTCTAAGTTGTGAAAAACAAGTGTTGAAGATGTTGAGAGTTTTTCACTGCATTAATGTATTCATCACTTCTTGCACTTATATGTCAATTAATCCTTCCTATGTATGTGGTTAAATACATGCTACATAAAATCTCATAAATTTCATGAGTATCCAGAGAAATTATAACCTTAGGGTTTATCCAAATATTAATAATCTTTTGTTCATTGGAAAATAATATTTATGCCCTGGCATCTCAATACCATTTCAAACTTGCATTTGGTTCCATTTATAAAAGGAATGCATACTCTAGTAAAAGCATTTGCTTCTTTTTCATTTTTGGAAACTTTTCTGCATTAAAACAAGGAATCAAAGACATATATCATATTTAAAAAAGATTACAATACCACCACTATAAACAGAATAATATAAAAATCAAAAGCCCTTCCCTTCAAAAGAAAAAATGCTTTTACTTGAGTTTGCATCCCTTATATAAAAAACCCCAGACAAGATAGGAAGGTTAGTGAGATGCTATGACATAAAAACAGCCTTTTCTATTGAACAAAAGATTAATAGTATTCTGATCAAGCCTAAGGATGTAATCTCTCAGCAAGCTTAAAAAGTCTATGACATCTCATCTTGCATGTGCCCAACCACATACATAAAAGGGAACATTTGACATATAAGTAGTAAAAAAGATAAGCACATAAATCTTCAGCACTTGTTCTCCATGTTTTAAACATTAGCTATCACATAGATTTTGCAAACCTGAAAATCATATCCACAAACAGCAACCATTATCAAAGAGTGTTAAGAGAAGCTAGAGAAATATTTAGAAAAACAAATTCCATTTACAAACATGATGAAACAATAAAGTTATCAACTATATGGAAGAATTTTCTCATGGAAATGAAATAAAAACACTACCAATTTTAAGTGAATCTATTCAACAACATTGTGGTATAATTGCCTCTGCAACAACTACAAGATTATTTCATTTTTTGCTCTAGTTGAGGGCAAGTATTATCTTGTCACAACATCAGTATTTTACTTTTAATTTCAGTTTATTAAACACAGTTGCTACCAAAAACATAATTTATAATAGATGTATATACTAATGATTATAAAATACACAAATTATAACACAAACAATTTCTACATGCATAAACTTATATATATATATATATATATATATATATATATATATATATATATATATATATATATATATATATATATATATATATATATTAAGCCAGATAGTTTATCCCTGTCAAACGTCACTTTGAAAGAAAAAAAACAATAATAAAACCAACTTTTGGTTTTATTAAATTTTAAAAAGAAAGCTATGTAAAGTTTGTTTATAAAAGTACTATAATGATCCACATACTTAATTCTTTAAAATTCGGTCATTTCTATTTTTTTATAGATTTTAATTCTAAAATAGTTTTCTTTTACTGTTGTTTTTTTTTTTTAGGTGATTAATGGCAAACAAACTTTTAATTGCATTCTTATTCTGATTATAATTAATTTCTAATTTATTTATTTTTAACTAAGCTGAGACTTGTTTTTAAGTATTTTTGGATTAATTATAAATAAAATTTACCTTGGAAAAGAATCTTTAATTAGGATTAAGACTGAGGTAAGGTTGCTCTGTTGAAAAAAACCACTAATTAAACAAAATGTTTTGGAAAGATGAGTTGTTGTTTTTTTTAAAAAAAGAGACCTGGGATTGCAGACTGTAGATTTCTCCAGCTATGATTACTGCTGCTGCTAGTTAGTCAGAGGCCACTTTTGTACACCAATTTAAAGACTGTTTGAATTGCTGGGTGGTTATAATTGCTTCTATGATAAAACTATATTCAAGAAAGAACTGTTTCAATAGAATTTTCACCATGTCTGGATAGACCAACTCAAGATGGATCCCAGAGCCAAATCATCCTTCTAATCATGCCATAAAACATATACAGAAAACTGAGACAGCATTGCCTCCTGCCTTCTCAACAAAATTGAAACCTAAAGTCTTAACAGGAGTTCACCATGGAGTGAACGCTATATATGCCACTGGAAGACATTAGCCAATTTTGAATTTATACCTCGAGGAAACATGTTTTCTTTATTCTTTCCAGGGTAGAATTTTTAGTCTCAGCTTAATCTTAAAGTAATTTATTTTATTATATTACTTGTTTATTAAATTTAAAATATTTAGAGCATGTATTTTGTTTGTTTTTTTGTTATATTTATCGTAGGCATTGGAATCTTAGTTTAAGAGTCCAAATTTCTTTTCTATTTTAGTTATCAAAAAGAGTATTGTGAGATTATATGTTATATTTATAATATTTCTTCCATTTATTTCACTAATGATTGCTAAATGCTTTGTCAGTTTTCATAATTTTTATTTGCTCATATATTCTTAGTTTTCATTGTAAGATAATTAATTTTAAATACATTTAGTTTGTGTTTCTTGCAAACCTCAAATCTTTTGGCTGGTGATTTACCATCTTTATTGTTCTGATTTTCTGAAATGAGAGGTTTTTTTCTAGATTACGTAAGATCGTAATCATATATATTTTTTGTCATGTATGTGAAATCAATCATGTTTGCTTTAAATGCAATATAACATGCAGTAGTCCTGCGGCATTATAATGTCATTAGTTAATAAGCTACTGATCGATTGTCCATACTGGTTTCGTTGATTTCCTACAAGACCGTAATTGTTTTCATATCTCTTAATCAGGAAACTAGAGTTGCTGTTCTTATAATTTTGTAAATCGCCAGCATGAAGATATTATCCAATCCATTTTTGTTTTTAAATTTATAGGTGAGAGAAATTTTACTGCCAAGGCATTTAATGTTTTCATGTTTGCTGTACTCATGTGCACTCTCTGGTAAATATTCATAATCAAATCTAAGTCAATTTTTTTATTCACAGCTAGATTTCTTTATTCTAATGTCCTGATTTTAATAAAATTTTCAAATTGTTTAAACTTAATTTGGCTGACGTTTGTCTTAATGCTTTTATTTCTCAATAGTCTGAACAATCTTTAAGATCTCTAGCTTCTCCCTGAATCTAGTTGGTGCTAACCATCATCCTCATCCATTTTGATCACAGTAAATAAATTTTCCAGATATGTAGTTATCTGGTGGTGCCCTCTGATTAGAGATGGATTGTGACCGTTACTATATATATATATATATGTTCAAAAGATGGCGCTATACCAAAACCACCGAACAAGTGTAAGATTTGTTTTACATAAACGAAAAAAGAGTCAGAAATTAACTACCTCTTTCATTTGCTCACCCCCAGATCAGCTGATTTCAAGCTGGTTTGCTCTCCTCAGTGGGGGATAGAGTATAGAAACTAGATCTAAACACTGACTCTCCAAGTGTTTATGCAAAACGTTTCTATCAGATTGCAAGCGTGAATTTTTCAGACCGGTAAAGTCTTCAAACTCAGCCTAGCAAGCCAGATATTTATATGGGTCTGATCTCAGTTCAGAATCACCATATAATCAAAGTCTCTGCAATATAGATCAGACCCATATAAATATCTGGCTTGCTAGGCTGAGTTTGAAGACTTTACCGGTCTGAAAAATTCACGCTTGCAATCTGATAGAAACGTTTTGCATAAACACTTGAGAGTCAGTGTTTAGATCTAGTTTCTATACTCTATCCCCCACTGAGGAGAGCAAACCAGCTTGAAATCAGCTGATCTGGGGGTGAGCAAATGAAAGAGGTAGTTAATTTCTGACTCTTTTTTCGTTTATGTAAAACAAATCTTACACTTGTTCGGTGGTTTTGGTATAGCGCCATCTTTTGAACATAAATAACAAGTGATAGCAGGTTACGTGATTAACTTGTTTTTGTTTTTCATATATATATATATATAATAAATAGATCCAGTCATATTGCTACCTTATATTCAAATATAAAATGCCAATGACCCCCAATCAAATTATATGATTGTTGCTAATTTAAATTAAATGCTTCTTGTTTGAATGAGTCTGAATTTCAATATACATTAAGATTATTGCTGTATATAATCAAGGACTTAACTTTTAATCATGACTATTAGATGCAGACTTTATCTTTTATTAACAAGGTAGCCTGGTGAAAAAAAAAGTTTGAAGATAGTGATTGACAATTTATAAAATCATATATAGGCATCAAATCAAGTTCGTCTGAAATTTGTACATTAAATTTATAAAGTTTATAAAATTGATAAATGACAAACTTATTGAAGATTTCTGAAAGCTGATTTGACAGTATTTTTTAGTTTTTCATGAATTTATTTGCATTATTTTTCTTCTGTTTTTTTTCTCCCAACAATCAAAAAAATCATTCCTTCAATTGAATACTTTGGTTTGAAATGGGAAGCTTCCATTCGTTTTATTTATATAATAGATGCATTTGATAATACCTGAGTTTAGTGTATGTAATTGCAATATTAAGTCATAATTGGTTGTTAAACGTTTTCCTTTTTTCTATAGACGTAATATATAAAGGTGTGCACCAACAAGGTCATTCTAACGATAATGTTGGCTTTCAGTGCTGGATAGTTCTTAGATAACAAGCTGGACATATTAACTGACTAACTTGGTAGATTTGTAGGTCTTACAATAAAGATTTGGTGTAAGTGGCTTCGTGCATCCACTGTAATTGAAATAGGTGCACAGATTAAAAGCACTCCTCCCAGTTCTGTTTTTAATACATGTTTACCAAAGAAACAGTAATCAAAATATTTTCATGACAATATTTCTAATACATCTGTTAATTATCCTCTATATTAAACTAAATATGTAGATTTTATAAACATTTTAAATTTTATTTTACAAAACCTAACTGCATAAATAAAAGTCTTTCTATTTATACAATATAACAAATTTTGTTTGCTACAATGGCAACAATTAAACCAATTACACTTAATCCCACAATTAATTCGAACTTTTCTGTAATACGTTATTTTTAATTTAACAAGATTAATGTGTTCTATCTGTATTATTTCAAATTCATTTTCCGAAATCCCATATATATATATATTATTTTGCATGTATAAAAGTATATAAATAAAAATATTTTTTTTAGAAATTTTTGAATAATTTTGAATATTTTATGTACATATACGGATACATATATACAACATATAACATGTAAGTATTTATTAATATATTTCTTTCTAACATCATAATCGTCTATTTTTTTAATTAATCAAAGATTCTCTTACTTGGTTTAGTACATTAAGAATACTTTCCATGACCAAATATCTTACTCTAATCTCATGAAATGTTCATTTCAATATATAACAATAGTACTTTATCCTCTAATTAAAAATAGATAATTACTCATTTAATTATCACTGCTAAATGACTTATTGAATTAGTTATAGACTAAGTGTCTATGACTTTATTTAAAAATATTTTATTTATTTAAAATAAATCTAGTTCTACACCTGAACTTTGGATTAACGATATAATATCTTGACTACTGAATTAAAGTATAGTATATAGTAATATTCAGATATAAAAGTATGATATTTTTTAAAAAAATAATAATAGTTAAAGAAATGTGTACAAACATTACAAATTCTCAAACTAAGCATACCTTTGTTTAAACATGTAATAAGTATATTAAAAATTCACTTTTATTCTATGTTATGTTTGGATGTAGCCATTCTGAATATCAGATTAAAATTTTTCAGTTAATAAATTAGTGCTTGAAGTTAACATGTTTAGCAAATTATATATATATATATAAAGATGCAGAAAAAAGTTTATTAGCTGAAAAAAGACCCTTTGATTCCTCTTTGAGGCCTTAAAGTAACTGGGGAGAGCAAATTCCTAATGTTCACTCCATACATTTTTTTCATTGCAGCTATTATTAATATATAATTGTTTATATAATAAACAAACATGGTTGTGTTCTCAATAATATGCATCAGCCATTGTTATGAATTTACTGGCTTTTCATTCCTTAATTTAAGATTAAAAAACAATATGATTTTTCTTCTTAGTAGCTAATATTTCTTAAGTAAACTGTCACTTGAGTTTTCTTAAAAACTAGATGAATCTGTGCAAGAACAAACTTTTTACTGAATATTTACAATTGTGACAGATAAAACTAAATTATGGCTTTATTCCCACAAGAGTGAAAAGTCCCCAACTAAGGCAACAGAAAGTAAAGATTGCTAAGAAGCCTCTAATTGTAGATAGAGTGTCATTGATAACAATATTTTATTTACATACTTACAAATGCAAATCACTTTCAAGTGAAGAATAAACAAATGGAAGAATTATCTAATATTAAATGGCACATTACTGAACTATTTAGAGTGAACTTGTACTTTATTACAAAAACACAAATACTGAAGGACAAATATGAAATGGGGTTTCATTATATATAAAAAGAGAAGCAAAACATTATGCACATTTTTGATGATAAAATTAGTCATCCAAATTAATGGAGAATACAAAATGTAGATAATTCAGGTGTACGTTCTAATAATTTTCATTATGATGAAAAAATAAAAAAATTATATATGAATTTATAAAATGCTTTTGGTCAGACCAAACAATTTTTTTTAAATTACCCCATAAGTTTTTTAGGTTATAATTGATAAATGATTTTAAAATGGATAGTACTGAGGATAAGTTTAATTAAGGTAACAAAAATTAAAATAGACAAAGAATTCAGAGAAAAAAATTAATATTATGAATTCTTTCCTTGAAAAAAATGGCAAAGAGAAGTGACATGGAAACATCAAAATTTGGGCATAGTAGAATTAGATTATATTTTGACTAACAAAAAATATATATTTCAGGATTATAATATTTGTATTAAATTCAAAACAAAAAATGATCATAATTAGTGAGATGTAATATACATATTAATGCAAAACTAGGAACATAAAAATTATTAAGAAAAAATGGTAGTCACATTTGATATTCCTAATCTTCAGAAACATTTCAATAAATTTAAATTAGAACTAGAAAATAATGATAAAATATTAATAAATTTTGAAAATATTTCAGATTTGACAAAATTAAAAAGATAGCTTCTGCTAAGGCAGGGCAATATATGAAGAAAAGAAGAAATATAAAATATTTTTAAATGATCCATTAAAAAAATTGAATATCTATAGTTTTGTACAATGGTATGAAAAGGAATTAATAACATTATAAGAAAATATAATTGTAGATTAATGAAAAAAAACTATGAAAAAAAATAAATATCTGAAAAATGCAAATAATATCTTGGTATTTAAAGACTGTTATTTCTGCAATAACAAATAAAAGATGGAACTATTAAAAAAAGGATATAGCATCATGAAATAGGTATAAAAGTAAACAAATAAACAAAGTATCCTCCATAGTTATTGCATCTTCTGAATTTTTCAGCATTTTAAATGAATAAATGACACATGAAAGGAAAAGCTTCAAATAATAATGAAATAGTTAAATAATATATTAAAAAAGCAGGTGAAGAAATAAAAAAATATATTGATAAAGCTAATATCAAATGTCTAAATAATAAAGCAATATTGATATTTAAGAAAAGTTATAAAAAAGATGTTAAAATTTACAAATCTATTAATGTCTATCATTATCATAATAAATACAACTCATCTATAGTTTATATTGGGTTCACAACCTAGCACAAAAAATCATATCAAGGTATACAAAGAAGTTATAGAAAGTGCCAATAAATGAGGTGATATTATGGTTTAGATTTGCAGATTATGAAAATGATTTTAATTATTTCTGTGGTGATTAAAGCATAAAATTACAAAGGAAATGGACCTGGACTACTGTCATATTTTGAAGAATATTTATCAAAATGCAACAGCAATGATGAAGAAAATGAAACACAAGAAGGATGTATGACAGGGTGATTCCATTTCTCCAAAACATTCTATAGCACTTTTACTAAAAGAATTTGGCAGATTAAAATATAAAGCAAAGGGAATAAAAGTAAATAGACATTATTTATGTTAACTAGATTTTGCAAATGATGTAGTTGTTTTTGAAAATAATGCTTCAAAGTTACAGGAAATATTACAAGTTATTAGATGACAGTAAATTAAAAATAAATATGTAGCAGTAGCAGTAGCATCAGCAGCAGCAGTAGAAGTAGCAGCAGCAGTAGCAGTAGTAGTTACAGCAGTAGTAGTAGTAGTAGTAGTAGTAGTAGTAGTAGTCGTAGTAGTAGTAGTCGTAGTAGTAGTAGTCGTAGTAGCAGTAGCAGCAGCAGCAGTAGCAGTAGTAGTAGTAGTAGCAGTAGTAGTAGTAGTAGTAGTAGTAGTAGTAGTAGTAGTAGTAGTAGTAGTAGTAATAATAATAATAATAATAATAATAATAATAATAATAATAATAATAATAATAATAATAATAATAATAATAATAATAATAATAATAATAATAATAATAATAATAATAATAATAATAATAATAATAATAATAATAATAATAATAATAATAATAATAATAATAAAAATAAATAAATAAATAAATAAACATTAATGCACTCAGAGGAGCCCCTTGGGATAGTGATTGTGTTGGGATGAATCCTCTTATTGAAAAAATCAATAGCACATTCATTGGAGTTCAAATACCTGGTACAACACAGAAGATTGCATGTCTCACATACATGGACGATATCACAGTCTTCTTGACATCAAAGAAGCAAATACCACAGCTTCAGGCAGTGCTTGAACAATTCTCAAAGCAATATGGAATGAGCATAAACCCAGAAAAGTCTGCAGCCTGGACACTACTCACTGGAAAGCCATGTGGACCAATGTATCAAGCAAAAAGGGCTCCATTCCTAGGCTTTCCTTTTTTTCTAGGAGCCACTGGAATGAGATGTCAGATCCAAGCCAAGCTCAAAGAGGAAGTCAATAGCATAGCTGAATCACTCTCAAAGGCATATTTGTCCATATATGCAAAGGTGCAACTGATTAACAAACTTATAATAACCAAGATAACATATTACTTGCCTGTAGTTGAATTTTCAAAAAAAATTATGGCATGCATTAATTCCATATGTTGCAAGCTCATCTGGGGGGAAAAGATGGTGGAAATTTTAATGGCAAAACTGAATCGCCCTCTTACAGCAAATGGACTGGGATTGCATAGCTTACAAACATTTCAAACATCCAAAACAAGGAATGCTATAATTGCTATACTCACTCAATTTTCTAAATTAAGAAATCTAGCACAGATAACACCTACAGATAGACCTCCTCCAAAATATTGTTTTTTTGGCAATCACCATCTACCAATGCAGGAAAGAAAGAACAATTCCAGATCAATTAGACCAAAAATATAAATATTGGGAAATATATAAATTTATACATCAAAATAATTATAATGAGGAGATCCCATCAATACTAGAAATAGGAAACAAATATCTGATCAAGCAATACAAAAAGTGGCAAGAACCTAAATTCCTAGATTTTATAATCAAGATGAATTTGAACACTTTACCTACTAAATATTTTTTACATCACAGAAGAATGTACAGGTCAGTTGATCCATTCTGTGGCCTTTGCCATATGGCTGAGGAGACTTTACAGCATATAATTTTCAACTGCAAGGCCTTGGAGCAGACTAGGTGCATTTTGCAGAGCAAATACAAAAAAAATACTACAATGATGCAAATTATGTCAAATTACAATGGTAGGTCTATACCAGCCATAAGGGCCTCAACGTTTGTCTTATATGCACTTTGGTGCAGTAGGTGTGTGTTCATATTGGATAATAATCCCAGAAGGCATCCAATTAGAGACAAGCAGATCACCAGCCCAGATATTTATGCAGCTACTTGATCCCTGCTCAGACAAACAGCAAAGCTATAAAGAACAAAAATTAAAGAAAGCGTGGTCCAGATTATGCTCCTATTAGACAATAATGTGATTAATTAACATTGCTAAAGTGGATAGAATCATGTAAAATTACCTATATAGATATGTACTTTTAAAAAAATGAATATTGTAGCACTTGAAATTGAACTGACAATAATAAGATTCAACATGTATCTTGCTAAGGCATTGTAATACTATGTAACTATTGGATCATTAAAGTTTACTATTGTTGAAACTTAATAATAATAATAATAATAATAATAATAATAATAATAATAATAATAATAATAATAATAATAATAATAATAATAATAATAATAATAATAATAATAATAATAATAATAATAATAATAATAATAATAATAATAATAATAATAATAATAATAATAATAATAATAATAATAATAATAATAATAATAATAATAATAATAATAATAATAATAATAATAATAATAATAATAATAATAATAATAATAATAATAATAATAATAATAATAATAATAATAATAATAATAATAATATCATGCTTTTAATGCTCATTAAAGAAGTTATATTTATTAATAATTTATTTAAAGCTTAGTGCTTTCAAATTTCCATGGCTTTAACGAGCGTTAAAAGCGCATAATTATTGATATTATATAATTTATAAGAAGTTAATAAACAAATTTTCATTACAATAATAATAATAATAATAATAATAATAGTAACAGTAATAATAGTAGTAGTAGTAGTAGTAATAGTAGTGGTAGTAGTAGTGGTAACAGCAGCAGTAGCAGTAGTGGTAGTAATGGTAATGGCAATGACAATGATAATGATAATAATAATAATAATAATAATTATTATTATTATTATTATTATTATTATTATTATTATTATTATTATTATTATTATTATTATTATTATTATTATTATTATTTTCAGAAAAAGAATATAAAGATTTATAATCAGGAATTAGAAGAAGTTAACAACTAAAAATGGTCAGATTATTAATACATAAAAAATCATAATGGATAAAATTAATCTCACAGAATTAAACTGTGATCAATTGCTTTTGTTAGATATAACTTAATATTAAAAAAGAATATGTTTATGTGTTTGAAAAGAAACATAGAATTCTAACAGATGTATTTTACCAGTTTTTATTTTTGGATTTGAAACTTGGACAATAGATAGAAAAGCATTTCAGGGATTTCAGACTATGAATACATGGACAGATTATATTAGAAATAACAAAAAATCAAAACCAAATACATAGATGAGAGAACAAGTAATTATCACATACATTATAAAAAGAATTAAGAAACTGAAATGGAACTGTGCTAGACATATTTCTAGATGATAAGAGTTGAACAGTTTAAGTTTTAAACTGAATTCCAAGAGAAATAAATTATATATGAAATGGATAGATGAAATAAAAAAAATTATTAGTGTATTGTTTTAAAGAAATGTTAGGCAAAAAGAATACTGCATTACACTTGGAGATATCTTCATCCTGCAATGAACTGATAATGTTGGAAAATGATGATGAGTTAGAATTTAGCTGGGGAAAACTATCCATATTTTCCAGCTTCAATCATATTTAGAAATTTTTTTTCACATAATTGATCTATAATCAATAAAAATCTAACTCCAAAAAATCAAAAAGTAAGAATTTAGGTATTTGAAGGATTGGAAACCATTTCAAAATCTCACTGTTAAACTGGAAAAACTTTTTAAAGAAAATTACTTATCAACCTAATATTTAGCATAATCCAGCTTAAATTTCATACTATTTGAGTTGATTTTATGCTAAACATTAGTTTGGTAAGTAATTTTATATATACACATCCATCACAAATTTTTACTTTTATTTACTGATATAAGAACAAGTTGTGACATATAAATCAAATTAAAGATATAAATTTAATTTGTTTATTTAAACTTATGCTTTTAAATCTCATTACAAATAAAATTTTCATCATATTAATGTCAGTGGTCATAAAATAAAGAAAACATTAAAAACATTTCAATATACATATATATCAATAGCAAATCCTCTGACATTACTACTTGTTAATATTCTTCCCATAAATAAATATAACATATAAAACTTTTAAATGAGTTATATCTAGAGTTTTTAATTTTTTAAAGTGACACAGATGTTCTTTAGAGATTAATTTTGATCATTAAATTTTTTGTAACATTATTGATTATATCATTTGAACAAAAGATGACAGATGGAATCAAAAATGAAAGTTATTGCATATTTTTACAAAATTAACTGAAAGAAAAAATTACCTCAACTATAGAATAAAATGTTAAATGTTAATCATTTATTTTTAATTTTAAAGGGAAAAAACGTTCTCTTTACTCAGTCATTAAAATAGGTCCCACAGCTTTAAACTCAAATGGCTAAAATAAATAATGTTAAGAAAACAGCAATGATAAAAATCCATCATCAGTGATGATCGAATGTCATCATTTGGTGATAGTGCTCTATTACTTAGATACATCAACCCTCCTTCTGTCATGGAACTTAACTAATAAAAATAATTACCCAGCTAATATTTATGATTTTTTTTTTCAGAATAATTTCTAAATAACCGTTACACATTATTTACTGTTCATTTTCAATTTTACTTTTAATCAAAAAATATTGTGTAAGTTAGTTATGCATGATAGCATTTTAATATTATATCCATGTCTTTACTGTAAACAGAATTTGCAACATATTGTACTTAGAGACATTTAAAATGTTTAAGAGAAATTTATGTCTATTTGCAAGCTAAAATATATTCAAAACTTAAAATATGCTATCTAACTGTTGTAACTTTTTCTCAGTCAATTTAGGTAACTCTTGGGTAATTGTATATGAAGTGACTTATAAAGACATTTGAACAGTTTATATCTAATATATGTACTTCAATTTTACACCCACCCATCACACTAGAATAGTAATAAATCTATATTTTAGTTTTCATTGTTATATTTAAACATCAGAAGTTGTAAACAAATGAAAAATCTCTATAATAAAAAGATTAAGATGCAGAGATCAAATTGACAAAAACAATGAAACTTGTTCACATTATTTTGTACATCAGAAAGAATATTTCTAAAGATATATTTATTTCAAGCTCATTTGTATTATTTTCAAAGTTGTTTTTATTTAATAAATATAAAATATGTGTATTTTTACAATTATATCATGTTTTAAGAAGAATTAAAATTCATATCATAGGAAAGAAAAAAATACATTAATCTAATTAACATAAAAATATATGTTTTTTAAATATCTTTAAATAAATTTAAGCTTTTAATATTTTTTCAATATTTACTTATATCTGAAATATATCTTAATAATAATTATGTTAAAAACAATTTAGTTTTATTGTAAAATTTATTTAAATTGGTGATTACATATGTGAATAATTTAATTTTGCAAAATTAGCCTTAATTTAATTAGTTTATGTTTTAGACCACTAAACACTACATGATCACCATTTTTTACTTATAGACATTTAAAATGTTTAAGAGAAATGTACCTATTTGCATTGAGTGGCACTTCTGTATAGAGAGTTTTTCCTGTTTTAGTTTCTTTTTTATAGAATGATTAAATGTGTCTATTTTTATAAGAATATAAGAATGCCTGAATAATTAAAAAAGACAGTTGGGTAAAAATTGCTATGATATATTGTCTGATAAATGTTTCATCAAGATAAGATGATATTCCCAAATGTAACTATCATTCACAGAAAATTAGATGGCAAGATGCATAAAAAAAATTCAAGTTTAACAGTACTGTATAAATGGCAGTGAAAGTTATGAGAGGCCCTCATGCCATAGTTAGGAACCATGTGTACTTAATGTATTTTAATAGTGACATTGATTAAGAATAGAATAACCCATTCCATTGTAAACATTGGTCTGAAATATAACTTTTTGCACATGATTAACAATAATTTGTTACTGTTTCTAATAAATATATGAAGATTTTTGAAATAAACTTTGTTAATAAAAACTTCTAATACATACAATTAATTATGAAGTAAAACTTTAACAACAAAATGTTGACACTATATATAGAATAAGATATTTTATATAGCGTGATGTTTTTAAGTAATTCATAGTTTTTAATTGCTTAAATAATTAATCAACAATAAATAAAAAAAAACAGAATAATAATAAAATAAAAATCAGATTTCTTTAAATTATAATACTTCAAGTTACTGTTTATGAATGTGATATTTGAACACTGTTTTGGGATTATGGTACTGATGAAGACTTAAAAATATCAAGGATAACATGAAAAACTAACAAGTAAATCATAGGTCTAATTACATGTGATGTCTTGTCTGCAATTATTTTATTGTGATCATATAGTAAAAAATAAGAATTCAAAAAAGTTAAATAATGCTCATAAATGTTAATTGTAAATAAAAATAATGTGAAATAAGATGCATAAACTACATCATCACAATGATGAATGATTTATTGAGAAGCTCCATAAATCAAATAATTGAGAACCATGGAAGAAAAAAAACATTCATATGATTACAAAGGGACAAAATTGACTTAACAACATCTAATAAATAATAGTAATGCATTTTAGTGTAAGTTTTTACATCACAATGTATCAAGAGATCAGATTAATAAGGTTATTAATTAAAACTTAACTAGCCAAGCAATAATAGTTTATCACTGATAACCTTTTATAGCAATAATTGAACAAAATTTAATTACCAAATTCACATCTTAATGGGTGTTGGTCCCAGACTATTACGGTATACATAAAAATATTTTTTTTTAATTATGTCAATGTTGAACATCATACTGGTAACAATATCTTTTGTTAGAAAGCTTCAAATTGATAACAGTGATAAATGCAAAAAACAGAAACAATATTTTACCATATGAAAATCTAACAAAATGTATTATGAAAAAATGATAAATGGAAAAAGTTTATAAATTTCTTCAGAAGTAATTAAAAACATTTTTTGATAAATTAAGACAAGATATAGTAATATTTTTTATAGTTATTCATTAGACTAGACATTATCCAATAATGACTAGACAATAATAAGATCTAGGCTTTTATCTATAATCGGAAACAATTTTAAAATTAGAAAAGGGAGGGGGGAATGGATATAGAAAATGTTAACACAACCTTTAATCATAGGCAAAACTCTCTCCATACAGTAGTGCCTCTCTAAGCAAAACAGAGCAATCAATGGATGCCAGAAGGTTTGTGCATAAAATCCCTATCTAGTGCCTACTCATCCAATATCCCCAAAACAGTTTCTGGCTTATGGCCTTCATCAGTGAGGAGCCTTGGATCTGAGAGCACTGCATCTAGATCTTAGGATCTAATGCAACCCTCCAGCAACCACCTTTTATCTCTACATAACTACAAAACTATGAGAATCAAATTGAAAACACACAGATATTTTCAATCTAAGCATGAAAGATAGTGATCGTGTGATGTGATGTTTTAAGTTTTAAAACCTTTAATCATCTCTGTAATTGTATAAAAAAATTATTTTGAATGTATAGAAATAATCTTTCAGAGTTTTTAATTTATAAAAATAAATCTATTTTATGCAGTTTTAAAAAATAGTTTTGAATAATTGATTTTTTTGGTTACTTTGAATTAAACATATTTACGCGCAAATCAGTCAAACATTACAATAATTATATATATATATCTAGAAATGTTTATTTAAAATTCTGTCTGCTCTTTTTTGTTTCTTTTATATTTCTGTATAATTGTCATATCAAACAAAAAAAAAAATGCATTTACATTGCTGAGCGAAAAGAATCTCGGCGGATGTATTTTGAATGGTTGCCACCAACTTAAACAATTATTCGACACTTGGTTATCTAGATTAAAAGAATCAAGCAAAAAATTATTTGAAATGTTTACAGTATTTTGTGAGAATTTTTTAAGTTTTTTTATCTCTTAACTTACAAATAAATCAATAAATGCTCGCATTTTGTTAAATAAAAAACTAACTTTATCACTTATGCTTATTCACAATGAAATAGAAATATGAAGAAATGTACACACAAAAAGATAGAGATGTATATAAGATATAGAAACTAAACAAAATCCTAATCTTAAATTGTTTATTTTGTTATCAAAAAAATAGCATATAATTTGGCATTTTTGGAATCCATAGTACAAAAGAAATCAAAAATCGCTTTTGAACTTAAACAAGAAATAATTGAAAGATGTCTAATTTACCCTAATATGTTGATTATCAAGAAATAACATCTGATATCTCCATATAAAATATAGTATCAAGTCATCAGATTTTTTAAAACATGTGTGTTGTATGTGTTTTAGTCAATAAAAAAAATGATCAATTTAAAAGATTTCTTATGATACCAAATTATGGAATAGCCAATATATATATATATTGTAACAGGAATTACCTATAACTCACTATTTATGAGCCATTTGTGTTCAGGTAACTATCAATGCTGATAGCCATCCTTTGCTTATTATTGATATTTCCCATATATCCACATTTATAATTTATGATGATGATCAAGTGAGTATCTATTTATTCTAATACTCATCCTACATGTCCACTACAAATACAGGCTATACTTCCTGACCATCATCATTTTTGGTATTTGAGTATTAACTAAGCTATGATGTACTACACAACCCACTGGTAGATATAATCATCGAAGAACCAAAACAATGTCATGGCAAGTGAAACATTGGCATGACTAGTCGATAGAAGCGGTCAAAGTGTTTTTGTGGTCACCTTTGAGATTTTAAAATACTTGGGTGAATTCTGGGTAAATATCTGTCTTTTACCTGCTTGCATTGACCAAGTGAGATGCATTTTTTTTTACAGTGTCTGATCCACCATTGTAAGAATTGAATATTTTTTGATTGCTTATTTTATATTTTGATCGTTCAACTATTGCTGATTTTATTTACTAATTTTATTACTAATTTATCAAATTGTATTCCTAATTTATCAAATTTTATTATTAATTTATCTAATTGTATTACTAATTACCATTTATGACTAATTAACCAAAATGTCTGTGCAAAAACCAAGAAAAGGGACTTAGTAATTTATCAAATTGTGTTCCTAATTTATCAAATTTTATTACTAATTTATCAAATTTTATTACTAATTTATCAAATTGTGTTCCTAATTTATCAAATTTTATTACTAATTTATCTAATTGTATTACTAATTACCATTTATGACTAATTAACCAAAATGTCTAACCAAGAAAAAAAAATAAAGCCATATTAAGTTATTGGGACTTACAGTCTTTTCCAAAAAAGAAGCAATTTCAGTATAGCACTATCTCATAAAGGCAATTATTTCTAGTTAATAATTGAGAACAATTTGCTTTTTAGTTAAATACCATTAAAAATTATAAAGATTATTTATTATACTTATTTTTGATAATATTTTACTGTAATAAAATATTACTTATTAGTCATTTATTATCGGAGTAAATTATTACTGCGGTTCTGAAATTAAATGTCTCATTTTTGGGACTGAAAATTGGAAGGGGGGTAAGTTAGAATGATTAGTTAAATATCCCTATCCCTACAAAAAATTGTAATGATTATTTATAATATTCATTTTTTAATAATTTTTTTTTATTGTTTTCGTTAAAAATTGTTTTGATTATTTATAATATTTATTTTTGATACTAATTTTTTATCATAGTAAATTATTAGTTATTGTTTCGCAATGGCTTCTAGTCTGAAAATATATATGATTAGTTAATTTTTTTTGTTTTCGGGGTCAAATGATTAGTTAAATATCATTAAAAATTGGGTAATGATTAGAATATTCATTTTTGATTTTTTTTTTTTTTTTTTTTTATCATTTTCAGGGTCAAATGATTAGTTAAATATCGTTAAAAATTATAATGATTCTTTATAATATTCATTTTTTTGATAATTTTTTTTTCATAGTAAATTATTAGTTATTATTTTTTCGCAATGACCAAACATGGTAACGTTTGATGTCTTTTTCTTTGCTATTAACTATTGCTATGATGTACTACACCAAAGGCATACTATTCTAATCTTGCGCTCTTCAAGATGACTTCTCCATGTGATCTGCGGGCAAACTTTATCGATTAAGTTTGTTTGCAAATCACTAGGAGATGTTATCTTAAAGATCATAAGATTAGAATAGTATGCCTTTGGTGTAGTCCATCATAGCTTAGTTAGTACTCAAGTACCTCATTTTTTGTCAACCACCTTTTTGATAATTGGTCCATAAGATCAATCCACCTTGATAATTTAATTTAGAGACTCATGACTATGATTAAGGCCTAAGGGCACCATCTTCAATCAAAGAAGATTCATCAAATGAACACATTCAAATCAGATTACAGTTTCCCATTCTAATACTATTTCTCTTATCATTCAAGTAATAACATAGCTCACAGAATTGACTATGTCCCTGATCCAGGTAGTTGACAATAATGTAAAACTAGTTTGAGAAATGAGATAGTAAACATGAATAGTACACATATAAATACTCTCTATTGTATTAATACCAAAATTTATTTAACTAACTAATAAAAGAAAAGGGGTGGATAATAATAACAATATCATAAAATTGCAAATATACTGATTAGTATTCCTTCCTTGACAAATATACACATATGAATAAAAAGTAAAATAATTATCCATGAGAAGAAGAAAAATATCTGTTGATTCAATACACTTATTAATAAGACAATGCTGAATATAATGTAGAACAGCCAAAACAAATTTTATACAAAATAATATTAAAATAAAACACACCCACACACAAAATTACATAATACTCAAATATAAGTACATAATAGATTTTTCTATAACTTGTAAGCTTAGAGATATTTTATAGGATCTCTAAACAATCCATTATATTACACTAAAGGGGATTTGATAATGACCCAGGTTACCTTATTTTGGATTTTTCTTACTCTGGATTACTCTCCAAGTAATAATTTTATAGATAGTGCAAATTTGTCCATTAAATCTTCTCAATCAAACATTGTTCTTAATTTTATAGGTAGTGCAAATTTGTCCATAAAATCTTCACAATCAAGCATTGTTCTCTTTAATATACTTATTATAAAAAATTTTTTTGAAACAGGCAGTAGTGTTTTTACAGGCAATATATTTGTGATATATCTGTACATATTTTATTAAAATAAAAAATAAATGTGTCCAAACATAAAATATTGATATTGTTAGAATAGTCCAGAAAATAAATAAAATAAATAGATGATGGGCAGAAAAAAAACCAGTAACTGCAAAAATCAATAGGCAAATTTGCATATTAATAAAAGTCTTAGTTTATGCAAATTAGCAAAGCTGAAAATAGTCTGCAGATGAAGAAAAAAAGGGAAAAATAAACAATGCAAAAATGGTGTACTGAGCTCTGAGTTTTAAGTTTAACCGTGGTCATTCTGGTGTTCTGTAAGTTAATAAAGAAAAGCTCTAGTCAAGAATGTAATTAGATTATCTTAGAATAATGAGGGTGGGCAATAATATGCTTACAAAGTTTCAGAATTAATGAGACATATATATATATTGTACCAAGGTACATTGTTATCTAATTAATATTTTATAAATCTCGCATTTTTAAAAAAATAAAAGTTAAAAGAATAAAAATTTAAAACTAAAGAGTAGGGTAAGGGGAGGGGGGATTATCATTAAAGAAAAATAAATAGTAAATGCTTTAAAAGAGGATAAGATTTTTTTTATTTAAAAAAAGGAAAAAATCTTATGAAATAAAAATGATTTAATATTATTTTGATTAATTTGTAATAAAAAATAATAAAGAAATTTTGTTTTGTTTTACAATAAAACAATTAAATGTGTGTGTGTGTGTGTGAAAGTTTTAAAGAAAAAAAAATTAGAAGCCCAATCAGAGCGAAGCAAAGGACAGTAATTTCATGAGACAATAGACACTGTAGTTAATAAAAAAAATCCATTGTTTAAACGGTTTAAATATTTCAACATTTATTATTCTCAGTCATTACATTTTTAAAAATATTTTTTGAAGCTATAGATATAACAATTATATAAATTGTTATGTCTCCTGATATAATGCACTGTTAAATCACCGTGTTGTACAATCAGCTGGAGCTTTCTTAGTTTGGAGGGAACCATGTTCGAATAATGCAAATAAAGTAGCGGTGTGTGTGTGTATGTTGGAAAATTCATGAAAGTTTATATAAGATCACAGGATCCAAAGAAGATTTGTTGGAAGTTAGTGCTAACCAGTCATAAGTAATTTTAAAGAATCTATATTGGGCTGTGTACATCATTTCCAAATTCATAAATCCTAGGTAACTTTGTTTTAATATGCTTTCATTTTTGATTTCCTTTAAAGATAAACAATTAACTGTGTGAAATTAAACTTTAAACTTTTTAAAATAATATTTGGAAAATACAAATAATATCGGCTTCTATATTTAATTATATTTAAAGATATTGTGTGTATGAATGTGTGAATTTTAAGTTAATGCATTGTGTATATTTTAATTATAATAATAATATATTAAAAAACATTTATCTACAATGAACAGAGTGTGCATGTTTAAATTATAAAGCAAAACGGTTGTTTTTTTTTTAAAAAAAGAAATATTTAAATTGTCTTTTAAAATATTTAGGTTTATGTTTTAACACACACAGTTATACAGAGTAATATTTTAATAAAATGGAAAGGGAAAAATTTAATCATTAAATAATAAATAATTAATTTAAAAGTAAAAGGATAGGGAAATTATAATTTTAAAAGTAAGGATTTGTTGTGTAAAGATGTAAATTGTTTTCTCATTCAGTACATTGTTATTTTTTTTTAAATAGAAGTATTATCTAGGATGGAGTTGTTATGCTCTTAAAAGGTAGTTAAATTCCATTGAGCTAGTTGAATCACAGGTACTAGATAGGCTGATCAGATAGACATGTTGATTACAAGGTAATAAACTGACACCCAAAGGTTTTTTCTTCAAAACAAATAAAATGTTTGTTTGGTTAGTATTTATCTAGTAGCCAAGTGTTTATATTATTGGTAGATTGCTGCTAATGATATTTTACACTCTACCTGAGTAGCAAGCACCTTCGAAGAGTAAATGATAAGAAGAAAGGTAGAGTAAAGTTATGAGATTTCTATCTGTAGTCTTTATTATTAGTAATATTATTTAAGATAGGTTGAGAATGTGGGCGGTTCAATATATATATATATTGTACCGGTCAAAATAGTAGGCTCACTTAATAAGATTCGAATCCTAAGCAAAAGTACCTCGAATCCGATCATGCTTGAGATACACAGGTCTGGAGCAATCCTAAATTCTAACCTATTTGCCTATTCTTTGAATCTCTGACCCAATGAACAACAATCCTGATGACCCAGTAAAATTATTTTAATTCCGTGCCCAGGAGCAAAGCAGTAGAGCATAAGATCAGACTGATAATGATGATCGAGGTCAGAGTAGCCCAGGAATTACATTTATTATAGTTATTTATTCATGCTAAGCTATCAGCTAAAGAAAGTAGTTCTAAATATTAACTCAAAACTAATAATTCAATGATAAACGAGGATTTACATGAAATAGATATATTTAATAAATATTAAACAAACACACACACATATATATATATATTACAAAAGATTAAGGAAACATATGTATATTTTACCAAATAGTTTCACGCTTGGGACAATATTGTTTATTTACAAGACTTGGGAATTTGATGTATAAAATCCCCTCTATCACTCATTTAATAAATATAATTTACTGATACAATTTTATAGTGTTTTATAACTTGTGCAGAGTTAATACGCCAAAATCTGTGGATGTACAAAACAATCTACAAGATTGGAACAGATTCGGATTACAGAAAGATACATGATAATTTAACATTAATAATTTTGACAAATAAATGTACGGTCTCAATCATTTATTTACAATCTTAAAATCATTACATATGTTTGATAGGCATTGTTGGGACATAGTGTCTTTAGAATAAGTATACATAAGAAACAAACAATGTGCAATATTTATGAGAATAAATTATACAAATTGATTTATGTCTCTGGGAATCGATAACGCTTTTTTAAACGAAAGCAGTTTTAAGACCAACATACTGAACATATTTTACGAAATGAATCATTATCTTTAACACATCATTGTGACTTACTAAGGTTAGGTGGATGATGATCAAATTAAAGAGCAAAATAACGGTACTAGCATACAATAAAGAAATAAGGCCTCAAGGCGATTATGGATATTTTATCATTTTAAAAGAATATTTGAAACGAACTTAGATTGGATATGTCCGCGCATTCTGGTGGAGTAATATCAAAGGAGAGGCTGGGTTTGAGAGTCCAGATCTGGATATGCTGTCATTCGCAGCACATAAACCTCATAAACTTTACGTTCCACAGGAAGTAGTGTCCCTAATTACAAATGATTTCGAAAAGTAGGACAGGAGCTTCAAGTTTTCGATGTCCCCAATAACAAAACAATCAAGAAATGGAAAAGATAAAATATCAGAATAAAGGAAAAGGTATGCCAGCAACGTTTATATAATTTTATAATATTATTTAAAGTTTGGAAATGGTCGAACCTCTTGCGCAATAATCTGTTTTCAATTCTGAGTCATTTAACGAATCATAATGAATAATAACTTTTATTTATATTATTAAGCTAATAAAATTTATATTTAAATTCGATTCCCATATACGTATTAGGGATTACATTGGCCCTTAGGCAACAGCAGAAAAGGATAGATTAATTATTTTAATCAAGGTTCACGATCTTTTAAAATGAAATTTTAAATACAATTTCAAAGCAGTAAACTTGACAGAATTTATCCACAATAAAAGTTTTTAATTGACTTCAAGAATAACGAATTTAAAATGAAACCAAACTCGCAAGCAATTTCTATTTAATATAAACAAAACTTTATTGATAAGTTTTAAATAAAGCCCACCCTTTTCCATGTAAAACAATTATTTCCCCCTTACTCGCGAATTTGGTGATTTGGGCATATTAAAGAAAATAGATTAGATCTATACATTAAACAAAATACATAAAATCTTAATGGAGCCACACACAGTTATCTATATAAGTTAATTAAGCATGAAAGGTAGGTTAAAATACATTATATTAATAAAAGATTACAGAGAGAGAGTTTAAAAGCAAAATTAGCAGAAGCTTATAAAATAATATATAAATTAAGATATGAAGGTTGAACTATAGATTATAAAGTACAAAAATATTGACTTATGATGGCAGTTCTATGTTAAATGTTACCTAAGGAAAAACAGCATAGCGGTGTCATTAGCAATCAGCAGTTGGAAGCAATCATGTAGTATGGTTGGCTGGATGGAACATGGCAGTTGCAGGCAGACAATTCTACAAGAGAAAAAGAGAAAAGTGCTAGATTCCTCCACTCATGCTTCATCGTGCAGGACTTGTACTGGCTTCTTAAAGTTAAGGTCTTGAAATGCTTCAAAACTAAACTGACTTATAAAAAACTCAACTCACGGAAAGATAACTAAAAACTGAAAGTCACTAAAAACTAAAAACTGACTTCTTTTGTTTTGTGGCTCCTTTTATAACATTTTCATGCCACCCAGAATGCAATTTCATATACCAACCCTATCTCTATAATCTCTTTAAAAACAACATTTAATTAGCAAAATATTTTCAACAGATAAGGCTTGAAATACCATTTTAGCTGTTTTGAAAGATTTGAAAACAACTGACAAAGAATTGCTTTCGATTTTAATTAAGATTTATAAATTTTAATTATAGACAACGATCTGACTAGAGATAAAGATAATTTCAGTATTTCAAGCCTTCCCCATTTTTCTTTGTTGTTACATTCCAATAGTTTAATTAAATACTTTAAATCAAAATACAAATAGATATAACAAAAAAAATTACAATTATATAAGGAAAATGTTTAGTTGTCAGCAATAAACATTAATAACATTATTGCTTCATTCATATATATATATACGCATCACGCACACTACTGTTTTACTTTACTAAATAAAAATTAATTTTACTAATTTCTCCAATGATTCAGCATACAGTGTGTGAGTGAATAGCATATATTTATATCAAGGTCTGAATTGCGGACACCTAGAAGGTTAGTATAGATGGTGAAACTAGAAGCTCGAGGATGATTAGACATCAATTGCTTCATTCTTTCCCACTTAAAGTGATCCAAAAAAATCAATAATTGGAGTCTACTATCATTTTGGTGAGAAAAACAACCCTAATAAATGAGCATAAAAAAATGCCTGTTATTTGAATCATGTTTCTAGTACGGAAATGACAAAATCTTTCATTCATTTCTTCCTTGTTGCAACTTATTATCATTTTAGATTTGGTGTAGGGATTCAAAACATGAGAATGTCCATTTTTATTTTCCATTGTCATCAATGTTGTTTATCCATGGCTGCTGCTTCTTAGTTTTTTTTAATAATATTTTCCTGGATCTGGAGGTATATAAGGGTTATAGGTATTTCTTTCTAGATATCTTATGAAAATATCAAAAGCAGTCACAATATTGTCCTTTGCTATATTATTATATTGTTCATTATTAAAAGTATCTTGCTTTAAAAGAATTTCTCTAACTTTCTGTGATCTAATGGCATCCATTATAACATATTCACTTTGGGAGTTGAGAAGTTTTTCTCCATCTTTTATGAAACTATTTTTTTTAAAACAAAGTTTATCATTTCTGTTTAAAGAGTTCAGCTCCTCATCAATTTTGTTCTGATCATATTTCATAAATAAATAATTATGGGATTTCTTAAAATGGGCCGTCTTGTACACAACTAATGATCTGTCCATTTTCTTCATTTTCATATCAGGAGGCCATTCAGTATCATTCCTAAACTTTAACTTTGATGTTTTCATTAATCCTTCATCATCACTTTTCCACAGAACATCTTTGTAATTATTATGAAAATATAACTCAGAGTTATCAATTATGATTTCAGAAGATTTATCTAAAACAGTATGTATTGTTCTATTGATCACATTTTTCATGATCGATACAGCCACTCCATTTGAAGGTGCTAAACTGGTATCATCACTTTGAGATGGGCTGGCTTGCAGTAGATTTAAAACCACCATTTTCTCAGTACTTTCTTCATCCTTAGCTAAATCTGCTAGAATAAAACTTTGAATATGAGTAATCTCTGTCAAATCTAATTCTTTACATTTTTGTTGAGTAGAGTTGGCATTTGTATTCACTAACATACACTCATGATGTTCCAACCTTATTTTAGTTGGTTGAGGTTCTGTGTCCTCTGCTCCACTGTCTTTTAAAAGTGCTTCCATGAAAATTATCTTATCTTTAGTTTCAGCATCAATATCTTTTGATCTGGAGGTAAAGTCATCTTCAAATCTTTCCAATTTTCTTGTTTGGTTCATCAGATTTTCTATTTGGTTAGTCTCTTGCTTCATGGCATTATTTTCAATTTCATTCACAACTATCATGTCTTCCATTACTATGTTTTCAAAAATTGTTTCTACACAGACTATCTTGTCTTTGGTTAGATCAATAGTGTCTCTTTGCTTGGGAACAGGTACATCTTTGAAACCATCAGGTTGTATGTTCAAAGTAGTACTAATCTTATCAATTTTTAATTTTTGGCTTTTTTTTAATTCATCAATATTTCTTCTAATCTCCTTCATCATTTCCAGACTCTTTCTTTCAAATTCTGCATCTCTTTGTGCTCAGTCTTTATTTTGTTTCATCATTTGTTGTATGAGTTGAAAGATCTCCTTTTCTTCCTCTGGCATCATTGCTCCTATGTTTTTTTCACAATTCACTTTTTTTCTTCTTTTAGGAGGTAGTCAATTTTAAATATATCTGTGAAATATATTTTAATACTTTGAAGTAAACTTTTATTATTTTATGCAGGATATACATCTCTTTTCCTCCTCTCTTCAACTATTTTCGTTCTGCCATTTTTTTGTTGCTGCTGACTGCTGCTGATAACAGGAAAAAATATTTGATCATAACATGTATGTGTATGATCTATTGGAATTCAAACTGCCTTGCTGCTTGACTTTTGGTTGTTTTTCTGCACCTATAATAGACTTTTACAAAAAAAAAAAAGATTAGTTATTTGTTTCTACAATATAATGTTCTGCTCATGACAATTATACATAGAAAAACAGTGGAAATATAATTTAACTCTCTCTCAACCCCTAACATCCTGGTTTGAACTCATTTTGATACATATTTTATTATATTACCTGCTGGCACATTTATATAATGGCGCCAGCCAACAGTATATATAAAAAAAATTTCAAACACATCTGGGCTACTCAACTAGTAAATATAAATAAGTATTTGTTATACATTATAAACTCTATTACATATATAATGTACAGAAAATACACTAAACATGAAGTGCACCTTGTTACAATTTCAAGGTTTATAACTTATGGCGAAGTACATGGGTTTTATTTGCAAAACATTTTTATTTTCACGTATATAAAATAAGAAACACATTTTATATGTTTATAAAACCAGATACAGAAAAAAAATCACTTATGGGTGAAATACATGGGTTTTACTTGCAAAACATTTTTTATTTTCGTGTATATAATATAAGAAACACATTTTTATATGTTTATAAAACCAGATACAGAAAAAAATCACTTATGGTCAAAACACATGGGTATCAAAATTCTTTTCCTTTTTAAAAACAAGATTTTTACATTTGTAGCTCTAACAATGGAAAAACAATATTTTTCTATAGTTGCAAAACCAGATATAAAAAAAAAATTACATTTACGGTTGCAATGCATGGACATTGGTTTTTATCTAAAATTTTCACATTTTATGAATATACAATCAGAAAACAAACTGAGGTAAGAAGGAAATATACATATCTATCATCAATGATTTCTTCAGGGTGTGGAATTATTAACGAGACCCCACAATTGGGCGTACAAGCCCAAAAAAAAATCCATTGTACTGGTCAAAATAGTATGCTCACTTAATAAGATTCGAATCCTAAGCAAAAGTACCTCGAATCCGATCATGCTCGAGATACACAGGTCTGGAGCAATCCTGAATTCTAACCTATTTGCCTATTCTTCGAATCTCTGACCCAATGAACAACAATCCTGATGATACAGTAAAATTATTTTAATTCCATGCCCAGGAGCAAAGCGGTAGAGCATAAGATCAGACTGATGATGATGATCGAGGTCAGAGTAGCCCAGGAATTACATTTATTATAGTTATTTATTCATGCTAAGCTATCAGCTAAAGAAAGTAGTTCTAAATATTAACTCGAAACTAATAATTCAACGACAAACCAGGATTTACATGAAATAGATATATTTAATAAATATTAAACAAACACATATATATATTACAAAAGATTAAAGAAACGTATGTATATTTTACCAAATAGTTTCACGCTTGGGACAATATTGTTTATTTACAAGACTTGGGAATTTGTTGTATAAAATCCCCTCTATCACTCATTTAATAAATATAATTTTACAGATACAATTTTATAGTGTTTTATAACTTGTGCGGAGTTAATACGCCAATTTAATAAATTTTTACAAGTAAAATCTGTGGATGTACAAAACAGATCGGAAGAGATTCGGATTACAGAAAGATACACGATAATTTAACATTAATCATTTTGACAAATAAATATATATGTACGGTTTCAATCATTTATTTACAATCTTAAAATCATTACATATGTTTGATAGGCATTGTTGAGACATAGCTTCTTTAGAATAAGTATACAGAAGAAACAAACAATGCGAAATATTTACGAGAATAAATTATACAAATTGATTTATGTCTCTGGGAATTGATAACGCTCTTTTAAATGAAAGCAGTTTTAAGATCAACATACTGAACATATTTTATGAAATGAATCATTATCTTTAACACATCATTGTGACTTACTAAGGTTAGGCGGACAGTGATCAAATTAAAGAGCAAAGTAATGGTACTAGCATACAATAAAGAAATAAGGCCTCATTGCGATTGTGGATATTTTATCATTTTAAAAGAATATTTGAAACACACATAGATTGGATATGTCCACACATTCTTGCAGAGCAATATCAAAGGAGAGGCTGGGTTTGAGAGCCGAGATCTGGATATGCTGTCATTCGCAGCACATAAACCTCATAAACTTTACGTTCCACAGGAAGTAGTGTCCCTGATTATGAACGATTTCGAAAAGTAGAATGGGAGCTTCAAGTTTTTGATGTCCCCAATAACAAAACAATCAAAAAATGGAAAAGATAAAATATCAGAATAAAGGAAAAAGTATGCTAGCAACATTTATATAATTTTATAATATTATTTAAAGTTTGGAAATGGTCGAACCTCTTGCGCAATAATCTGTTTTCAATTCTGAGTCATTTAACGAATCATAATGAATAATAACTTTTATTTATATTATTAAGCTAATAAAATTTATATTTAAATTCGATTCCCATATACGTATTAGGGATTACATTGGCCCTTAGGCAACAGCAGAAAAGGATAGATTAATTATTTTAATCAAGGTTCACAATCTTTTAAAATGAAATTTTAAATACAATTTCAAAGCAGTAAACTTGACAGAATTTATCCACAATAAACGTTTTTAATTGACTTCAAGAATAATGAATTTAAAATGAAACCAAACTTGCGAGCAATTTCTATTTAATATAAACAAAACTTTATTGATAAGTTTTAAATAAAGCCCACCCTTTTCCAAGTAAAACAATGATTTCCCTCTTACTTGCAAATTTGGTGATTTTGGCATATTAAAGAAAGTAGATTATATCTATACATTAAACAAAATACATAAAATCTTAATGGAGCTGCACACAGTTATCTATATAAGTTAATTAAGCATGAAAGGTAGGTTAAAATACATTATATTAATAAAAGATTATGGAGAGAGAGAGTTTAAAAGCAAAATTAGCAGAAGCTTATAAAATAATATATAAATTAAGACATGAAGGTTGAACTATAGATTACAAATTACAAAAGTATTGATTTATGAAGGCAGTTCTACATTAAAGATTACCTAGGGTGAAACAGCATAGCGGCGTCATTAGAAATCAGCAGTCGGAAGCAATCATGTTGTATGGTAGGCTGGGTGGAACATGGCAGTTTCAGGCAGAAAGTTCTATGAGAGAAAAAGAGAAAGGTGCTAGATTCCTCTACTCACACTTCACCATGCAGGACTTGTACTGGCTTCTTAAAGTTAAGGTCTTGAAACACTTCGAAACTAAACTGACTGACGAAAAACTCAACTCACTGAAAGATAACTAAAAACTGAAAGTCACTAAAAACTAAAAACTGACTTCCTTTGTTCTGTGGCTCCTTTTATAACATTTTATTGCCGCCCAGAATGCAATTTCATATACCAACCTTATATCCATAATCCCTTTAAAAACATTTAATTAGCAAAATATTTTCAACAGATAAGGTTTGAAATACCATTTTAGCTGTTTGAAAAATTTGAAAACAACTGACAAAAGAATTGCTTTCGATTTTAATTAAGATTTATAAATTTTAATTATAGACAATGATCTGACTAGAGATAAAGATAATTTCTGTATGTTAAGCCTTCCCCATTTTTATTTGTTGTTACATTCCAATAGTTTAATTAAATACTTTAAATCAAAATACATATTGATATAACAAAAAAAATTACAATTGTATAAAGAAAATGTTTAGTTGTCAGCAATAAACATTAATAACATTATTGCTTCATTCATATATATATATATATATATGCATCACACACACTACTATTTTACTTTAATAAATAAAAATTAATTTTACTAATTTCTCCAATAATTTGGCATACAGTGTGTGAGTGAATAGTATATATTTATATCAAGTTCTAAATTGTGGACTCCTAAGAGGTTACTATAGATGGTCAAACATGAAGCTCGATGATGATTAGACATCGATTGCTTCAATATATATATATATATACACACATACATTAAATATCTACATAGTTTGATAAAATAATTGGATAAACTAAGTGAAGTGTCCTTATCAAAGAAGATAGGATTTAATCTGTGATATAATTCAATACTGCAACTAAAACAAAAATGCAGAACATGACAATGACATTTAATATAAAAAATCCAGGTCAATTGTAAATATATGGGAATCATGTGGAGAAGTATTACTTATGAATGGAATAACAGACAATAAACATAAAGTTGCAATGTTATTGTGGATGGCAGGAAAAGATGTATTAAATGTGGAAAATTATTTATGTAATGCAAAGCTGCCCAAAAAAATACCCTATGAGGAGTTATTTAAAATATTAAATACTTTTTTTCAAACATATGATGTTGAAATTTAGGGTGCTTTTTTATTTTCATAGGAGGATGCAGTCACAAAATAAAACTATATATCAATATAACTTAGTCCTATGAACTTTAATGAAGGATTGTAAATTCAAGACACATATAGAAGAAATGTTATTAGATCAGTTACTGTGAGAAATAAGAGATGTAAAACTTTGAGAGATGCTACTAAATGTGAAGGAACTATCATTCATTGAACAGGCATTGGCTCATGAGGTCATGATAGACCATGTAGAAACTTTTTAAAAAAGTGATAGCAGCCAATATTTTAACAAACCATAAGATATACCTATAAAGGCAACATGGACCCCTCCTTCTTGTTATTGCTATGGAAAAAGGCCACTTAAAATCTAACTGCAGATTAAATTAAAAAATGTTTTTTAATGTGTGAATTGAAAAGTTATTTGTCAAAGTTACACAAGTGATGAATGACAAAACAGGATTTACAATTAAAGAGTAAATAAAAAGAAGTGTCTAAGAAGCATGCAGCAGTCAACAGATTGAAAGATATTGATGATATACCTAAATTAAGCATGAAAGTCTGTGATCAAAATATACAAATGGAGATCAACAGCAGGGTGGGCATATCACTTATAGTGTTGAAAGATTGGACAAGGATTTGTAGAAAGGCAAAAGTTTACATTGAATTTAAAAAGTCAATGGTGGTACTAGTACCTAAAATTATGGCTTAAAATTAAAAAAAAAGTTTTTAAGATACTAATAACCTCTAGCTGATTTGCTTATGTCTACAGTAGCACTACTGCTTAGGGTTTACTCAAATTAAAGTAGATAGCTCTGGAGTGGAATAAAATAAACAGTTCCTAAACCATAAGGTAAAGATTAAAAGAATAATGATAGTGCCTATAGTAATAATTAGTTATAATAGACAATTACCACTATTTGTAATTGAATAGAATATTAACCTAATATTAGAAAGAAGTTAAAATGCAAAACATTGTCAAACATATCAAAGCACAGTAAATTTACTAATTAAGAAATTTAAAGCCTGATCTGAAGCTATGAAATTTGGCAGTAAGTTCATTTAATCTATACTGGGCCATTTCAGAGGAAAAATTATTTGTAGCCATAGATGTATATTCAAAATGGGTTGAATAGCATGTAATAAATGATACAATTACAGAAAGGGTAATAAAAGTTTTGAACAAATTGTTTTCAACCCATTGTGAAACTAGATATAGCACGAGGAAATTCAAAAACTTCCTTGCTCCAACAGGGATACAACATACATTGACAGTAGCTTATCACCCATCGTCTAACAGAATAGCAAAGATGGCAATGCAACAGCCAAAAATTGCATTAAACGAGCAGGAATATGTAGACATACATGAAGCAATTACAGCTGCCATGATTACACCCATGTGGTCACAAAGAGCACTCCCACAAAATTATTATTGAAATGATGTAAAATAACACATCTGTCTATATTAGTTATAGATACAAATAGAAGAGAAAATAGCTATTTTGAAAATGTTAAATTTATTATTAATGAAAATATATGAATTAAGGATATATTAAAGAGGAGATCACTACCAGGAATAATTATAAAAATAATATCTACCCAAATACATGAAATAAAGTTAGATGACAGCAGGATTTTGGGATATCTTATTAGCCATATTAAAGAACAGAGAATAAAAACTTTAATACATGTAGTGGTTATACCTAACTCAAAGAAAGGAAATAACATTGATGTTTCTAATGAAATAGAATTAAAGACACCAGTTAGCTCTCCAGTTCAAAAAGTTATAAAATTAAATAATGAGCAAGAAGAAAAGACTATAAAGCCATAGGAAAAATATAGAACTTCAACAAAACTTACCTGAGTATGAAAGATAACTACAAAGCTATAATATTATGTTATGACTAAAACTAACTATATTGTAATTTGAACAGAATCTGCAATAGTTATTAGTGAAAAATACAATTGCATATTTCTGGAGTAAAGGTAGGAATGTTTTCTTTGGATATATTTTATTAAAGAATAAATAAATATGTGCAAACATAAAATATAGATATTGTTAGAATACTCCAGAAAATAAATAAATTAAATAATTGACATACAGAAAAAAAAGTCAGTAACTGCAGGAAGCAATAGGCAAATTTGTATAATAATAAAAGTCTTAGTTTCTGCAAACTAGAAAAGCTGAAAAAAAGTCTGCTGAAGAAGAAAAACACCAAAAAAAATAAACAGTGTAAAATGGTGTACTGAGTGTTGAGTTTTAAGTTTTGTTCTGTGGCCAGTTCTGAGATTCTGAAAGTTTGTAAAGAAGAGATCTAATCAAAAATTTAATTCAACTATCTAGAATAACTGGTGGTCAATAATGTGCTTACAAAGTTTCAGAGTTAAAGAGACATTTAAATAGATGAAATCTCTACAGACATATGAACTGTTAAGTGATCTACAAGATTTTGTTCTCAACTATCAAATAGCAAGTAGGATTATTAATCTTTTACTAACAGTATTATCATTATTCAGAGAAAAATAAACATTAATTTCTTATTAAACTTTGGTAGTGTTTTCATTAATTATTCAGATTAAAATAAACACTATTTTTTTTTAACTTCATTGGTGTTTCCTTTCAATTAATGATTAAAATTATCCAACTGCCAATTGATTTGCTGGCCCTGGATATATTAATTGGCAAATAACAGGCTATATAATGGGGGAATCATATGTTATCTAGATAACCAATGTTTTCATCACAATTTTCAAACTAATATGGAAGCAATAATTAGACAACCACTTAAAACATATGCACCATAGTCAAATTATCTGTAGCATAAAAATACTTTATACAACTACATTATGCTTCAGTATTAAACAGCTTACAAGTTCTTTTGATAGTGACTACTGAATTATAATTTTTCTAATCTCATTTCTTTTTTTCTAATCTCTTGATTGCTCATCTTCTTTTTTCACTAATACACTATCCTCCCTTTATTTATTATTTACTCTATATATGTGTGTAGCTTCTGTAACTCCTCCATATTTAATTAACTTTATATATCAAATTAGAACCAGCATATTTAAAAACATGATAATCTTTTCTAATTAAAATCTACATTCCAAACCAAAATTAAAATTGCTATATCTGAAGATGCTAATCCTTTCCATTCAATATCTGGATTATCTTAAATAAGATCTTCATTAAATTGTCTTTTAATTAAAAGGTTTTTTTTCTTCATTAAAGACTTTTTCTTTTTTTTTTCATTTTTTTAATTACAAATCCCTTAATCTCATCCACCTTTAACATTGTACAAAAGAAATTTATAAATCACATCCATTTGATATATATATATATATATATATATATATATATATATATATATATATATATATATATATATATATATATATATATATATATATATATATATATCATAGATGGAGCTTTACCAATAGCCCACAATCAAGCTTTGTTTACACAAATGCTGAGAGAGATAGAATTCAATATCTCTTTAAAATTGTCTCCAATCTTTAAACCATGGTTTTGAGCTAGTTGACTCACATCAGTAAAGGATAGGAAGACCAGAAACTAGATCTAAACACCAACTCTACTAATCAGCACCTATGAAACACTTTTCTATCAGCTTGAAAGCATGAATTTTTCCAATATGTAAATATCTTCAAATACAATCACACAAACTAGATAGTTATATGGGTCTGAATTCAGTTCAGTTTCACCATATAGTGAAAGCTTTTGCAATCTATATCATTGTAAAAACCTTCAAGGGTACATTTATGATAAACAAAACAAGTTAAAAATTTCGTAACTTGCTATAGCTTGCATTTAATGATCACTAAATGGAGCTTTACCAATAGCCCACAATCAAGCTTTGTTTACACAAATTCTCAGCATTTGGTAAAGCTCCATTTAGTGATCATTAAATGCAAGCTATAGCAAGTTACGAAATGCATTTGTATAAACAAAGCTTGATTGTGGGCTATTGGTAAAGCTCGATCTAGTGATCATTAAATGCAAGCTATAGCAAGTTACAGAATTTTTCATTTGTTTTGTTTATCATATATATATAGTACAAAAAATTCAAAGCGACTTAACTTTGAAACCATATCATTTTTCAATGTTTAAAAATATAATGAAATATGCCTCATTAGTTAGACCTTTTCATTCACTATAGAATGATACAAGATTGACCTTTGTAGCTCTTGTTTTTCACATGGAATTAGAATTCAGCCTTATTATGAAAACGAATACAATAATCAAAATTAACAATCCATGTTTTAGTTTTTATGCATTACCAAATGTATTTATTTAAGATAAAGCTATACATTAATCCAAGGTAATTGGCTATCACTTTTAGATAATGGCACAAGCATTCCAAGTTTTTATTACATATTAGCCATTAAATGTATAAAATTCATAGTAAATATAAAAATATTTCTTTTTTTTATTACTTTATATAATCACACATACATTATTCCTGATTTCTATTACAACCTAATGGATCAGGAAAGTCCTGACAATATATATATATGGTTTATCATTTCAATGCTGGCTCCAGTTCCATATAATTTTGAAATTTTTATATCTAAACATAGATATATATAATACATTTTTCATAATGATGAAGACGATTACAGTCATCTCATCACACTTATATACATATCTAAATATTAATTAATAAATTAATTATTGCACTAATCACAATATTGAACAATAAATATTTATTGTTTATTAATATAAATATTATCAGAAACTCATAACTGAGAATCAGCATTCTTGATTAATAAAAAAAAAAATAGAAAGACAAAGTGTAAAATAATTTTAATGAGCTTTACAATAAATCACAAATATATCTATGCATATTATACATTGATCCCCTAGTCTATTTTCCCACTATCTTTTAATTCTGGTATTTAATCTTTTTTATGAAGACCTCATTTTCTACAAATACATCAAAATCCTACTCAATTGCCGCGCCCCATTGTATAGACAGCCAAATCCTCGAAAATAAAGGAATTAATGCAGCACATTCCCAGAGTATTTTAAGACAATCCGAATGTGTAAAGAGATGTCCCATAATACATTTGCAGGAAATTCTGATATCATTTATCCATTTTACATGCCTAATTCAATTAAGATGTGCCACCAATAACAACAAGTTCAATAGTATAAAATTCACCTAGCCTAAGAACATACTAGTGATCCAATAATCCTGCCGTTTTAATACAATTATCCTATGTGACTTCCTTAAATGAAAACTTTTCAATGCTTCCATGTTATATCAATAGAAAATCTATGCCTTACTTCAATACAGTAAATTGAAAGAAGCAAGTCTTTATACAATCAGTTCAGCTACAACAGTCACGCCGTTATATTAAAATAGTTTATTTTTTAATTTACGAAATTGCGATAATTGATTTTTAATAAAAATATACATGATTATTAATTACCTTTTATTAGTTAAGGAATTATTATTTATTTTTAACCTTACACTAAATTTATTAAAAGTTATATATATTTATTATTCTTTATTATATGTATGCTAGAAAGCAATTACTGTAAGTAAATATTTGCTAAAAATACGGCTCTTATGAAACAGATTTGAATAATGTACATCATGTATATGACGTTTGGCATTAATATTTGACCTGACCAAACTAAATAATATTTGTTTGGCCTAAAATACTCATTAGGAATGAATAGTGAAAATATTTTTTATGGCTACAATTGTATGTAATTTCTAGGTGTACAAACACACATATATATGTATATATTCTGAAGCTGTCTTATTTGCTATATTTGGTTTTTAAATCTCTAGGAGTTGTCAAGCATTGGTGGTCGAGAGGTCAGTGACAGCTGCTTTACAAGCAGTTGTCCCAGGTTAGCAAGTTCGCTTCCTGGCTGATGCTATGACAAATGAGAAAAAAATCTCTAGGAGTTGTCAAGCGCTGATGGCCTAGTAGTTAGCATAGCTGTCTTCCAAGCAGCTTCCCGGTCAACGCATTTAACAAATGAAAAAAAAAATCTCTAAGAGTTAATATAGATTAATGGATAGTATCAAAACTATGTTTATAATATTATATCCTGTGCAAATATATTTTTTAACATGCATATATAGAGTACATTTACTTTTTAATATGTATATATTCTCACCTTTGATGGAACTTAATTTAAAAATTATAGAATAATATAATCATAAAAAACATAGTGGAAAAATAAAGTGAAAAAGCACACATTAAAACATCACATGATCACTATTTCTTATGCTTGTACAAGCTATTAAAACAGTAGCAACTCCCTCCATATAGTAGATTCCGCCAGTGAAGTCATAGTAACCAATGGATGCTAGAAAGTTTTGTGTATGAAGAGAGTTACTACTATTTTAAGGCACATACATATGTATGCACTGGTATATGTGCTTACTTTGATCATAGTTTTTTATTCTTGCCATGAAAATGGATACCAATAAAATGTCACACTTAATCTTCTGATGGTGTTGATGGAAAGAAGTCATTTAAATTTATAATAGCTTCTAAATATTACAAACAACATTACCTGCAGTAAATAATTTGAAGTCACTTTTTTCAATAAATATTTTTTTCTTATAGTCTGAAAGATTTCTGAGAATATAAAGTCATCTTCCAGAATGTCTTTTTGAAATCATATCTTCCATAAAATCTTTAATTTAATTACAGTTTTAACCAAAAAATTAGTTCATAATGGCATGGATTTATTTTTATTTTTTCATTATTTTGTGACGGACGATTTTTTTTTTTTTTTGCATAAATAGCTAATTTTAGAATACATTTTTTAAAAATTAGATTAATAATTTTTATTGTATCACTTAAAAATAAAATTTCTCTAGGCTTCTATGGCCGCTAACTTTATGCTTTAAGGTCATTTAAACTGAGATTTAAAAGAGGTGAAAATATATATATAAAAAAGAAAAACTACTGAACACTTTCATTGATTTTTCTTATAATGTAAAAACATTACTGAATAAATGGCACACGAGAAATAGATAATAGTTGTGATCTTTCTAATTAAAATATGATTTTAATATTTGTGTTTATTATTTGATTTGGACAGCTCTGTAATACTGTGTACTGTATTGTGTATTATGAATAAACTCTGTACTGTACAATTTTAGAATGAACGTTTCTATTTAGCATTTGGATAGTGTAGCTTTAATAACTATCCTATTATGTCATCAATCTTACAAAATGCCACCAAAAAAAATTTGAATTTTTTTAAAAATCATTATAGTGAATAATCGATTGTAAATCATCAAAATAGGGATGACAAATTGAAGATAATCACTATTGTGAATCGTCATATAAAGGTCAAATGCTAAGTGATGATGTATAAGCTAAATGATAAATAGATAAAATGCTAATAATTGGTTCTCAATTTAATTATAAAACTTTTTATTATATGATTCTTTTAAAATGAAAATGCATTTTCTGAAAATATTTCAAAAAGACTCAAAAAATGTTTCAATTAATATAAAAAATACTATATAATCAAAAATTGAAATTAAAACATTGAGATTATAAATTACAAAATCCTAATGATTGGTCCCAAATTGTGGGATGAAAAATAGTAAATCTTGTATTGGGCTCTGATCAACTTATTAATATAATATTATTTTCTATTAAATCCTGAAATCCCAAGATGGACAATGTAATAATTTTCTCTCGTCTTTTCTTCTCATTGAACTAACTGGATAAAATTTCATATTATATAAGATCAAGATTCCAAAAATTTTCAAATATGATATTGTTTTTACAATGATTAGGTTTTTGTCAAATAGTTATATAAAAACATTCAACTATTCATATTTTTTTAGATTAATTCTCTGACTAGGAACTTAGTCACTAGAAAATATATTGTATTTAGACTACTGAACTATATATTAATAACTAAAATTTTTATTTTGTCCACTTTTTTTAAGTCATGAATATACCTTTTTATTTTATTTGTTTCTAAAAATATGTCCACAATACTCATTTCTTGTGTGTAAATAATTTTGTAAAACATCTATTTTGTTTATGATAAAAATAGAATTATCTGATTAGGTGTTCTGTTGGTTCACTTTAAATTCAATGTTCTCAGGCATTATTGTTATCTAAATAGAAGAATATTAATTTGTTCAAAAAATCACGTTTTTGCAAACTACTATAATTAGAATGTTGACAGACTGACAAATGGATCATACTGTCATAATATTATTGACTTTAACTGAATACATATGGGCTTCACATTTTGTTATTTAAATAACAAGAAAATGGAGATATTATTCTGAAGTAGCTACATAATTGCATTATCTGAATGTTTAAATTTATTTAGTATTTATCTTAATTCTCTCTTTTCTTTATATAAAGGATTATTTGCGTATTATTTTTTTGAATAAAGATTATTAAAAAAAATACATAACTTTGTTATCCAACTTTTAATTTCTCTATGCAGTTACTGTTTCCAATTCTAATTTCCTGACTTTAATAGTTCTACTTTTTTATCCATGAAATGCTTTTTTTGTAGCGTAAAGGGCTAAGAAAATCATGAGCTTAAAATTTTACCAGTTGTATATGTTAATTAAAATACTGCTTCTCAGAATGCACATTTGTTCTCATCAAAATTATATATAGAAAATAAAAACATTTTTGTGCACATTGCATTGCATATGATTATAAAATGACTAAAATAATTAAAAGACTAATTTCCCAATGATATGAGTGTTTACTCTAAACCTTCAGAGCTTTTACTAAAGCATTTATTTATAATGTATCCTAAATCTTCTAGGATATATATTAGTACATGTTCTACTTCTTCTAAAATATAACATAATTTTTCTATTGTTTCATATTTTCCTAGTTCCTCTGATCATTACATAGTTCTCTGATGTACATACATTATAATATTGAATTTCAAAAATCTTACATGCTTTCACTTTTCAACAAAAAAAACTTTTATTATTGATTATAGTTTCAACTGTACCATACACATAAAAATACAACCATTAAAATACATTATTTTATATAAAATTATTAAATTCCTATCAAACTTTTAAATTTTTTTAAAAATATTTTCTAACTTTTTCAATTCATATAATATCTTTAATAGTTTTAACAAGGCTGTAAACCTTAGCAATGAGCGTCTGAAAAAATCGTCACTAGGGACCTCTGTAGGTCTTTAAAACACATGCTTATTCTTCATAGCATAAGCATGTGTTTTAAAGACCTACAGAGGTCCCTAGTGACGTTTTTTTTTTTCAGACGCTCATTGCTAAGGTTTACAGCCTTGTTAAAACTATTACTGAAATAATAGTGAGCGTTTAATAAAATTTATAATTATAATATCTTTAACATATTTACCATCCTATTTTATATTCTTTTAAAATCTATTCTATCCTCTTTCTCTATAACATATAACTATGCAGATAACTTTAATAAATATAACATTTACATTATAACGTAATTTTAATTACACTATTCAAAAAAATTAATCACTTTCAATATAATCTTTCTTTCTCTTTTATTCTAAGTAAATACTTATTTCCATTCATATTATCTTCTTAATTATTCCATATAAAATGTTCTTACCTTATTTTATTCTTTCAACTTTCTCTATCCTCCATCTTACTGTAGTAATTGAACTTCTTTTCTAACCACTCTTTCATAATCTATCCTACATCTCCCTCTATTAACTATTTTTATAACTATTAAAATTTCTTACTATTTCTATCACATACACACAAAAAAACTTCCTTTTCTCTTATACTATTATTTCCTTTTATGCTATTATTGTTTTAACCTCTCCCCCATAGCATAAAAGGAAATAATAGTATAAGAGAAAAGAAAGTTTTTTGGGTGTGTGATAGAAATAGTAAGAAATTTTAATAAAAATAGTTAATAGAGGGAGCTGTAGGATAGAATATGAAAGAGAGGTTAGAAAAGAAGTTGAATTACTAGAGTAAGATGAAGGATAGAGAAAGTTGAAAGAATAGAATATGGTAAGAAGATTTTATATGGAATAATTAAGACGGTAATATGAATGGAAATAAGTATTTAGTTAGAATAAAAGAGAAAGAAAGATTATATTGATAGTGATTAATTTTTTTGAGTAGTGTAATTAAAATTACTTTATAATGTAAATGTTATATGTATTAAAGTTATATGCATAGTTATATGTTATAGAGAAAGAGGATAGAAAAGATTTTAAAAGAATACAAAATAGGATGGTAAATATGTTAAAGATATTATATGAATTGAAAAGGTTAGGAAATATTTTTAAAAAAATTAAAAGTTTGATAGGAATTTAATAATTTTATATAAAATAATGTATTTTAATGATTGTATTTTTATGTGTGTTCAAATTTTTTAGATCTGATGGAGACTGCATGGTACAATCGAAACTGTAATCAGTAATAAAAGTTTTTTTGCTGAAAAGTGAAAGTGTGTAAGATTTTTGAAATTCAATATTATACATGAAGACAGCAAAAACAGAGGAGAAAGAAAAGTATATATGTTATACTATTTTTATTTTTTCTTTATCAGTTATTGTTTTCTTAACTTTATTTTTAATACATTCAACTTAACTAATTTCATTAATTCTTTGTTTGATATTTATTAATTTCATTAATTCTTTTAGATATTTTCTTTCTTAATTGTAGCATTTTCTAATTGTTTAATTTCTTCACATTACAATTAAATTATTTGTCTAATGTTTTTATTATTTTTTTTATATTGGATTATCTCTGATTCTATATTTTTCAAATCACTATGCATTAATGACAATATGTAAAGGCAAATCCAATGCTCCTCATTAAAGAAGTTCAATAATTAGGACAAGTTTAAAAATTTGGGTATAGTTCTAATACCCAAGTCCACTGACATTTCAGAAGTATAACACAATGACTCTTGAGCAGTGTAAAAAATGAATCACTGTTTTTTAATGCAGACTTTATTTTTCTTTTATTCATATCAATTACATTTTAAGTTTGCCTGACTGGAAATCTAGATTACTGAATTTAAATTTATTAACAATTTTCTAATATTTATCTTACTTTGGAAGTGAATTCTTTGGCCACAATACATCTTTTTTTTTAAAATTTATTAAATTTATTGATGTATTCTCATCTCAATTATTTTCAGTTCTATGTTAAGAGTGGAATTATATTTTATGTTGGCACTTTTAATCATGTTTGTAAATCTATTCTTTTCAGAAATTCTTTTGAGTTGTATCTATTTCTTATTATTTCATTTCTTTGCACTTATTACCAAACTAATTTTTTAATGTTTTTGGATTTTGTAATACGATTTTATATTTTTATAAATCAATTAATTTCTTATTTTTCATTATTCTCATTTTCTAATGCTTTTCAAAAATAAAGACATTTTGATTCTAAATCAAACAAAGATTATAATATAATCATTATGCTGTAGATTTACTACCAGTATTCTTTTAGTATTTCTCTAATTTTATTTTTTTGAATTTAGGCTAAAGTAATCCATTTTATTTTCTATTTCTTCCAACCTTATTTAAGTTGATTTTAAAAAAATTTAATTTCTAGATAAAATTATTCTAATGTTTAGTCTTCTATTTATAATTGGTGCAAAGATTTGCCTAATATTTCCCATTTTTCTGTGTAATGTGATATTTTCCTTGTTTATGTTTTTAGTTATATTATATATAATTAGTTATTCAAGTTTATTTTAGCAGAATTTATTCATTTTACTTCAGTTATTCCAAAAATGTCTCTTTTCATTTTTCTTATTACAAGTTTTATTTTCTTAACAAGTACTAATTTTTATTTTTTTATACATTCTTAAAAAATCTTCAGAAACAAAAGAAATTACTAATTTCCATATTTTTTGTCATATTACTTTAAATGAAATCTAAAAACAAACAAACAATGCTATAATTTCCCATTGTTTTCTCTGTTAAATTTTACTTTTACAATATTTAGTTCTTCCATTGTCAGTTGATTTTAGTCTCTTCTTTCAGTTTCAGAGGGTATATGGAATGCTATGACATACTGTCATCTTAAATCTTGTAAGGTTTTAATTAAAACTATTATGAATTCATTTATAAAAACTACACAATTATATATGCTTTTGCTATGAGACTATTTATTGAGTTTTTTCTTATTAGTAAATATTTTCACATTTAAAAATAAAAGCATTCATTATTTTTTACCTATAATTCAATCAATAGCATATATAAAAAAAATAATTTCAATAATTAGGATCATGTGTGAACAATTTTATATTATTTTTTTTTTGTAAAAAATTACATTGGAATATTTTTTTAATAAATGCATATAATTCTATATATAAAATAATACTTTTATTAAAGCAAAGATTTTTATGAATAAAAAGATATGAATATATTGTGAATTTTCTATGTATACCAAAGCCTAGAAAAAGATTACTGTGAGATGGATTGATGAAATAAGGAAGTTTGCTAGATATTAGAGAAAATCGATTAAACTTGGAGACATCTTCATCCTGCAGTGGATCAATAATGGTTGAAAATGATAATGGCTTTTATTAATACTAGTATTATAGTAATATTTCAACTTGATCCAACAAATTATTATTCAGATATCTAAATATGTCTACAAGGCAAAAAGATGGATCCTCTAAAAAAAAGATATTGTTAAATGTAATATTTTTCACATTTTACATTTCACTATTATGATAAGGTGCTTTGTTCAGATGTCAGTGAATGAATTGGATCAATTTAAAACTAGGAATTTTGAGATTTTAATTAGCACTTTATTAATTTAGTCATTGTGTCTTTCGGTACCTAAATAGATTCTACTCATTAACAAATGAATAAGTAAATTTCAGGACTGATTGATATATATGACTAGAGTTAATATTTATGTCATAGTTTATATCATCTTTTATACAATAACAACAGTTGGAAATATTATTAGTACTGTTTGCTACCTAACCTAACTTCATCTTATAGATTCAATAATAAATTATTTTGTTATCATGTTTATGCATGATTGTAATAGATGTGAACATTATTAAATAATAAAAATTTCAAAAATATATTAGTATATTGTAAGATTAAAATAACAATCATCCACTTAAATGTAGCATAGTTTGGAGGGGGGGTCAATAGTAGTTATTAGTAAACAATAGAGGTAAAATCCTCCATGCAGTAGTACTACCCAGTGCAAACCAAAGTAATCAATGGTTGCATGAAGGTTTGTACATAAAATTCCTATCTATTGCCTACTTATCCAATATCTTCAGGCTAATTTCTAGCTTATGATTTTCATCTGTGAGGATCCTAGGATTTGAGAGCACTGCACTTACATTTTAGAATTCAATGCAACCATCTAGCAGTCGCCTTTTACCTTTTTAATTAATTATAAAGTTATAAGTCAGTTACAAAATAAAAACATGATGTTTTCAATCCAAGTTTGTATAATCATATAATTCTGAACCCAGATCAGTATCTATATACTTTTTGGTGTCTATGGTTTTTAAATAACCATAATCACCATAATCCAGTGGGCAGGATTGGTATTAAACCACTAAAAATCACATGATCATCATTTCCTATGCTTATACAAGCTGTTAAAACAGAGGAAAAATTCTCAATACAGTAGTAGTTCACTCAGTGCAAGCCATAGTAATCAATGGATACAAGAAAGTTATGCAGAAAATCCCTATCTAGTGTCTACTCATCCGATATCCCCATACTAGTTTCTAGCTCATGGCATTCATCAGTGAGGAGCCTTGGATATGACAGCACTGCACCTAGAATCTAATGCAACCCTCTAGCAGCTTCTAGCACCAAATAGTAGTTTGAAGATACATTAAATTTAAATATGATATTGTATAATTTAATTCTTTAATTTTTGATCCTTGATAAAATTGAGTAAATGCCAGAATGAAAATTAAATCATAAGTTAAACTTTCAAAATTAACAATGCTCCATTTCAAGCAGTATAAACAAATAAAGGTATCAACATTCTTGTTATCACACAATAGACTCTATCAAAATGTCTAGATATAACTAAAAAAAGTATCATTAAGACATTTCACATAATGGTTTTAATCATTTTCATTATATTCTTTTTTTTTAATACATTAACTTAAAAATACCCCTCCCCATTTCTGATCAATGTTTTAAATACAAGCATAAAAATAATAACTAAATATATTATAAAAATGATAAAAAATATATACATGATAATACTTAAATCAATATAATTATCTAAACAAATATGTAATTCACTTTAAAATAAAATAAATAAAATTAAAATATAATGGTTAAAATAGATGGAATTATTACTAAAAAAAAGATATGATATCATCAAATGGGTAGAAGACTTTTATCAAGAATTATATAGTAATAAAAAACAGGTACCTCCTATATCTATTACATCTTCAGAATTGCCCAGAATTTTAAATGAAGAAGTGAGACATGTAATTAAATGTATGAAGAAAGGAAAAGCTCCAGATAATGATGGAATTATAATTGATATATTAAAAGAAGCAGGGGAAGAAATAGAAATTTTTTTAGCAAAATTATATACCAAATATCTAAATTATAAAGATGTACTAGATGATTGGAAATATGCAGTATTAATATTAATATTTTAAAAAGGTGTTAAAGAAGATATTAGAAATTATAGACCTATCAGCGTTTTATCAGTTTTATACAAAAATTTTACCAAGATAATTACAACTCATTTCCAGAGAACATTAGATTTCCACAAACCAAGAGAACAAGCTGGATATAAAAATTGTTTTAGTACAGTAGATCATATCCAGGTGTTGAGAGAAGTTATAGAAATTATAGAAAGGACAAATGAATATGAGTTGCCATTATGCTTTGGATTTGTAGATTATGAAAAAGCATTTGATTCTATAAACATTTCTTCAGTGATTAAAGCATTGGATCATCAAGTTATAGATACAGGATATTGTCATATTTTACAGAATATTTATAAAAATGCAACAGCAACAATTAGATTACATAATGATACTGGGAAAATCAACATTGAGAAGTGTGTAAAACAGAGTGACTCCATATCTCCAAAACCTTTTACAGCAGTGCTGCAAAAAGTATTTTGTGGATTAGAAAGGAAAGCTAAAGTAGTGAAAGTAAATGAAGATTATTTAAGCCATTTAGATTTTGCAGATGATGTAGTTGTTTTTGCAAATAAAGCTTTAGAGCTGCAGGAAATGTTGCCGGAGTTACCAGATGAAAATAGGAAAGTAGGCCTAAAGATAAATGTTAAAAAGTCTAAGGTAATGTCTAATGAATTTTTTTTCAAAATATGAAACTTAAGATTGATTATGATGAGTTAGAAGAAGTTAACAGTTATAAATACCTTGGTCAGATTATTAATACAGATAGAAACATAATGGATGAAATTAATCGTAGAATTAAACTTGGTTGGAGTGCTTTTGATAGAAATAACTTTAAACTAAAAGAAAATATGCCTATATGTTTGAAAATGAAGGTTTTTAATAAATGTATTTTACTAGTTTTTATTTATGGATCTGAGACTTGGACACTTAATAGAAGAGCAATACAGAGACTTCAGACTAATTAAAGAAGTATGGAGAGATGCATGTTGGGACTAACAAGAAGAGATCAAAAACACAATATATGGGTAAGAGAACAAACAGGTGTTACTGAACTCTTGAAAAAATTGAAAGACGTTGAGCTGGACATATTGCTAGAAGAGATGAAAATAGATCGTCAATTGAAATCTTAAACTGGATTCCAAGAGATTATAAAAGATCCAGAAAGATACCACATGTGAGATGGATGGATGAAATAAGAAAGTGTGCATGGGTGATTAGGAGAAGAGAAGCCAAAGATCAAAGAAGATGGATTGAACTTGGAGAGACTTTGATCCTGCAGTGGATTGATAATGGTTGATGAAGATGAGTAGTAGTAACTAAATATTAATTCATCTTTTTCTACATCAATATTGTAGCACATGTGATATGTATATCAAAATACTCTTATCGAATTTCTTTGTTAATAAGTGCATATATCTGTTTTCATTTATAAATTTCCGATTTTCATGTTTTTTTTGCAATTATAAAAAAATATTCTATTGATTGATTCACGTTAAGCCACAGGTTAATTATTAAAAATACATTTCTTTCTATGTATGAGCATCATTTATTTTTCTTCTTTTTTTAGGTTTGGTCACAAATAATATGTCACTTTATTTTATCTATAAGCTGGTAAATTTCTATTATTTCTTTGATCTCTAAATTATGATGGTTAACGGTGATTTTCTGTTTTATTTATATATAAGATATCTCCAATTACTAGAATTTTGAAGGGAGTCAGCAACTGTCATTCTAATCTGTAAGCAAGAAAAACACATTTTTAAATGACAATAAGCATCACTTCTGTTTTCACACTAGCGTGGAATTTATACTTTTTTTTTCTTTTCTGCGACTATACATCATAAAACAACTAGCAGTTTATATTAAAGTAACACAAATACTCAATTTGTTTGATCATTTCATAATTATTTTGTTATGATATTGAGAGTCTCTTCTGCTGGCAAATACATAGTTTGCTATATTTAACTTTATTGCAGTAAAATAATAAGCTGCTGCAATAAAATCCTGGTTTATTTTGATAAATAGATATATTCTCATTTCAATCACTATATCACCCAATTTATAACTAATTGTTATCACATTATAAATCATAATTTTTAAAAAATAACCCTTCCAACATTTCAAACTGTCTACCTCCAAAATTACCTTATCTTAATCAATCTTTAATTACATTTTCCTTTTTTAAAAAAATTGAAAATAAAAAAAAACAAAGAAATATATTGCTTCTATAAATTTGACTTCATTTTGAAAACAAATTGAATTTAATTTAATAACTGGATAACTTTTTACTTAATATTTAATTTTAGAAAACCTGATTTTTCTTTTAGAATTAAGCAAATTTTACTCTGTTTTATTTTCTCTTTACCACAACTATATAATATATTATTTACTTTTATTTTCTTATTTTCTCCATATGTCAAAGCATCTGCCGGGAAGCGAACCACAACAACTGTCTGCTAGCAACTGCTTGCATGCAAGGCCGCTGACCTCTCGGCTACCAACACTTGATATTTTCTTATTTTATTTACACAAGGAAATAAAATATATAATGAAAAGCGTATTGACACATCCATTATTATGAAAATTTAATTTATTCCCTCTCTATCCTAGTCTTCTATTATAATGTCTTTTTTTTTTTTTTTTGGTAGCTAGATACAATAAGCTACAATCTATAACTGATTTTTACATTGTATTTGTTTTATTATTATTATTCCCAAAATAAAAATAAAGGCTCAAAAATAAATCTTGCACCAAACACACAAAACACTGTAATGTCATTGTTTCAGAAAATAAAGTTTTTGATTTTTAAATATTTCTGTAATATCTCTGAATAACCTCTACTAAAAGATAGTTGATGGGATCAAGTCAAATTGGCAGTACAAAGTTAATATTAGCTTACAAACTCTGATCTTTGTTGAAAATCATTTAAAGTTTTTTCAGAAAAAATGCTGTTGTTCTGTAACTTTAGATTATAATATCAACATTATCCTACATGATAATGACCAGTACTTTTTTTAAAAAAAGTAAATTATAATGTAATATTTTTTTTGATATTAAAGTTGACAAAAAATCTGAAGGAGTGAGCATCTTATGGATATGACTAAAAGCTTAGACCAAAAGACTTCTCCTTAGTTCTTTTGATAAGAAAACACCCAGAGGGCATTCACATCTTTCTGCCCAATTTTGACATTAATATTTTGAAATATAATTTAAAATGGTTGTTTACTTTTTTAATAAAATATTTTTGCTTATTTTTATTTTTATTTTTTTATTTTTTTTGATTATTATCATTAATGGATTGATTATTTGCACAAGTAAACTTTCAATTTATTTATATTTTATTTTTAGAAATTAATAAACTTGATTTTAATATAAAGAAGAAAAATGACAGTATCTATTACATCATTATCAGTCAAAACTGACTTCATTTTAAAATGTTTTAAAATGTTGTAATTATCATAAACCTACCTTATTAAAAATAAACATAAATAGTACAAAGGTTTACATAAATATCTGTGATACTGTTTATGATATTATTTACAGGTTAGTTTTTAAATATTAAAAATGGACAAGTGTGATTTTTTTAAATATTATTCATTTATAAATTAAATTAAAAGCAATCCAAACCCAATTTTTTGGATTTTAATATAAAATAAAGATTTTATAAAAATAGAAAAGTTGAGCATTTCCAAAAACTATCCTCAGATTGAACCATAGAATGTGTCAGAGATGTAGCTGATTTGTTTCACAAGATAAATTAGAGTTTTATATATTTTTAATATCATCTGGAAAAATTTATGTGGCTGAGAATATTTTCTTAATGGATAAATTAGAGAAGTACATTGGAGGACAGAGAGATAAATTTAATCTTTAAATGAGATAAATTTAACTGGATTTGGTAAAATTGAGAAAAACACTGCTACTTTTAATATTTGTATTTACTACAAGAGGTTTTAAAACTGAGTCATACATCAAATTACTTGGATTTAAAGAGGTTTGCTATTAAAATAATTTTCACTTTAAGTAAGAAAGTGATTTATTTGAGAAAGATGTTAACTTGCAAGGTTAGAGATGTATGTGTTTATCAATCACTTTTTTAAAAAAAAAGTTTTTTTTCTTTAGTATAAAATGGTTTAAAAAATATAAAAATCATAAATTTAAATAAAGAGTAGGGAAATTGAGAAAGAAGAAAATATGGATTGCATTTAATAAGGTGTTCCACTTGGAATGCTTAAATAAGACTATTAAGGGGGTAAAAGATGTATGGTTGTGTAGATTATGTATAAATGTAATAAGGGAGGTGAAAAAATCATTTCTAAGTGTAGATAATTTTAAAAAAAAGAAAAAGTGGAGGAATAAGAGATATGGATGATGAAATAAGTAGTGCAATGGAGATAGTTAGCAAAGAATAAGTAAGATAGAAGAAGTGGTAACAGATATAAAAGTATTAGACATGAAATGTGAGCAGATCAAGGAAGGCAGAAATAGATAAGAAAGTCCAGAAGGTGGAATAGAATGTTACAGAATATAAGAGTCTTAATAGAGGAATTGCTAGTTAGAGGGTGTGAAGATGTAATTTCAAGAGAAAATATAAATAGGTATTTAAGAGTATGTTTTACTGGAGCTAGAATTAGGGATATTATGATAAAGTAAAGAAACAAGAGAGTAGAGATGTTTATGTTATGGTAGGGACAAATAATTTTTAGAGTCATTGGAGAGAGTAATATATGAGTATAAAAAATTGATTAGTAATTTCAATAAGATTATAGAAAAGTAGTAAAAATTAGAATACTATTTAGATCCAACAATTGATATATGTTAGATATAGCATGTTTTATAAATAAGAGATTGAAAAAATTATGCAAGAGAAATAATGATATATTTGTGGATGTGTTGGATTTCTTTATTAGTAGGAGGGACTTATATAATGAAGATGGATTGCACTTAGCAAAACAAGAAAGTGAAGTATTAGGGAGTTTTGATTTATAAAAAATATTGTAGTTTAGAAAACTTATAAAGGGGAATACGGTTTTAAATTACAGTATTATCAATAAGTAGGTTAAGAATGGTGGGATGTAAGAAGTAAACAAAGGGTAGCTCATTTAGATATAAATGTAGAAAGAAAATGGGTGTGTAAAACTAAGAGTAATGAGGCTAATTATCAAATGTAATAGAGAAGAAAGAATTAAAAAGAATTTATCAAAGGTAGTAAGAAGTTGTTAAATTGGATATATGAATATGCAAGGTGGTATAAGATCAGAAAAGTGGCTGGAATTAAACAAAGAAGTTTAAAATGTAAGGATTTGAGGCATTAGCAGTAAAGGAAACATATCTAAGAAAAGAAATACCTATATTGGAATATTTTGTATAGCAGGTTATAAATAGACAAAGTAAAAAAGAAAAGGGTGGTGATATGGGGATTATGTCAAAAAAAATATTTAAATACTGTAAAGTTGCAAAAAGATTTATATTTTGAGATCAGAATAGGAAGACAAGAATGGATGGTGACTATGGTATGGCCACTGGAGACAGTCAAACTATAATGGAATGGAATAGTGTATCAAAAAAGGGGGAGAAAATAATGGTTATAGAGGATATGAATGGACATACTGAAGAAATTGATGATGTGGATAACAAGAATGGACAGCTTTTGAAAAGTTTTGTCAGAGAATGAATTTTAGGATTTGAAATTTATCAAATATTTATGAGGAGCAATACTAGAAATAATATATTACATTTTTTATATCTTTGGCTTGGAACAAGTTGGGTATAGCAATGATGAGATTATTCAGATTGTCCTAAATATGGCTTTAAGATGTGGGCCTTATACACATACCTAATCTCTTCTTCTATGTTTATCCAGAACACATTTGGGCCTGATTGTTTCACAATGGTCCTTTATATGAGTGGTAAAACTTATGGTACTTGTTTTCCTGTTGTTTATGTGAATGAAAAGTCTTTATAAAGACCTTGCCTCCCAATTTATAGTTCTTTAATCATCCCTACCCATGAGCCATTCATATGCCATTTGTCTGATCTTTTCTATGTCTCTTTTCATATGTGCAACTGTGGGTTAGTATTTTATTAATAGTGTAGATGTAGGTTGATTAAAGTGTAGTCTAATGAGTGTGAATCCAGTTGATTCATTTACACTTCAGTTGATGTAACTGACTACAAGTTCTGTTCCTTTATCTACCCCCATGCTCATCCTCTAGGTAACTCCTAAACAAATGTCCTTGCTCCTACATTATACATTTGCAATGGTTTGACTGTGGATTCCTAATGGATATGAGCACATATTTTATTTGAAATTTTTCCATTTTTTTAATTCTTTGGATAGAAAGTTGTACTATGATATGTTTAAGATGGTTCTAGGTTTTTCTATCACCATGAATTGGATAATGTCTAATACTTTAATCATATGTTTAGTATTAGCTTGAGGTATTGTGTGAGAAGAAACATACTTGGGAAAAGAGAACATATGCAACTAGCAAATAGTTTTGTTTGTTGAATGGGAGGTAATGACCCATAATAATTGATCACTAGGATGTCATTCAATCTCTCTGATATAATTTCTTTCATAGTGTTATTGTGATTTTGGTCCACTGGTTTGGCTTGCAATCACACCAGATTCCCAAGATGTCTCAGTACATTTTTGATCAGTAGATCTTTTGATGCATGCAAAACTTTCTCTTCTTTTAAAATTTTAATGATTGAAATTAAGATCTGGGTCTTTAGACTGCACTTTGGGATGGTTCCCTAAATCATTCTCTACATTATTACCCACCATTAGATTTACATTAGCAATTTAGGCATTATCTCAGAAGCATATTCATCACCAAGATTTCATCATTTACCCTGACTGTCTTATCAGAGAAATCAATAGTACAATTGTTCATGTGTAGAAAGTCTGCCCCTAAGATGATCTCATGTATAAGGCCATTCAATATGAAAAACACGTGATAGAGAATTGTTTGGTCAATTTTTATTTGAACCCATATCTGCTTTTGTGCTAATTTAGCCTTGCTATTGTTAGCCATGATAACCTGAATCAATTTCATTGGAAGTTTTGATCATGGGGTTTTTAGTCAGAAATTCATGATAGAATGTATCTGATTCCACTGATATCTGGCTACCAGAGTCAAACAAGGCATTAAATAGAAAATCCTCAAACTCTTTATCATGGGCAACTTTATAATGTGAAATTAGGTGCTTTGTCTTCCCATGAACATTAAATTAGTAAAGGCTCAGATTATGGTTTGATGTGTGGCTTGTTTTGTGTTCCTCATTGTCCTTTTGGTTTCTTGAGATGAACATTGCATCAAGTACCATTCTAGTTTTGATTCTGTTAGAGTTAAGGTGCATAGTTGCTGAATCCTGGCTTTGGAGCATTTGGGATATTGGGAGTGTTTGTTCTAGTTTTACCATTGTTGATTTGGTTTTTGTTAATGGTGGCTTCTACTTTCCTTTTTCAGGAGCCCTAGTGGATACATTGGTAGTGTTCAAGTCAATACTATTCAATAATTCAGCCACTTGTTTAATGTTTTTAAAATTTGTAAACAAAAGTGATTATTCAATTCTAAGGGGTCAGTTTCTCTTAATGATTTTAATTATTTCACTCTCACTCAGGTGATATGTATTTAACATTTTCAGTTAGTGACCTGATGACAAACAAATTTGGTTAACCTTTCCCCTGGCACCAGTCAGTATTTTTCTTGGAATTGTTTGCAGAGCAGGGCTTCTCATCAAAAATGGAGGGATTTGAAATAATGATTACCACCACATTAATGCATCTCCTTGAAGGTGGCTGTAAGTGATGATTAACTTTTCCCCTTTCAACAAATTGTAGTTTGTGGAGAAGTATAGGTTAAGACTCCTAAGATGTTCTATGTGGGCTTCATTAGATCTTGAGTCTCACAAATTGTTTGAACACATATGTTGCATGGCTATGCACTCTTTTTACATCTGTGAATTTTATCTGTGGGGTTAATATCTGGGTATCTGGGTTGGTTTGACATTTATTTGAGATTATCCCTACCAAATTAAAATTGAGATGATATTCTTATTATGTCAGAATTTCCTGATATGGGAGAGGGGATTCCATATGGGGTCACTCATCCTTTTAAAATCCTTGATGGCAATCTCTAAGTTGTTCCCTGCATCATTCTCCCTCTCCTTATTGTTCTGGGTCCTCTGGTCCATCTCATTCTGCCACATCCCAATGCTTGTATCAGCTGGGAATATATAAGTGTAAATATTTGGCTAATGGCCTCATCCATATGGCCAATTTGATTACATGACTCATTTGCATCTTCCATCACTCTCTCTCTCAAGTTGTTTTGTCTAGGGTTGATTCTGTTTTAGTTGAGGTCAGTTTGTCTTCCAGATGCTTTAAATTTTGGCCTATGATTTCTAAAGTTTTATCATGCTTCTCTCTCTAAATATTTTGCTATGTGCAGAGTTGGTCCATTTCATGTGGATATCCTGGAATGTGCTTTGCACTTTGACTTGGTGCTTTTTTTGTCCACATGTACCTCATTCCTAAACATTTCATAGTTTTAATACATCTCTTCTTGTTTATATTTCAGTTGATTAGCAATGCTATATTTGAATTCCTCAAAGCATTGTTGGCAACATGCATTCTTCTCATCTATTTCTCTTTTCATTTCCTCCACTGCTTGCTTCAGTTCAGTATTGTCCCTCTAGACATTACTTAGATTTATGGGCAGTTGTTCTTCATCAGCAGATAGTCTAGTTTCTACATCTTTTATTTCCATTTTCAGATCTGCCTGCATATTATTCATGTTCTCTTTTATTTTTTCCTCTGCACTGTCTACTTTTGCTTTTGTACTGCTTATATTATTGTTCATTTCTTCTTTCATACTAACAATCTTTGTCATAATTGCTTGGAACATTCATTCCATTGCCAACTCACTTTCTGTAGCCTGTACTACTGCAGTTTTGGCTGCCTGAGCCATATCATTTTCAGATGTTTTTCGAGTTTCAGGTGTTGCTTAACCTGTGATGTGTCCCTGTGGTTGATTACTAATCCCAATCATGGACATCTCAGGTAACTAAATATGTAAAGATCCTTCTCCAATGTTAACAGCAGCCTCTTCAATTTCACTATTGTTAAAACATTTCACATCCATGCTTAATAATTGTTGCCCACTCCTAGTTATTGTTAAATTTTCATTTGACAGTCAATTATAAAGTTACTTCTTTTATTGAAATATAAATGGATACATGCCATAGAGCTTTTATGCCACTCCTTGCCATTTGTGCTTATATTCAACTTCCTTTGGTTTTTGGCTTTTAATATCTAATCTTTAGCCTATTTCTTTTACTTGCATAACTAATCTAGTTTATTAGTTCATTCTTTTTATTTAATTTGCATTCCATGCTTCATACATGATCTCCTTTTGATGCATTTATTTGGAACTGATTTGAATCCAAGAGGTTTATTCTTTGTGGTTGGGTGTATCAATTGTTTGTTACACACATAAGTTTATCATGATGTCATTCTATGGAAATTTGACAAAAGAATAAGTTTTTTAAAAAAAATGTAAGCTGCACTTTGCTGGAAATTTCCAGTTTCGAGCCCCTAAAGTTAGGATGCCATATGTAATGGGTCAAATGATATATAGGTGTGTGATCATACCCAACATGTTGGGTGCCAGATGTAATAGGCTGGATGATACCGCGAGAGAGGGGAGAGATCATCATACTACAGTTGGATTTAAAGTCTTCTGGTAGGATGATGTCAATAATGCAATGAAATACCTAATCCATGATTGTGTCCACCTCCTATGGGCTAACTCTATACTTAGTCATTAAATCTAGATACAATTTGAGCTAGTTCATTGTGCCTCATCCCCTTTTTGGCTTTGTTATGTCTTGATATTCAAATTCAGGGAGATATTTGCCTTCGACTCTCTTCAGGGATGAACCTATATAAGTTATCAACTGCTGCACTTCTATATAGGTTACAACTGGCTTAAATATTCACCTAAGCATCTTTCATAACTATTATATAAGAATGAGGTATGTGTGTGCATATACTCCATGCTACAAGTTGATTGGTGAATGCAAGATGGTTTTCTACATTAGAGACCAATTTGTTAGAATGAATTCTATAACATTTATTGAATAGCCAAAAAGTAAAATTAAAATAATTTTAACAATATTAAATGGTATAATCATCTGTGCTAAGAATGGATCTCTACCATATTAATAATTGAATATATTTATGATTCAAAACCTTGACCCAATGGTAAAATTTCATGATATGATACTAATTAATTATAAAGCATAAAGATAATAAAACAAAAAATTAAAAAAATGACTGTTAAGCTAACTAGCAAAATTAAGTCTTCCATTATTATATTTGCAGTTGAATTGTCATTCACTTCAGATTAATGGTGTTTGATCTTCTTGGGCCCCTTCATTTATCTCGTATAAATCCCTACTATTTATAAAAATGAGCATCTACACAAGAAGATGTCATTTACACTAGAAAAACAAACATATAATGGTTATTAATTAACATCAAACAAATCATGTAAACTTTGTCCTGTAATAAGTGTGTACATTTAGTATGGAATAATGTTAAAAATCTTACCTTTATCTTATATTGTGATGATTAATGTCAAATCACTACAGAAGGAAAGTTGATCTAAACTTTGTTAAAAAATTTAGCTAAACTTAATCATCCCCCTTCTTTTCTACTTTGCCTAATAATAGACTCTTCCAAATATAAACTACAAATGATCATGCTTCCCAAGTATGAAAATAAAAAAATGACAATAAACAAATATATATATATGTTAAGAAAATCAAAATTTAATTAAATCTTGATTAATGTTCATGAGTTCAGCAACAATGTCCTTCATATATAAAGTCTATTCTTCCCAGATCATTCTCAGGTAAAATATTCATCACTCATTTTCCTTTCTCTGTAATGCACTTGAAATAATATTGCAGTGATCCCCTCCATCAATCTTTCCCTCAATCTATATGTAGATATCTCATGTTGGACAACATGTATTCCTTCAGGCATTATAAGAGTAGATGAATGAAGTCATCATGTGGTCATGATCAAAATAATGGTGGTCAGTTTCTATGGCACCAGGATCTTAACCTGAATATATTGCACAGTGACTTATTTATAAGGTAATGAAATTTTATCTAATTGCAGTTTGGCATTTAATGATTTTTTATATGCAAAAAGAAATTACTTTATTATTTTCTTTAGCTGCTAGTGATGCTTTGTTCCCTTTGTGTTCATGCTCAAATAATATCATTCTTTTTTTTCAATATCAGTTTAAAAACAATTTTTTTATTTTGTTAAGCTGCACAAATCTTTGTCCTCTCTTACTTCAATCATCAATTTTAATTTTTTATAGTCTTCTGCTAATAAATTTATATGGAAAAACCAATATTTTCAAAGTTGGTATCCATTTTCTTTAGCATTCAAAACTGTGCTCTTCTGATGTTGACTTTCTATTGTGGATGCATTAAAGAATATTTTTTACTTTTTAAAAAACCCCAGATATAAGCTGGATTTGTTTTTATACTAAACATAGTTTACAGAACTTGGTATAGTAAAATTTTCATTTCCTTCTACACTGATGTAGTTACCTGTTATTGCATATCAACCCAGTAATAATTAATTTAAAGAATTACGTAATGAAATTCTAATTTCAATTTCCACACTTTGTTGCCTAGTGATTAACTTAACATTAAGTCATCACTATGCTTGGTTAGTCTCTGTCCACACTATTATACTATTTAATTAGTGATGTGCAGTACACTGCCTATTAGTTTATTATTAGTATACATATATATTTAGAGGATTTTCTTTTTTTAAAAGTGTTTAATTTTGTTTTCATTCATTAGATGGAATTTTTTTTTTTTGTTATATAAAGAAAAATTAGTTTATTGACATTTATTATTATATATATTTAATAAAGTAAATATTTATCGTATATATATAACTATTCTAAAAAATAATAATAATAAATAGCATGTATTCAATAAATTATTGGTTAAGCATAAGTTTTGAATGGACTCGATTTGGTGATATTTGGTGGGATTGTAAGCTACCCTTACAACTACTTTATTTGCATATGTGCAATTGCTTTCACATATTTTTAAAATACTTCAGTTTAAACTATTCTTTTTATTTTTAAATCAATGTATGTTTGAGTTAAGCTTTATTTCCTAGATGTTCATTAAAATTATTTACTTTTAGTACAAACATATTTGCTAGATCACATCCAGTTATCTTTGAAATCACAGGTGACGTTAGCTGTCTGTGCAGAATAAAAAAAATATTAATGATAAATTTTGCAATGCCTTTTATTTTTTAATAATTGGTAAAAATTTTAAAAATAAAATATATTGGACATTTCAATCTGTATTCCTGATAGAGTTAATTTTACTCTTTCTTTAAATAACAAAATATACTAAACTTAATACTAAAATTCCAACAAAATAAAATTCCAAGAATGTTTAGTTTCAGAGATAAAAATAATTGTATTTAAATGTAAAATTACATCGCTATCTTGATCTTTATTGTTTTAGTGAAATAAGAAACTTTTGCAAAGTATCTTTACAATTTCAAAAAACATCAGTTTTAAAAGTACATACCAATCTTTTTTAAAACGATTATAAGAATCGAATATTTTAAAAAATAATGAACTAGTATAAAAATATTTAATACACTGAAGTCAATATATTTAATGGCAGATATTTGATCATTTAAAAGAATATTTAATAGTTAAAAGTAATAGACATTTGTTTCACATATCACATATTTCCTAAGCAAGTGCTATACATAGGAAAAACAATCTTTAAATAAACCATCTTAAAAACCTCTAACAATCTTTCATAAAAAAACTGTGAATAAGAAAATACTCACGAGTTTTCCCGATTGTTGGATGATAACGGATTGAGCATATTACCATTCTTGTTTTATATTTTAGCCAAAAATAGTTCGGCATCTTTATTAATTAATGTTAGATAGTTATCTGAGATGACATCATACCCTGCCTGTCTAAAAAAATCCTAAGCATGATTGATAAATTCATATTTACATTATTCAAATTCTAAAAAATATTAGTTAAATATTATTTCTTTGCACTATATATTAGGTTATTATAAATATTGCTTTATTTAAAGCGTAAATGAGTGTGTGTGTGTACAGATGTAGAAAAATTAATATTGCTAGAATGCTCCAAAACAAAAATAATAATTATATGTGGAAAAAAATCGTAACTGCAAAAAGCAACAGACAAGTTTGCATAATAATAAAAGTTTTAGTTTATGCAAATTATAAAGCTAATAAAAAGTCTGCAGAGAAAGAATAAAAAGGAAAAAAATATAATAAACAGTGCAAAATTGGTGTATTGAGCACTGAGTTTGTTTTGTTCTGTGGTCAGTTCGAATGTTCTGAAAGTTAATAAAGAAGAGCTCTAGTCAAGAATCTAATTCTATCTAAAAATAATGTGTGTTGGCAAAAGTTAAAGACACACACACACACACACACATATATATATATATATATATATAATTGAATATATATATGTATATGTACAATATATATACAGAAATATGAACTGCTATGTGATCTAAGAGATCCTGTTTTTAACTAACAAATAGCAAGTTGAATTACTAATCTCTATTCATATCTCTTGGCACTGTTACTTTTACAAAAGAGCTCTGAATAAACTCGAAAATAATTCCATATTTTTAGAACACCAAAAGTCTATCAGCTATATATTTGAACCATTTTCTGCTTTCATCACATGCATAGAATGCCACAACTATAAACAAAAAATCAAAAAAGCACAGCTTCTAACTAACAATAACTACTTCAAAAACTAGAAGGAAACATGCTTCTCTCTCAAAATGTGGATTTTCTAATCGACTTTGCATATATTTAAATATTTGTTGCATACATTTTCTATTATTCTTACACAACCCACTTGCTATGATTATGAAAAAATAAAACTTCTTGAAAGAGCTCAGCAATTAATATTACAATTGGTACTTAGCATCACCATGGCCTACATTTTAGCGCATTTAGACATAATAACACAATTATTATATTCAGAGTAAAATAACCTTTTGAATTTATTATTGAACTCTGTGTTGTTTTAATAAATAATCAAAATTAACCAGCTACCAACTGACTAGTTAGCCCTGGATATATTAAATATCAATATTGATTGGAAAACAAACATATAACTGTTGTTAGTTAAAAATCAAAGTGAGTTCCATGTAAATCAGACTAACTTCATTGTGATGACTATAAAGAAAACAATGCAAGTAATATCTAAGGGAAACATTACTATTAGTGAAATGATAGTCAAACAGTTACGGTAATTTCCAGGTTGTTTTATTATTTATATATTATAAATGTGTTCTCAGAAAAAGAACGATGTTCATTATTATCATATACCAATAATGTATTAAATTTAATTCACTTTAATAAAGGAAATAATTTTTAAGGGAATAAATTATGAGTACAATATTTAAAAAATGAAATATTACTAATATTTAATAAAAAATAGATATTAAAATTCTTGCAACTTAGAATATTTTAAATTCCTAATGCGTTAAGATATTTTTAAATTTTATTCTAATCTCAGTACATCTTTCACCGTAGCACAATCATATCTCACTATTCATCAGCCAAAAATCAGCTCAACCTCTCTCATTCTGGATGCATTTTTTTAAACACCTAGTTCACTTTTTTCAAGTGAATAAGTTATACATAGCTCTTATTATAATTTTATCTTTTGGTTTCATTTCTTATTTAGGATTTTCATTTCAACGCAAGTGTTAAACTTTCTGAATTCACAACTTTGTTACAAATTACTTTATAGAATTATATTAACGATAATTACTGATCATTCATTAAACTAGAGATTATCTGTAGCCCATATATATTATTTTTCATCATTGTTATATATTTTAATAATGGCAAAACTATTTTTCTGCTTCCTAATATATAAGCATCAAGATCTTTTAATTTATATTTATATATACTCAATTCTCATTCAATGTATTATAAATACATGGATTAATTAAAATCAACATATAAACCTTAATGATATAATTATATACTCTGAAACAGCTGAGACATCTGCTTTCAGCATACCTGAATAAAAATTGATTAGGTCATTAATTATAACTTTCAAACTGTTTTTGTTTTGTTTTTTTGCGAAAGCCTCACTACCAACCCATTTTAAATAAATAGTGGAAAATAAATTACCAAGTTTGCTGATTTCTGAATGGAGAGATTTTGAGCAATGTTTCATTCATGTTTTATATTTCACTCAAAAATAGATAGATCATTAATTTTCTTATTTTTTTTTTACATTATTATACCAACAGAATTTATAATAATGTAAATATCTAACTCAAATATTCAGTATTATTTATTAACTGCTCTGTCTTACTTAGTTTACTTCAGTGGCAAAGTAATGGAATCTAGAGTCCAACATCATAAATAGTGGCTCAACTCTCAATTTCTTGTGTTCAAATTTCTTATAAACTCCTTAGCTACAAATCATTTGATTACGTTTTATATATTATTTAACCTTTGCTGTATTATAAACTCATATTTTTTTAATAATTGCTCCAATACTCATAATTCCTCTTGCTATGATTATAGTCTTATACTTCTACAAAGAGGTTCTAAATAGGCAAGTAAACAAAAGTTGTTTTATATGTGATATATGAAAGTTTCAGTCAGTTTTTTTCCAAATATATATTATTAACATTAATAGCTGTACGTTGATAATCAGAATTCACAATACTTGTTATACCAATTGTTTTTGTTATATATAATCTGACAGCTTTTTTATGTTACTGTATGTATAATTGACATTTCTATACGTAATTTATTTTGCATTGTGTTAATTATAAATTTATAATAAATAATATAGAGTAATTAAAATGTAATTAACTTTCTAGAAGTTAATTTAAAAACTCAATTTTATTCCAATATATTAACAAAAGCCATTTAAAATTAAATGCTAACTGACTTTTATTCTTAAATGTCTTTTGAATTAAACTATTAGAACAGATTTTTAAAAAAACAGTCTGCAGAATTAAGATAAGATGTTACAATACAATAATATAAACTGGGATAAAAATCAAATATAATTTAAATATTTCTTTCATAAAATTATTCCCAATATTTAAGATAAATAATAGGCATTATTATATTTTTACTTTTAAAAAATACTATTGCCTTTTTCTTAAAAAAAAATATAAATACTTATCACATTAACTATACTTGAAGATGTATGAATTTACAAGTCAAGATAGTTATAACTAATAAATGTGTATTTAAAGATCTAGAGCTTAGATATAATTATATGGAGTCTTATTTCATAAAAGTTCATTTATAGAAATATTTTATGTAGTTATCTCATAAATGTAATCATTAAACAAATTTGACAGGAGGCAAAACTCCCAGATTCTACAGATTTTCAATGTGATTTGTAATATGTGACTAGAACACATAAATGATACTATTCAATTTTTAATTAAAAATTTTGAAACTGATTTTATACATAAAGGCAACATCCAAATAAACTCTCAGACTCATATCAGCCTAATTAAAAATCAATGAGTACAATGGAAATAAAAATAATACTACCACTTTTATTCAAATATTGAATGCAAGCCTATAGAGGTATAAAAATTGTGAAATTATAATCTTTAGTAACATTTTACTTGATATCAATAACTGCAAGCTATTCCACTCGACAAAAGATGGTCCCTAAAGCCTACATTTTTTTGATTTCATAGTTCAGTTTGCTAACATGTCATTTTCCCCAGTATTGCCATATTTACAAAAATACAAATTCACTTTGCACCTTATATCATGTGGCAGAGTAAACTCAATAATACTTCTTCCAGCAGTGTCGTAGCCCTCAACCAAATCAGGACTATCAAGCTAAATATATATAGATGACCAGTTGCATCTATACAACACCTAATTCAATCCTATCAGAAGATAACCCTCACCACCACAGCATGTGTAAAAACTTTCAGCCTGTATGCCTTCTGGTGCATTTAGTGCATCTTCACCATTGGCAATAAATCCAAAAGACACCCACCCACCTTTATCAATAATCTCCAACAAATCAATATCCAGGGCAAAAATACTGCATCACCAGATATTTTTCTGCCACCTGGTTACTACTGAATCGACCATCCAATCTAAAAGGTTATACTCCAACAATAACCATTTTAAATAGCATTCAATGCTACTGTCTATTATTCTCAACATAGTATCATTCATTACTCTCAACATAACTAAATTTCATCAACTGCTTTCAACATCCTCCTCCACCAGAATACAGAATTTACTCTCCATCTATCAGGTCACATGTAATTTTACTCTGAACTGATTTTGTTCTTCATAGAGCACCCACAATTTGATTTCAGACCATATAGATTATAAGTTACATTCCTATTGTACTCCAAGACTAATAATTAAAAGAATAATAATCAAGATAATTTAGGGACTTGTAAACAACTTGTAATATGATACCAGATTTTAAAATCATATATCATATCTATCTATCTATGAAACTGAGTTTTATATTGAACTGTTTTTTTAAGATTTTAATGTTTAATTTTGAAATCCATATCTATTTTTGTATCCAAAACTATTAGCAGTATTTGTAAAATATATACCTTGCAACATGATTAATGTAACCCTTAAAATTAATCCATATAAAAACCTATGAAACATTATTGCACCTGTAACACTTACCATCAAAGTTATGTAATGCTATGTAACTCAAATGATTAATAAAGATTATTGTTAAAACATTATCATCATCAACATAATAATAATAACAGCAGCAGCAGTAACAACAATCATAATAGTAGTAATAGAAAGTAATCTCTTCAGATAAATCTCCTTCTTCAATGACATATCTCATAGATCTTATTCGCTCAATTCTAGGAACCACCAACCAAATCAACCTCTCTCACAATTTCAAATACACTTACTGGAGAACATATAAGCTGTGTTACCCAGACCCTAGCAATGATTACCCCCTCCCTATGCTTGGAAGAAATAACCATCATCTCCACAAATTTAAAAATGGGTCCTAGAACCCAAGTTTTTTGATTTGCTAATTAGACCCAATCTGCATGAACTTTCAACATATTTTTCTGCAGTATTGTTGTCTGTGCAAAAATATCAACTCATTCTGTGACTATGCTATGAAGATGAATAGTCTCAATACTATTTACTCAATGACTGCCAAGTACTAAAAGCCAAATGGAAAATCATGTTAAATGTATGAGACAGCCCAATACTTCCAGCCACCACATAACTCAGTTCTTCCTAAGATTACACAATCCTGCAGTGCTTACAGCCACATTTACCCTGTTTGACTACTGATGCACCCATTGTACCTTCTTGTTAGGCAACAATACCAGGAGTCATCCTTCCATATTTATCAATAAATTATGTCAACTAAAAGCAAAGAATAACAACATAGCCTCTTGGATATTCTACAGCTTCCTGAGCTATCATCAGAAAGCATCCCAACCTATAAACTGCCACAATCCTAGTGGGCAGTACTAACAACCTTCTTGGGCATTTCTTCTGCTCCATAATAAAATTAGCTATATAAAAAACTATGTTCCAGACACTCATTACAATAGTTTAATACCACAAAAGGCTATATAACCAGTTCAGTCAAGCTCAAGGCAAATGAATTTTAATTCAAAGGTTATGAATATTTCTTTTTTAAAGATACAATACTTTGTTACAATTAGCAACAACATGTACAATTGACAATGTTCATATAATTGTACTGTAATCAGCAATTTTAAGCAAATTTATATAACAAATAATCATTATACATGAATAGCCTTTCTAATCCTAACGAAACACTTGTAAAATACTTCTAAAACCTATATAGCATATCTTTAAATCAATAATAATAATAACAAGGAACTAATAATAATAATAATATATAGCAGCTCCACAGTAGTTTATCTATTAACAACCTAGGTAAAAAGCGCCAGTTTTGATTGATTAAAATTCATTTAAAGCTTTCATATGAAAAGTTACAATTCTTATTTCCTAATACACCTGTTTGTCTTCAATTTCTTGATAACTCATTAAGCATTACAAAATAATTATTTTATCAAACGATAATTTTCTAATTAATGTAGCATGTGAGCTGTCTTATGATCAGATGGCAGACATCAATTTTATTAACACTGAATTCCAACATTCAAAGATAATACAAACAGATACTAATGTTGCTTAAAATAATAACATATTAGTAGCAAAAATAATAATCCAGTAGTTATAAATAATAAAAGTGACAATATTTCAATCACTTCTAATTCCACTAATAGTGAATTCCAATTGTCAAAGATAATACATATGCTAATGTTAATAATAATAACTCTCAACAGCTCAATAGTAAAAGTAATAATAATCCAATGAATGTTAATAATAAAAATAACAATACTTCAACTATTCCCAAGTCAGCTCCAAGATATAGAAAAATCATCTCTAGTGACATCAGAGAACTGGTCTCAATGCCCAAGAAGCACAATTCCCCCTCTATAGTTTGGAACACAGATACTCTTATGGTAAATCCCAAGAAAATTATTTGCAATTTTTTAAAAGATTTTTCTCCACCTGTCCATAATTCTATCTGTCATAGACATCAATGTTTTTCTATATAAGTTCTGTAGGTAATTATTATTTGATGCAATATCTTTGCATGGGTTGTGGGATACACATTGCATGTATTACTGACCATCCAAATCCCAGGTATTTGATAATCAAGTTTTGCCTTAATTATGGTGGATCCAAATTGCTATAACTATATCACAGGGGAGCTAAACAACACATACTTGGAATACACCCTTCAATGTTTCCAGCATATGATGCAACTATTTACAGCTTATCATGCCATTATAAAGAATACCTCTATACCAATCTCTAATAATAGCATGATTTTAAATTACAACTGCACCATGACATTGATCCAAACACTATCCACAACACAAATCCTTGATTAAGAGGCTACCCTATGTCTATACATCAGAAGACTGAAACCCCAGTACTACTCCTGTCACCAGCTGGGTTATTTAGCTGTGCAATGTGCTAATCTCCAAATTTCACTTTCAGAAAAATCGATAGATCACCTAAATTCTCAAGTTGACAAAAAATTGGCAACAGCAAATCTTTACATAATTACATCCATCAATAATTAAGAGTTTATCATGTACATACTAACTATCCTATACCTCAACAATGATCAACCACATTTTGATTTGACACTCTCTAAGGCAGATAATGATAATCATGCCAAGTCAAATGATATACAAACAACCGAGGCAGATAATGATAACTGTGCTGATGTAAATGATATACAAACAACCTCTAACTCAAATAATATTGTTTCCAACACTCTTCCTAATGTAACAACAAAGCCAGCCCTGTCTCAAATCACATTAGTTCTAACCCATAAGATTTTATTTATAATCATACACATGGTAATGATTATACTATTTATAATAAAACCTCAACACATATCATGGAAACAATTTGTCCATGTTCACCATGTATACCAGCCACCTCGCCTACCACCTCCCTCTCCCCTATATTTCTAAAAACAAAAAACAAAGTCTGCACATCCCAAAAAGACAGTAAAATAAAAAACCAAAAACAGGAATAGTTGACATGTTGATGCTGGACATGGGTTCTGTGGAAAACAATCATACCCTCCTGCAAACTAAATGTCCCTTACCTGACACCATAGCTCAATCTATTCTTATCTCCCTTCAACAGCAGACAATAACACTCAACAGCTGGGCTGCAAACATTGTTAACTACTGATCAACCACCACCATTATAAATTCATAGACATTCTTAAAAACATAAGAGTTTACACTCATCCTGACTGATGTCTAAAATTGATCACCCTAAAAAACCCTGATAATTGAAACTAATAATTACTGCACTTAATGTTCAAGGCATGTATCTAAACTTTTTTAAATGAAAAAGTGGATAAGCAATATACAACCTCATGTGCTTGGATTGTTTGAAACAAAAATATACAATGGATCCCATATTGACTCTGTCACTTACCTCAAGAGACAAGGCTTCTATGCCTGCTCCAGAGACACATCTCCATTATCAGCTAGAATTGGGATTGTTATCACTCCCAGCTGCCCATTCTTGTCATTCAAGATTATTTACATAGATTCAAATCTCTTAATCACCACATTTTACCTTACAAGAATTGACAGTGAATTTTTAATTTCATATTGGCTAATATTTTTTCCATTTTGAATTGGTGTCTATGACTTAATTAATGACTTAATTAGTTTTTGGCATACAATATAATATGCACATATACACATAGAGAGAATTATATAGTAGTTCAAAATATTCACAAGAATTTTAATAATATCATTTTTTTTTGTAAAGTATCATTGTTATTTCAGTTTTAAAATACTGCAACATTTGTTAGAATTAATAAATTCTGTTTAATATGTTATCTGTTTTCTAGAAATCTAGTTTTGACTTTAATGATCAGATGATGATGATGATGATGATGATAATAATAATAATAATAATAATAATGGATTCTCTTTTTAGAAGATATTTATAAGTAAATAGTAATGATAAACCATGAAATCATCTGCAGCTATTTGACCAATGGTGATGATTTCATCATATTTCTTTAGTGCTGTTTCTTTGTAGACATTTGCCCCAATGTTAATCTGGAACTTATTATATAAAATAGCTCAATAACAATTTACAAATCAATATTGAATTCTATAAGACAAATTTAACTTCAAAGATAAAATTAGGGGATATAATGTAAAAAAATAAAGTATTTTTTAATTAAAAATTTATATATATATATATATGTGTGTGTGTGTGTGTGTGTGTGTGTGTGTAAGTTTTACAATTAAGTTTATGTGCTTACATTGGCAGCATTACACAAATGGCTCAGTAATATTTCATATTCTTGGTATATTAGTATATGACAGCTGTGTTTGGGATATATGTGGAGACGTCTTGCCTAGTGACCGTCATTATTATTTTTACATGGTTGGTGTATCATTGCAAGAATGTCAGACCTTGAGTTAGAGTACTGAACATGCATTAAATTTCTTATTAAACTTGACAAAAATGAAAGTGATATCAGAGACATGTTATTCAATAATGGTAATACCAGTGCACAAACAGATTAATTAAACAATTTTATGAGGAGAAAGAATGCATCACTGATACAGAAATGTCAGAACAGCCAGTGACAAGCAGAACTAATGAAAGCATTACAAAAATTAATTGAAATATGCATCAAAATTGTCAGCTGATTGTGAAAAGCATAGCAAATCAATCAAAAGTTAATATATAAACAGAAAAAAATTAACTTTAAAATATTAGCATGAGAAAAGTATGTGCAAAAATAGTCCTGAAGTGACTCATCAATGAACAAAAACAAAGGATAGTAGAAGTTTGGAAGGGTAATTCCAAGATTTTTTGGAAAGGCAAGAACAGAGAAAGAGTAATACTGCATTTATTATAACAAAGAATATTGCATTAATTTTAATTCTACAAATGATATATAAATTGAGTTTTAGAAACAATTTATATCAACTGAAATTATAGAATACCAGTTCAATGCTACTTTAAGACAAATCTGTAGCCAAACAGCTTGCAAGATATTTTTAATAAGCAGTTAGTAGAATTCAAAAGTTGGAAATTAAGAAAAGAATAGTCTCTTAACAAATATAGAAATAGATATGAATCAAGAAACTTGTGAATTGAATAATTTTTTTAATTGAAAAAGACATTTTTCATTATATAACTGCAGCTTTCACTTGAAAATATCAACAAATGGATATTTCATAGAAATAAAATTGATTTTACTATTATCATTAAATGATAAAACATTTTAAATTTTATATAAAAGAAGCATGGCTTAACTCAAAATTATTTTGATTAAATACCACATTAAGCTGGAATAGAGTTTATACCTTCTATAACGTTAATATATTAATCGTAAAAATACAAACAATTATTGTTAAAAATAGTAAAAATCGCTTAAGGAAATTGGTCATATTTAGCCATATGAACTACAGGTTTAAATAAAATAATAATTTAACAGAAATCTGAAAAAAATTGACAAAAATAAACAATTGTCAAAACATATATTATTGCTCATTGCAAAATTAAAAACATAAAAAAAAAAGTTGGAAAAAATAAAAACAAATGTAGAAAAACAAATCCTATGTTGATATATAAATGAAATTAAAAAAAGGTTCAATTAGATTCTTTGAAAAGAAAACGAATACCACAGATTACAACTAAAGTACTTAAAATCAAATAGAAATAAATTCAATATATAGAAAAATGGCATATAAAGACTAATAATTTAAGACATAATAAAATACGTTGAAAAGCCTTCAATAATAGAAGATCAGATTAAATTAGACTTGAGATCACCGTCAACTAATATATCCATTTAACGTGATAGAAGCGTATCAGAAATATGCAGAAAACTGAAAACGAATCAATAAAAGTATTAATAAAATTATGCTAAGTAATCTGAATAAAAAAGTATTTAATGGTCTACAGATATAAGCAAATAAATTTATATTATTGACAAAGAGCACAAAGTAAGTCTTATACAATGCACAAGTTGGATTAACATGTGAAAGAGTGACAAACTCAAGAGTTTAAAGGTTTTATTTCAAAGCTCAACACATAAATTTTTATGCTTAAACACCATAGCTTTTAAGTTACTAATCATTCACTTTTGTAAGCTAATCAAATATTATTTATTAAAATGTTTACAAATTCATAATGTAATGCCAACATAAATTTATGAGCATTAGAGTACAAAACTATCTCAAAGATAAATTTAAAATTAATAAAAAAAATAATACTAATTAAATTAATAGTAGACTAAAACACAGATTTTGTTAATCTTGTCATAAATATCTTAGATTGGCTAAAGCTTTTTTCCTTCTAAAATTAATTTCACTTAGCAAGCTTATAACTAAAATGTCAACATTAATCTTGATATTTTATTTATAATTTAAATGGATTTGTGAAAAGAGAAAGGTAGAGTTACAAATATCTCATAGCAGAGAGTTGTAACCTGCTTAACGACTAATGTCTGTAAACTCATTAAAATGTTTGCCACTAAGTTAATTCTAAAGCTGAATAGGGTGGTAGGTTAGAGATTTCTATGGATTAAAATCTTTTTAGGTCACCATGGAAAACTGATCATATATAGAAATATTTTTCAAATGTAAAACAATGATAATTTCTATTTCTATGAAATATTTTTAGATCAAAAGATAAAGAGATAGTAATTAAAAAATAAGATTATTAATATTGTATATATATGTACATGTTTGAGAGAGTATGTAATAATTTTGTTCAAAAACAGATCATTTCATTCCGAAAATTAGCAATACGCCATTACTTTCTCAAAAACAATAATGACGAAAACTGTCTTTCATATAATTAAATAAACTATTACGATTTATTACGCGATACCATTAATTGGTATTACATCATTAAAACACTATATACGGACATATGATCTAAAATAAAATATATTTTTACACAAATATGTAAAAATAATTAAAACATCATACCAGGTACTTATCATCATGTCAAAATATTGATAACATAAATATGTTTTTAAAAACTTTAAAAGAATAATAAATTAGATTCCTAGCTGATAGTAATGAAACAAATCTGTAAATTAAAAATTATTTGTTTACATATACGCATATATATTCTATAGAATATGCTAATGAGTAATATATCAATCTGCTACAATTTATGGCCTGATTTTTAATATGGGCTGAATAAACTATAAGTTGTTTTTCACAATTCACATATCAAGGTCATTAATTATATTAGGGATTTTGGCTCCATGTTGAATTTTTAAAAAACTGACTTGAGACATAATTTTCACAATAACTTCAGTTTTAATAATGTTACAGCAAAATGCTATATATAGACAGAAAATAGAAAAAGTAAGATAAACAATAAGCCGAAGACAAATAGTGATTACCATTATAAAAGTGAGGAAAAAAAAGAAATTTCAACAACCAAAATAATTATTACTTTATTGTTTGGTCATAATTTCTAATTTATATTAATTAAATTTAAATTACATCTTCTTTGATAATTTTTTTGTATTCCTCAAAAAATTCTCATTCAAATCATATATAATACTTCTTATCTGATATAATTCATAGTATCAGAACTTAAACAAAAATTGTAACATAAGAATTCTTCATTTTTATCCTGTACCGCAAAAGTTAAAAAATCTCAAGGCATCTATAAGAAAAAGATTCATCCTAATAAAAGATACAAAATAAATCATTTCCAGAAGGTGGATATGCATTTTGAATCATAGCAATTGGCTTCTCATCTATCCAAAACTAGAAATTGAAGGTTACTATCTGCATCAATGATAAAATGAGTTTCCTCTCTTCATTTTATATATTTTGGTACACCAGTAATGTTTATATTTTTGTGCACACCAGTTATGATATCTTGTTACATTTATTGTCCCATAGAGAAATAATTTATTTTCATATAGCTTATTTTCTGGATATAGACTTGAAAATAATATGATGCAAGAAATGGCAATTCTATTGACTCCCCTACATGAGTACCAAGGTGTAGGCAAGAATCAAGATTTGATTATTTGCCTGCATACAATTCCATGTAGTATACATAACCATTGTTGCTATCACCATACACACCACATGAAACTTCTCTTTATTGGTTTTAATAGTTTATATTTTGACATGGTACTATGCCCAATACATTTTGAAATTGTTTTATCAACTGCAATCTTTCTGTACATCTGATAATCAGTCTTAAAATTTACATTGCACTACCCTATAATACCTTAACTTTATATATAAGCAGTATTACTTGTTATACAAACACAGACATGAAAGTACAAATACAAGCACACTAATACAAATATAAACACACTAATAAATTATTAAATCTTTTGAGAATCATTATCTCTATAAAATAAGATTGCCTCAAACTTGTATCAGAGTTCCAAAATTACATTGTACATAAACTGTTATGTTATATTTGAATACAAGTATAATTTATATACTACACAGACACACTAATACAAATGCAGACACATTAATAAATTATACATTTATCAAATAATAATAAAAAATTAAAATAATACTATGCAAAATAATAGAAAAATTAAAAATACTATGCAAATAAAAAAAATTAAAATTGAATGCTTACAGTATCACATTTTTATCAGGATGAAGGCCTTGAATCGTTGAGACATCTTTAATCCATTTTATTACAGAGACTTGACAATATAAAAATTGTACCTTTGTCTTCTTCATGCAATCTAATAAACTGAGCAGAAAAGAAAAAAAATTAAATGAAACTATTAATAAGAATATTAATAAGATATCCAAATTTTGTTGATTTTAACATTCAATATGCCATTTTAGAAAGAAACTAAAGCTGCACAGTTTTTCTGCAATTTTAAAATGAAAACAAAAGAAATTTTAATTTCAAAGAATCAGTTGCTTCTAGCAGCAATCACACTAGTGCCACTGAAGCTGTTAAGTCAAATACTCAATTAATATTTTTCAGTAAATGGGTATCAAGCTATTCTTATCTAGAGGATAAAATAAGCATAAGAAAAAACTCAAACTTATAATATTCAGTAGTTAACAAACATTAAAATATTCCTCTCTTTTATCTTTCCTTTGTGAGAGATTATTGGAGAAATCTTTGACTTACAGTGGGTTACTAATAAATTGTCTGTCTTTTAATATATATAAATTTTTCATACTAAATTCGAAATTAAACAAAACTAGCCAAAATTATTTTAAAAAAACATTTTCTTTAAACAACCAATTGATTTCATTACTAAGACAGATTTCTCAAAGGCATAGGAATATACACACATGGCTTTCAATATATATATACATATAATAAATAAAGTTTGGTATCTGTATTCGTTTCACAATATATGTAATATACAAATCAATATATATATATATATATATCAAAATACAGTATTTTGATATATATATATATATTGATTTGTATATTACATATATATATACTTCTCAAGTGTAAAAAAGTAAAAAATAACATATTTAAACTAAACTCTACCTACAATTCCACTTACCTCCCATATACCCTTAATATTAAAAGAAATTTTAAATAAGTTAATTGCTTCAAAATCATGACTTTATAATAATATTTTTTTTTTAATTCTGCTTTTTATCTCATTGATTACTCTCAAAAAAGATAACCTTAGCTTCAACAAAATTAATAGGATAATTGAGAATAATATTTTTATTAATAAAGTTTTAATCTTTCTGATATTAAGTTAAATGATAGAGAATTATGAATTCTTGATCAAGGTTCTAATTTTGTATCTTTTCATTCAAAAAATATAATTTTTGATATAATCCCATCTATTGAATCTAAGAATTTGTTTGATAAGCAGAAAATTGACATTCAGTGGGTTTTAAATAAAAGCTTAAAAAGGAAAGAAAACTTTATTGTCAATCCTGCTGAAATTAAGACATCATAAAGATAGGTTAATTGCTAATAATGTGAAGAGTATGAGTATTATTTTTATGCATTAGTCACTTTATCAAATATAGGTATTAAAGTAAACATACATTACAATTAAATTTTTTAATTAAGACATTGGATTTATAAATACTGTTTCATTTCAGTGCAGTCATTGAGGTTAGCTTTTAATGAGAAGCTAAATGACACAAATCTGATTAGCCTCCATTGCTAATATAATATCAAAAGCATTAAAATTTGCATTCCTCCACTTGTGATTTTGAGAAAATTTGGTAGGCAGGTATTAGCCTTTTAAAATAATAAAATTAGAAACTTAGGCCAGCAATGTGATAATCATCTGATCCAATTAGAGGCTTCTCTGCAATCATAAATGACAACTGATATTCAGGGATTGGTGCTGATCACAATTATAAATGACAACCAGTGGTCTGGGATTGGTATGATGGAGATAACAAAAACAAAGTAATCTGAATATATGCCATAAAGTACTTAAAATTCTATTTTATCATTATGAAAAGAATAGATACAAAATGGATAAAAAATTAAATAATGGTAAATATATGTTTTTAGAAAAAGTTTCTAGTAATGTGATTAAAAGGAGGTTAATAGATATGATGAAAAAAATGGTAAATTTAAATTTTTTTTAAGAAAATAGATTATTTAAAACGTTATCCTAATGATGTAATATTAGCTAAGATGTTTATGAATATTAAAAATCACAAAGATTGTTTTCCTTTAAGATTTATTTTTGACTTTGCAAGTATTGTTGTGGAGGGTATGTCTACATCCTTGAACAATTTTTTTAAACAATTTGTTGATTTTGGATTACAGTTTCTTCTTCTTTTGAGGCATTTGATAAGATTAATAATTTTAAAATGGAAAATAATTGGGTATTTGGAAGTTTGTATATTGAGAATATATATCAATCTGTTAAGAGATGAAGTACTATTGATGTTCTTATGCCTGTTTTAGTTAAACACTTTGTCAAAGAATAAGATTAAAGTTATTAAAGATGTGCTTTTATTATTGGAGGATTCTTTGTATTTTACTTATAATGATATTTTTTATAAGATTAAGGAAAGGTGGATAATAGAATATATTATTTTTTCTTTAATTTCAGTTTACATAAATTATTTGGAAGTGGGAATTATTATTAAAAAGGATTGTTTATATTTAAAGTTATTTGTCAGATATGTAGGTGATTGTTTGTTTATAGTTAAGAATGATAAATTGAAAGAATTGGTAAATGAGTTTAATTGTTTTGATCATTCTATAAAATGTGTTGTAGAAGGAGGGGGTTAAATTTTATTAAATTAAAATTTTCAGATCTATTGGGGATTAGAAATGTAAAGAATAATTATTTGGTATGTAATCATTATGTTAAGAATAGAGAGTTAAGGTCTATAATTGAATCTGATAGCTATCAATTTGTATCTCATAAAGTAACTGCTTTAAGAAATTATTGTTATAGAAATAAGAGATTAAATAATTATAATAGGTTAGCTTTGTTTCAAAAAAGTCAAGGTTATAAAGATTATTTGAGTGTTAGCTACTCTAATAAATTTGTTAAAAGTATTTTATTTAATAGCAGTAATTTTTGTAATGATGTAAAGGGTAAATATATATATAATTTTATTTTTTAGCCATTTAAATTGTCTTCTTATAGAATTGTATGTAAAAATAGTAATTTATTTGGAAATAAAAAAAATTGCTAGGAAAGGGGATATTATTTTGAATAATTTATTAAATAATACAAAGGAAATTTTTAATAAAAATACTATTCCTGGAATAGTATATATTATTCCTTGTTTTTGTAAGAATGTATATATTGTAAGGGTCACTTACAATGTATGGAAATACTCATATATACACCCATTTGCAAGTCAGTACACTTTAATAAACAACATATAAATGATTGAAGCCAATATAATACAAAAAAATAACTTACATGTATATTAATAATGTCAATTAGAAAACATTAGCTTTAAATAATAATAAAAATATTTTCCTAACTAGACATAACAATTAAAGATTAAATATTCCACAAATATAAATAAAACACAAAGTAAGCCTATTGTTTAGGAACCATGGAAACTAACAAAGACTTGAACTTTAGAACCTGAAGATGATCAAGGTCAAGCATATCCAAGCAACCCATTGTTCAAAAGATAAAAGTTTATGATTCAATTACTTAATTGAAAACATTAACTAACTCAACAATCACTATGTATAAGAACCTCATGAAAATAACAGTAAAAAATATATATACGAAAAAGATTTTTTTTATATTCAAATATGAGAATAACTGCAAAGATGGTTGATTAAACCAAAGGAATTATTTACTTATGTAGCCTTTGACAGCAAGAAACTCTTTTACAATAATTCAAACCTGCACCCAAGGGAGTTTCCTATTAGACAATAACCATTCAGAAAAATAGAAATATTATCAATTGTGAAAACTATAAGGGAATAGTAGCACATTGTTCGAATATTATCAGAAGAGAAATTTTGCATATGATAATATTTATATCACAGAATCATATTTTAAAGTTTTTAACATTAAATAATTTATAAGTAAGAATATTCAAGTTATTTAAAATCTACTCCAATGTTTTCCAGCTAAACAACTTACCATGGAGGTCTTGTGTAGATGCTTACCAGATGTAAACATTAATTTATCCATCAAATGCCTAATTGAGATGCCAAAATTCTGTACAATGAGCTTCTACCTTAGTTTCACTATATCAGCTTGTAGAGGATGAAATGGATGCTATAAGAAGGCAGCACCATACCTAAGCTGATCAACAGTGCTCACTCTACCAATATATGAATCCCAGGAAAAGTATAAATTTACAAGGTTGAGAGACTTTGCTGTGAGGTTTAGAAACATTTTATAGGACATTCTTAGAACGAAGTGTTGTTCAAATTATTTAAGTAAATCATCTGAACTTTAAACTTTATCCATGATCAATGAGGAAGCATATGCCTAGCTTGGATCATTTCATTTTTCAAATCATGAAATAAAGAGGTGGAACTACAGCTTATAGGATAAGCAAATATTTTTGTTTTGTAATAAATAAAATTTACATTCCCCTTCCTGAACAAGTTTGACAGATCATCTAACTTAATACAGGAGGTAAGATTTTACTTTGCTCACATTAAGAACACTCACTATGTACAGGACAGAATTGTTTGTTAACTTGTTATACTAATTAACTAACTCTTTTTTTTTTCAGTTGGAAACTATCAACAGTAGATTAATATACAGGGTTTTTTTTCAAGAAGATGGATTTACTCAGCTGGAATAAGCTGCAAGGACACCAATGACTTTACTACAGTTTGGGTTTGAATATAAATTTGTTAGGATTCTCATTTTAAATTGTAATAAATTTATCAAAATCATTCTGTTTTAGCATGATTACATACTATTTAAATTGAATCCACACATATACTCTTTTTCCTTATGTCATAATATTTTTAGCAAAATTGGTTAAGTTATTAATTCATTGCACTTATATAAAAGTGAGGATATTGTTATTTATGTAGATTCACTTTTAAAGAAAGTCAAAAGCAACTTCTCCCTGAGTTTGAAATATGTGACATATTGAAACATGAAAGAGGAGTAGGAAATGGGTGAACTGATATAAATTGTTTAGATTTAATGCATCATTATTCAAAATAGCCATAAAATATGGATTCAATTATTTATCAGATTCTTCATCACATCATTCACTGCATCCTACAAAAAGACCCTAGGTCTGACAGTAGTAAGATGTGACTCCCCTCTCTCATGTGGAAATCAGACCATTACAATATATAGGTCAGTGTATTTTGATCTTAAATAAAAAAAATAAAGATACATAAAAAGTAGAGTTAAAAATAAATATCTTAGTTCTGCTTTATATACCCATGGAAAAGATGCAGGCCACTTTATTAATTTTAATGAAGCTAAAGCTGTCTTCTTTGAGAGAAATGAAATAAAAGGAATTAAAAAAATCTTTATTATTAAAAATTTATGATTCTGAAGCAATTAATTTATTTAAATGTGCTTTTAATACTAAGGGTGTATAGGAGTTAAGTGAAATTGGGTAATGTTTAGTTTAAATATGTTATTTTGTAGATCCTTACATTTAAGAAGTCTGCTTGTAGCAGTGAAACAATTGGTTTGTGCTTCAGAGATTTTGTTGGCTAGTCTGGTCAAGTTGTGGATTTGAGGAAGGTATTTGATATTGTACTGAAACGTCAGCATTTAGCTTTTTCACTATACGGAATATCCCGCAAATAGTAATAATAATATGACATATATATATATATATATATATCAAAAACCATAAAACAATACAACTACTTATTTAAATTGTTACCCTAGTGATTATGTGGCTCCAAAGGTTTTCTTTAATTTGAAATCTCATAAAAATAATTTTCCTTTGAGATGTATTTTTGATTTTACAGGAGGAATTGTTGATAAAATATCAAAAATTATTATAAGATATTTTAAGGATTATATAAAATTAGGTCAATTTTGTGTTTCTTCTTCTTTTGAAGCTTTTAAGAAAATAAATGGGTTTGTTTTGGATGATGATTGTGTTTTTGGTAGTTTAGACATTGAAAATATGTACCAATCCAGTTAATAGATTAAAAAGTATTGATGTTTTTGTGTCAATTTTAAAAAAATTGAAATGTTTTTTCTGCAGATAAGATTATGGTTTTTCATGATTTGCTTTTGCTGTTAGAGGATTCAATGTATTTTATGTCTAATGATATATTTTATAAGATTAGAGAGGGTTGGGTTATTGGTTATGTTATTTCTCCATTGATGTGTTCTGTCTATATTGATTATTTGGAGTGTAGTGTTATTAATCTGTTTTCATGTTCTATAAGATTATTTGTTAGGTATGTTGATGATTGTTTGTTTGTTATTCAGAAAGAGAAAATAGAAGAGTTTTTATGTGGATTGAATGCTTTTGATTCTAGTATTAAGTTTACAATTGAGGGGGGTAGTTTTGATTTTGTAAAATTAAAGTTTTTAGATTTAAATGTTGAGAAGGTTAATGATGTTTTATTTTGTAGTCATTTTATAAAACCTAAAAATTTGAGGAATCTGATTAGGCCTGATAGTTATCAGCCTTTTATACATAAAAAAATGTCTTTGTTGAATTTTTGTTGTACGAATAGAAGGCTTAATAATTTTAATAATAATGATGATATTCAAAGAAGTCAATTTGCAGCTGAATATGTAGAATTGGGTTATAGTCATGATTTTATTTAAAAAGTTGTATTTAATAATAATGTTTATAGTCATGATTGTGATGGTAAGAATGTTGTTGGTAAGGATAATGATTATATGTCATTACCATTTAAGGCTTCAATTTATAATCTGGTTTAGAAAAATAGTCATTTGTTGGGTGGAAGGAAGGTTGCATGGAAGAAGGGTTCTGATTTGAATTCATTACTTAATGATTCTAAACAGTCTATTGATAGTAGGTCTATTCCTGGTATTGTTTATAAGATTCCATGTAGTTGTGGTAAGTTTTATGTAGGCCAGAGTAAGTTTAGTCTTAATAAAAGGATTAATGTTCATATAAGTAGAGTTAAACATAGGTATCTTAACTCAGCTTTATATATTCATGAATTGAATACAGGTCATACAATATTATTTGACAATGCTTCGGTTATTTTTTATGAAAAGAATGAATTAAAAAGAATAAAGGAGACTTTGATGATAAATCTTCTTGATTCTGAGGCTATCAATCTTATGAAGACTTCTTTTGATATTAAGGGAAGGTGGAGTTTGAAATGAATTATGGGAAGGTTTGATTGTGTGTATATATTTGTTATTTTTTATAGTTTGATTTTCACTTGAGGTCTATTTGTAGTAGATGAAACCATGGTTGTGAAAGGATTTTGGTAAAATTTTTGAATTTAATCTAGTATTGTATTGTTTTATGGTTTTTGATTTTTATTTTTGCTAGTATAGTGTTAGGCAAGTTTGGTGATATATATATATATATATTGAATCACCCATCTTCCCTTCCACACCTCAACTAACTAATAATACCATGACGAAGGCAACAACTAACTATATCAACTATTACTTTCCTTTGCTTTGCCTTACTAAATTACCCAGTCTTCGAAAATGTTTAGTCCTCAGGTAAAGTGTAAATTATTATCAGTAGTAAACTATTAACAACACCAACACTCAACTACCAAACCAACACTGATCAAATAAACACTTTACTTTTTTTAAAAGAAGAAAACCCCTTTAGGCACCAGTTAATTACGGTGTAATTAACACATCCATCTGATCAGCACAATCTGGTATCTGAGATCCCCGCTAGCTCAATTGGTTTCTAATCACCCTCTAACAGAACAATAACTCGTATATCAAATACACCGCCCAAAGCTACTACTACCATTTTAAAAAAAAATACTACGATAATTAAACAAACTGTCCTAGCTAACAACACAAAAAAATGTCTACTCTAATATTTCAATTTTAAAGATAAATAATAAATACTATTATATTAAACGCATAAAACATTTACATCTTTAAACCAACAAATCCTTATTTTAAAATAATATTGTAATCTCCCTATTCCTTTAATTTTAAAAATCTATTATTTATTATCGATGGTTAGATTTTTTCCCTCCCCACTTATTAAAATATATTATTATACTTATCTACACATATTAAAATTAAACATAAACATTTAAAAAAAAATAGTTTAAGTATTTTGTTTTATTCAAAATAAATCAATCATTTTATCCTATACTTAAAACATGCACACTTTCTTTTTAAAATTAAAATAGGCATTTTAATACATCAACATAATAAATAAAATATACACGTTACATTAGTTTTAAACTCACACATATGTGCAAGCAATGTCTTTAAATAATTATTCAGTATAGAAGCTGATATCTTTTATTACTATTATTTCAAAATATTATCTCATGAAGTTTAAAGTCTTATTTTCTAAAAATTAATTCATAGAATTTAAAGTTTATTTAATACAGTTTATCTTTTATTTTTAAAAGGAAAATCAGGAAAGAGATGATATTAAAGTCAATAATTACCTAGGATTTTATAAGTTCAATATGTTGTACATGGCACACTACAACTTCTTTAAAATCATTTATGACCAGTTAACGACTCCTTCTTGAATCCTGTGATACTGTATGACTTTCGTGGCTTGTTTAGCATACACACACTCTGTTACTTATTTGATTTATTTGAGCATGGTTTCCTTCTGAAGTAATTGCAGATTTTGATGCATAAAAAGGCCCTGCACACCACAATGATTTAACAGTGCAACATGTTTGGAAATATAACAGTCTAAATAACTGTTAAATTTGTTGGTTCAAGAATTATTTTAAAAAAAGAAAGAGAGAGTGAGAGAGTGAGTCCCAAATAGCAAAATGTTGAGATATTTATACTATTTTTAAACAATGGAAAACTTTATTAACAGTAGCATCTATTGTCTCATGAAATTATCAGCTTTTTGCTTGTTTTCTTTAAAACTTTTATACACACACACACATTTAATTGTTTTATTACAGGATAAAACGAATTTTCTTTATTATTTTATTATGAATTAATCAAAATAATATTAAATCATTTTTATTATAAGACCCTTTTTTCTTTTTAAATAAATAAAAAAACTCTTATCATTTTTAAAGGCATTTATGGTTTATTCTTATTTAATAATAAATTCCCCCCTTCCCCCCTGCTCTTTAGTTTTACATTTTATTCTTTCAATTTTATGTTTTAAAAAGGTGAGATTTATAAAATTAATTAAATATCAATGTACTTTAGTACAATATATATATATATATATTGAATCTGTGCATATATATATATGCTGGCTTCACCATTCACTGTGGACTAGCTAAGACCCTAAGTCCAATCACAGTGAATGTATATTCTTTTCTTAAAATACATTATCATCTGCACAAATAATTATGTAAGTTACAGAAGGAAAGTTTTTTTAAAAAAAAATCAATAAAATAAAATATACAAAATTTAAATTTTTATTTGGAACTATTTTTTTTTAAATATGGCAGAAATAGACAAGATAAATTTTCATAATTAAAACAGAATCAATTAACGAATGCAATTAATTTATGAAACCTTTTAATTGAAAGAAAAATAGATAACAGGAAAAAATTTGAATCAATAGGCTACTAATAAGTACTTTAATTAAAAATAGAATTGAAAAAAGTTATAAATAAATAATTTTTCTTTTTGTTCTGGATCTGTTGTCTTGCAGAAGAATAGATTTTTATTCAGAATTTTCAGAAAGTTGATTGACAAATTTACAAGATAATTTACTGAGAAAGTTTGCTGTATTTTCTTCAAACCATAATCTTTTCTTTTTGTTCAGCATATATGTCAATCAATCAGAAAATTGTTACTCTACAAAAATGTGAGAGTAATCATCTTTGCTTCACCCTCCTGCCCATTTCTGACACCAGAATCATAGCCATGTGATCCAGCCAGAGAACTACAATGCTACCCTATGTTCATGACAAATGCCTAACTGTTTTAATTAATTCTTTCAATGGAAAATGTTAAATAGACATCAAGAAAGAAACTGGCAACATTAATGGTTTGCATTTTTACACCAGCCTTCTAGTTACTGTAACTATTCCATGATTTGAAATGCTTTATATTTCCTCAATGTAAATTTAAATATCTGCTTTGTTATTCCATATATATATATATATATATATATATATATATATATATATATATATATATATATATATATATATATATGAAATCTATATGTTTGTGTCTTGTAAAATTATATTTCATTAATTGCTTTCTTTTCGCTTTTTAAAAATATTGTAAGGGTGGTTTATTACATATAATGGCAGAAATAATTCTTATTAATTTAATTGAAAATGTGTTACTTAACTTTTAGCCATTATGCACCTGTAATTAAGGATTTATTTTATATATGTTTTATTTAGAAAGAGAGAAAGCAAATCGCAGAAAGTGCAAATCCCATTCTTAGAATTAATATTTAGTTGCTAAAGATTCTTTCATATATGTATAAAATATTCTATTATAAAATTTTTAATTTAGCCCTTTATATATATATAGATATATATATATGTATATATTGTAATGGGCACATACGCCATTACATTATTTTTTTTATTAAACACGAAAAAAGAAAAGTTCGCAAATAAAAACTTTTTTTTAAGAATTAAAAATTGAAATTAAATATCATCTAAACTCAAATATATATATATATATAAAAATCGCACAGATGAAAAAAATTATTAAAATAAAACTTCATTAAAAATAGAAAAAGTATTTTAAAAGCAAAAACTTAAAAAGATTTAGAGATAAAAATATATCTTTAAGTTTGGAAAACAAATTAATTAATGTTATTGAAAAATGGAAATGATTATTTTAATTAGTCCAAGTGTACTAGCCCTTGTGCATTTAAATGTATAAACAAAGGTCAGATAGAAGAGGGAAACAATAGAAACTAATAGCCAATAAAAGAAATCCCTCAAATTGGACCTCAGCGAAAGAACTATCACCATCGTCATGAGTAATGTCCACTGGATCTGAAAGCTACTATAAAAAGTGAGTGAAGAAAAAGCTGAAAGAGGGATGTGACTGTATGGTTTAGTGCAGAGTTGAAGGAGAAGGAATTGAAAAGATGCACTCTTCAATCCCTTCAGTTTTGGTAAAAGAAAAGAAATGACATCATTTTCCCTATATTGAGAACCACAGGACATCGGGGGAATTAACGCTGGCATCCAAATGGCAAGCAACTTCAAGAAATTAGAAACTACGGACTTGTTAAAACCATAAAAACTTTATGAAATCTAATGAACTTTAATTAATTTGAAAACACTAAGAACTCTAAAATATAAACTTTCCCAGTATTTACTTTATAGAAATAGAATCCTATCTGACCAACTTAATTTATTAATAAGTAATTTTATGTGATGTATTTCTTTTTTAAAATCATTTCCATTTATTTATTTATTTATTTTGTTCTTTAAGTTTTTATTATGATTTCTGCTTTTTGTTAAACTAAATTATATAAATGTTAAATTTAAGTCAGATGTGAATGGCTATATAGATTTGTAAAGTTATATTAGGGGAGGGTAATCTTAGGTTATTCATTCTGTAGTTGAATTAGGTCAATGGATTGGATATATTGGTGTAATTAGTAGATGTAGTACGAGATTCGCTATGGGCAGAATCGCTTTATATGCCACACACCCCCTGTTTGCCTATGGAATGGGATCATAAGGCAGCAAAAAAGAACCACAGTCCCTTTTCCTATGGAGTTCTTTTTTATTGCTCTTCCCATCAGATAGATGTAGTATTCCTATCTGGACAAGAGTCAATTTTTTCTCTTAACCTACATTTGTGCTGTCATATTCGTATTACAGTGAATACATCGATGTATCAGATGGATTGACTTTGGTTTAACTGCAAACTTTTGGCCTAAGGTTAAATAAGAGATAAAATATTTTCTTTTCAAATGCAATCTATGTAGTCTATTCATACTCGACCCTCTAAATGCATTAAATTTAAGTTGGGTATAGACGCTTGCATATTTGATCAAAATATATAGACATTCGGTAAATAATGATACCTTACGGTGAGTATCTAAAATGTATTTATTTGGATGTCTTTTAAGTTATTGGTGTCAATGTGGCATCTTATGATGAATGCCATTGGGTTTATAAATTTCCCTCTATAATTCCATCAATGACTTTATATTTTGATCATTTATGTTTATTTTGAAATGTTTTTAACCATGTAATCTATGTAACCGATCTATACTCAACATTATAAAACAACTTTTATAAATCCATCTGTGCGAACTTATAAAAATTAAAATGTAAATTAAAATCTAAAATCAAAGTTAAAAATGTAAATTAAATTTTAAAATGTAAAACTGATACTAAAATAATTTTAAATCTTATATATGTTTAAATAAATGTTTGTGTGTAAATACTGGCAGTGGCTTATTTTATTCTTTTTTTAAAAATATTCTTAGATAAGAATTTATAAAATATAAATCTCTGCTGTTCCACTGAGCTAATGACAATGGGCTAATGATCGGAATCAAAATATATAAAATTAAAAAAAAAATTTTTTTAACTTACGTATCTGCCTACTTTATAAATTTTCTAGGTTCAAATGCCTAGTGGCGCCCTATAGTGTAGATAAGGTAAGTCTCCATTCACCCCGATCATTATAATTGGACTCCTAACATGGGCCAATCTTTAATAAACCACCAGAACCTGAGAATTTTTAAAATGAATCATGCCAGTAACATTTTTTTTCTGAAATAAGCACATTTTTGTATTAACGAAAAGTTATAGGTTGAATTTTGTTTTAAAAGCACTGCCAGAAAGAAATAGCACAAATATTAAACATGAGAAAGTATTAATAATTTTAAATTGTATTTTGTTAAAAAGAAAGTCAAAAGGTTGCAATTAATATGGTTTTTTTTGTTAATATATAGTATGCTTTTACGTGTATAGGTGCGCACAGCCATGTAAGTTTATGATGGTAAATGTGGTACCTTACAATGAGTACCTTTGGGAATTTACTTCAGTGTAATCCTATGTAAGCATTTCAATCAGTCATAAATAAGTTGGTGGTATTTATAATTGTGCTGCAAATATACACGTATAAACTCATTATTTCTTAAAACATATTTACTTCAATGCAACCTTCTTAAATAAATAATTTATATTATTCACTTGTGATGCTGTTTTGTTAGAAATGAAATATAGAGAAAATAGAATTTTTGGGGAGGGGGGAGATGTAAATGTAGATGGTTCTTAGGAAAACAATGGTCAACATTTTTCTTTTTGGTATATAATCTTTTTTGTAAAATTACTAACCGAATGTCTTTGTAAATTTTTGTAAATCATGTACCATAATTACTAACCCTAAGTAAAATATTTTTTTTGTTTGTTTATTTTTTTTATGCAAGTTTACTGATATGTAACAGGCACATATGCCATTACATTATTTTTTTTATTAAACACAAAAAAAGAAAAGTTCGCAAATAAAAACTTTTTTTTAAGAATTAAAAATTGAAATTAAATATCATCTAAACTCAAATATATATATATATATATAAAATCGCACAGATGAAAAAAATTATTAAAATAAAACTTTATTAAAAATAGAAAAAGTATTTTAAAAGCAAAACTTAAAAAGATTTAGAGATAAAAATATATCTTTAAGTTTGGAAAACAAATTAATTAATGTTATTGAAAAATGGAAATGATTATTTTAATTAGTCCAAGTGAACTAGCTCTTGGGCATTTAAATGTAAAAACAAAGGTCCTATAGGAGAGGAAAATAATAGAAACTAATAGCCAATGAAAGAAATCCCTCAAATCGGACCTCAGTGAAAGGACTATCACCATCGTTGTGACGTAATGTCCACTGGATCTGAAAGCTACTATAAAAAGTGAGTGAAGAAAGAACTGAAAGAGATATGTGACTATATGTGTTAGTGCAGAGTTGAAAGAGAAGGGATTGAAAAGATGCACTCTTCAATCCCTTCAGTTTTGTTAAAAGGAAAGAAATGACATTGTTTTTCCTATATTGAGGACCACAGGACATTGGGGGAATTAATGCTGGCATCCAAATGGCAAGCAACTGCAAGAAATTAGAAACTATGATTAATTTTATCCATTATATTTCCATATGTATTAATAATCTGACCAAAGTATTTGTAACTGTTAACTTCTTCTAACTCATCATAATCAAACTTTATTTTCATATTTTGAGAAGATCTATTAAACATTACTTTAGTCTTTTTAACATTTATCTTTAGTCCTACTTTCCTACTTTCATCAGATAACTTCTGCAACATTTTCTGTAGCTCTAAAGCATTATTTGCAAAAATAACTACATCATCTGCAAAATCTAAATGACTTAAATAATCTCCATTTACTTTCACTTCTTCAGCCTCCCATTTTAATCCACAAAATACTTCTTGCAGCACTGCAGTAAAAAGTTTATCAAATTCCTAAAAAGCTGTTATACTTTTGATATAATTTTTTAAGATTAACCAATAATTTAGAAAACTCTAGAATAATAGTAAAATAAACTCACAAAATAAATCTTTTTAGCATACATCTTACCAATTCCATTTCTTGAACACAAAAATTATAAACATATTTATAATATCATAACTAATATTAAAATAATATACAATACCTAATTATATATATATTAAATTTATTAAGTGCAAGCAGATGATATAATAATAACATGAAAGATTAAAACCTTTGACAGATGAACTTTAAAAATGCTTATGTGACAGCCTAATTATATAGTACATAAATTGTCACTATTAAATAGTTTTAAATACATTCAAAAAATATATGTCCATGTTAAATATAATACCATTCTTCAACTTAAAGACCAATGTTCTTTTTTTTAATAAGGCAAATTATCTCTTTTGTTCAAATCCTTTTTTTATAATTTTCTTTGGATGATACAGTGAACAGATAGTCATTTATTAAGGCAGAGCAAACACAAATATGAAGATTTGTAATAAAATTCCTTGAAAAATGTTCACAATGAAATTTAACAAATTTAGAAGTGAATGGCAAGAGCTGACAGCAGATTATTCAAATAGCATAGTTTCTTTTATAATGTATTTCAATGGCAATGAGAATCCAAGAAGTAATGAGCAAAAAAATAATATTAATTATCAACTGTTTTTCATAAAGTTTCATAATATAAGTTGATATTTTAGCATTAAGATGACACACGCTTAAATTAATTCTTTCTTTTTTAAATATAATGCAATATATTTAAAGCAGTAAGCAATTTGTAAAGCTACTCAAATAGATAAATAAATGAACTTGAGATGAATAGCCATGTTAACACAACATTAGTTTATTCCTTTTAAGATAAAAATATTTGAATAAAGTCTTTTCTTTAAGACATTTAATAAGTTGATTTTTATGACTACTTATCATTATAGTTTGATAGTATAAGTTCAAATAATTAACACTTCTGTTTTTAATAAATTTAATCCTTTGATAACAGTCCATTATTTTCATAGTTAAATTTAGCACAAATATAATAATTTCCTCAATGATTTAAATTATTATTAATAATTAATTTAAAGAGTAATTAAATTATCAAAGATAATTATGATAGCAAAAAGTTTGAAGTTGACTAATATTTGAATACAATAATAAAGTAATATACTCTTCATTACATGCATTGTTTTCTATTGCTTCTTTTAAAAATTACTAGGTGTTTTAAACATTTTTATAAGATCTATTGTTTGACAAGCTAGATGAAACATATACTTTAAGAGTAATATTGTAATTGATTACTCTTTAACTTTTTATTCAGCTATGGAGATGATAAAAAATAAAACTTAAAACTTTTAAATTGACTTAAAAAAATAGTTAAATACAACCAGTGAATTTAAATTCAAAACAAAAATGAAGTTAAAATTAATTAATAAAAGAGAATACCTACTCTTTTTATATTAGTGTGTATGTTTTCTTTATATACACATGCACATTAAGATCTTCCACTGCATTTTTGTACCTAAACCAAGTCCCCTCCAGGTATTCATTATAATATTTAAATTAATAGCACATTATTGACTTTCACAATTGATTACTTTAACCTTGACCTTTATTAGTCCAGATGATTTAATCACATGATATCTAGACAATAATAAACTTGGCTAATTACAATTTTATTAACTCTATTTAATTAATTAAACAAATTATTTATTTTAACTCAGATAAAACTATTCATTTATTTTCAAATTAAACATTTGTTTACTTAAGTACACTATTTTCACTATATTTACTCTTTTACTTTATTCTAATAAAAAGCTTTTAATATTGGAAATTCATTTGATATACATTTATTTAAAAACTACATTTATTTTTAATAAATCTTTTTAACTTTCAATATTTCACATGCATGCTCCAAATACTCAGACACAAACATGTACATTAAATATTGTTATAAATTTAAAACAATGAAAAGAAATTAGTTACTAATATTTCAAACCAATTGAAATTAGATTTATCCCTATTAAGTATACTAAATACCCATTTTTAATTTTGACATTCTAATAGAGCTAAATAACCACTTTTATATAGATAAAATAACTTTATCTATTACATTTATTTGAAACATAATAAACACTAGATTAACTTTTTTTTAATTTCAAACTATTAATTTTAGTCTTTTGAGCAAATATTGATTAATTTTTTTTAAATAATTAAGAGCTAGCTAAGTTGAACCAGATTATTTTAATTCATATTACTAAAATATTTAGCTTAAGATTTTTATTATAATAGTACTAATAAGAAAATTTACTTATTATAATCTATAAAAAAAATTTTTTTAATGCTTTCACCCATTTGACTTTCAGACAATAGAGAAATGTCTTTTGGCCAATTTGCCCCCGGTGAATTTTTTCGTAAGTATTATATATTAAAATGCATGTAAAACAGTGTATTTTATTATATTTTTTTTCTGAAAAAAGTGCAAAATTCAAAATTTCTGCTCTTACAATTGACATAAGCCATGCTCTGACATGTTCAGCTATTGTCTTCTGACAAGGCTGTAAAACGTTCAGCATTTTATGACATTGAAGTTTCCAATGATGCAAAGATATGTTTCTTTGTGAAATTATTATGGTTTTAGATTTTTTTAACTAATTTGAACTATATTTATTAGATATCAAGAAATAAAAATTATTAATAACATTTTGACTTGAAATACTTTATTTTCAATAATGTAATGTTATATTAGCAACTAACATAAATATGACCTGAAGCAAATTAAAAAATTTTACTTCTGACATAAACAAGCTATTTTATTTACAAGTAAGAAAATATCAAGAAAATATCACAATTTTGCAATAAATATTCATGAAATGTAATCTTTTAAAGCAAAATTCGTTAGATATTAGAGAAATAAATAAATGTTCATTCAGATTCTTAAAAATAATGAGAAATGAAAAATATTTCATTGATTTTATAAACTGAAAATAATCTTTCTAGAAACTATGACATCTAACATCTTTTGTTTTGATTATGGTCACATTCTTTTAATATTTACAGAAACAAAATGTGAACATTTAAAATTTATTAGACAAAAATATCTTTCAAATGAAGTTAAATTTATTATTTTCCGACATGTAATAATTATTTTATCATATATTTTACATTGACCATGTAGACAAACAAAAATGTCAGAAATAGCTAAATACGGTAGGGTTAAAACATATATTTAACCCACAGAATAACCTTTTTGCATTTTTCTAACATTTTCACAGATTTCTTTGTTCTCATTAGATTTAAGCTTTCAACTTACACTTTAATATTAAACTATTGTAAAGTGATGCACAGTCCTTGTAAATTTAACTCATAAATGTCTTAAAACAACAAATAAGAACTGTATAAAGTTTAATTAGGCAGCTAACATCTAAAACACATTATTAATTAGATAATGTCAAATATCACTATATATATATACACGCACATATGAAAGGGGAAATTATTTTAAAGAATTAGAAATATTATTCCCATGAACAATTTTTAAGGAATGAAATATGTTTATGTACACATATATTGTACCGGTTATACTTAAACAAATATTTAGACTTTTCCAATGCATGAAAAATTCAATAATTTACAACTGTAACTTAACAAATATAATAATGAACTCACATCAAATCAAGTCACATATTTGCAACTAAGTATTGGAAAAGAATGAAAAAGAGTTTTTGTTGTTGTTTATAGAACATGAAAGCTGGACAATAGTTGTTTTTTGATAATGGTGTCCAGCAAAGAAGAAAAATTTTAAAAAAAGGCCATTCTTATTCCTTATTATTCTATTTTACCTATTTTAATTGCTGATGAGAAAAAGTATGGAAGTCACAGTTTAGTAACGCAATATGGTAAGGCATAAAAAATGGATGAATTATTTATTTAAAGATTTACCAAGAATTATAAACTTTAATTACAATAGAATTTAAGTAAACTTACAATAGAATCATAAACTGTAAAGATTGCATATTTTAATAAAGCTTTTAAAAATACAAACTAACTAAATATGAATTGAAATTTGGAAAATAACTGATTGTGTCATTATTTAAGAAATGTATATAACACATCATATATCTATATATATGAATTGCAAACAATAGCATTCTTTATTTCTCTCATGAACTTCAATAAATATCTCAAATGGAATTATCGTGAATTTTAATAAATATCTCAAATGGAATTATTGTGATCTTTAATAAATATCTCAAGTGGAATTATCTATCTTATATATGTAAATTTTAATAATTCATTCTTGCTAAGCTGACTGTCATAGGGTCTAAGTGCCTTCTTCCTGTCATTGAGTTGTGATATTATTCTAGCTAATGGTATGCCTTATGCCCAAATAAACATTGAAAGATTTAAGTGTAAGCCCTCATGGATTCAAAGGAAGTTACTACAAAATCAGGAGCTATGTCATTTTGACTGCATTGTGGGAAATATGTCAAGCAGTTAAATTAGGGATCATCCAACATGTATAAATAGAATGACAAACTCCATCTCCTAAAGACACTGATGCCATACTTTCTGATTCTAACTAATGTGTTCAAAAAATCTAAGTTTTCACTTAATTTTAATTGTATTAAATAGTTTGTATATTTTTATTTTATTTTTTGTACTTAAGGTTGTGTTGAATTTTTTCACTTTTCCACACATTTGAAGAATATACTTTTTCCTTTCTGTATTATGAAATTAAGGAGAACCCATTGTGTTTAAATTATGTTAAAGGGTGAAAATGTAATTACACAACATGAAGTATATATAATTGTTATTATTGTTGTACAGATAAAATCCAGCCCTATCATGATGCACTGAGACTTGATGTCAGGACATTACAACTTTAGAAATAAGAGGTAAGATTTTTAAACCTTCACACTTCTGTTACTATACAAAAACAGGTGTTCATTTTTGTTTACTAATGATTTGTTATAGTTAATTATTTTCCTGTTTGCATGACTAATCATCTTATGGATGATGTTTTTCTATTAATCATTGAGTAGGGAATCAACAGACACAAATATCAAGTGCAGCCAGCTGAGATAGAACAACTATCTTTCAAAATATGTGTATATGTGTGGATAATTGTTGAATTAATAATTGATTATTTTATGCTTTAGTTTATAATAATTTTCCTTTATTTTTATGTATTGTTATAATTGATTCATTATATAAGTTTTATAGGTTGAGTTATGTGATCATACTATGGGTGGACCCAAATAGTAATAGTATTTAGATAAGTAATAATAAAGTCACATATCCAACATATTATTATCATTATTACTATATATTGTTATATGATTTGAACTTATATTGTTAATAAAGAATTGTTATTTGAAGTTTAAAAAAATATTTTGTTTCTCTGGTCTCAAATTTATCAAATGTCATGCATATTTCACTCACCAAACTATCTATAGTACATGCCCACACATCTTTATGTAAGTTTATGATATTTATACATAAGAACTTAACAGTAAAATTATTTAATTGAGAAGCCATCAGGAACCTATATAGATATTATATTATTGCCATTCTATTTAAGTCCATACTTGAAAGGCGTTAAAGGTGAAATTCTTCGCTGATTTTGAACTCCGAGGCATAACATTACCTAAAATAAGAGTGGGATCTTGATGAAACAACCTAAATTATGTCTGAACCAGGTTGTTAAATAGAGCTAACTTATGTAAGTAGGCATAATCATTGGTTAGGCATTTCCCTGATCATCTTCTGTATGTCCTCTCATCATTGGTTTATTATCATCTGATAAAGCTTCGAACAAATATCTTGTCTCAACTGGTAGATCTGCAACATTTTAGGCACAGCCAATGGTAATGCAATAAACAATAGGTGCACTTTCACATATGGCCTTGGTCTAGGTTGGTTGCCACACTGCATTTGGACCAGCCATCATTGGATTTGAGTCATATCTTCAAAACACACCACAACGATCCGTTACATTTTTGGCATGCAATGTATTGGACTTTTGCATAAATAACTATAATCTGATTGCAATCTGATACATTGTATTTTGTCCAGTTGTTTAGCAGACTTGAATCATAGATTCCAGACACAGGACTGTCCATATTGATACAATACAGTATAGTCAAACAAATATTATATAATCCTATGGACTAAATGATGTGGTGACCTAATGGCATAATCAACCCAAATTAATCATAATAATGTCTTAATAACTTTGAGTGAAACATAACACATAATCAGTGGTGACTATGAATTGATAAACAGAGACCATAACTAAATAATTAATCATAAATCTAATTAGAGTAGGCAAGACAGGCAGATAAAGGTCATAGATAAATAAAACAGGCATTAACACCAATGAAAGACAAAATACTTGAGGCAACCAAAACATTCACATGAGATGACAGGGCTTGGCAGGAGGTTATATGACATGTTATTACAAATATTGTAAAGAAAAAATAACTTAGCATTCATTGAACAAATATTCAAAGGAAAATCATTTTCTTTGTATGTGACTTAGAAGTGGAAAATATTTGTAGAGTATAAGAAGAGCCACAGGAGGTTAATGTGGAACAGGAAGGGTCTGTAAATGTACATGTACCCAGGGGGTCTATGGTTGGGATGGAATCTTCTTTGTCAATATAAGAAGAAAGGCAAATTACATCTCAAAGTCATGGAGACTCTAATGAACAGTCCACTCAGCCACCTAAAAGCAGAGCAATACAGGCTACAGAAAATGAAGTAGCCATGATGCAAATGCTCCAAATGATAATGAAGAAGATGAGTAATATGAGTGGTTGAATGGATAACATAAATGGTTGAATGGATGTCCTGAAGACTGAAATGGATAACATGAGTGGTCAGATGGATGCCATGATGGCTGAAGTGGATAACATGAGTGGTTGGATGGATACCATGAATCATCACTTGCACCAACTTGGAAACAAGTTAGCTTCAATTAAAATGGATGCTGTATTATGAAAAACCACAGGAAAAACTTATAGAGGAAGCAACTGAAACATGGGATCAGGTGAATAGATTATATGAAATGACCACCCACAGGTTTGAAATCATTGAAATGTGATTAGATGCAAATAATGTGATTTTGGGAGTGAAGCAGACACAGACTAATCCTAACCCTTTATTCAAGGAGGGAAAAGTGACTGACCCACCAACCCAAACACCAGCACCTATGATAAATTCACTGAAAAGAAACATAAAGGTGAATGATGTTTGAGTAAATGTCACAATGTTGTACAGGAAGGAAAATAAAGAATCTATGTTGAAAAATGAAGAGGGAAGTCTACTTAGGAAGCCTTGTTGTTACTGCAGCTAGTCCATTATTCACAGTTCATGCCATTTATATATTTGGAGTGATGTTGCAATTTTGGAATTGTTCTATAGCCAGGTCATCTATTTTCACTTTGTCATGTACCTTGAATGCTTGGGAAGCTTGTGCAAAGTTTAAAAGAAAATTACAGGATTCTCATGATAAAGTTAAGTGTGATACTTTCAACCAAATTATTCTGTTTTCACCTGATTCAACATGTTTTAGTCATTGAAAAATAGTCTTTTTTCCTGTGAAAATGATGATGTAATAATCATTAATAGTTTGGATAAACAGCGACCAGTGATTATCTTTCAAAGAGATTCACCTGTTTTCATTTTTGAATCAACCCTAGGGACTAAGCATTCCTTCATTGCTAAGACTTCACTGAACCTTGAATTTTGTGCCAGATGGATATCACAGACACTAGGAAGTGAGGTGGAAACCCATCCCCTTAACCCTGACATGAAATAGCTGATCCCAGGCTTGCAATGAGATGATGGCAAAATTCACATGGTGACTTTAGCCATGAGTACTGTGGAAATGATCAAACCACTCAACCAAAGAACTCAGAGTGATTTGAAAAAGCTTTTCCAAAGTCTTAAGGCATACCATCAATTCAAAACTTACAGCCAAGATGACAACACCAAGAATGAACCATTGTTAGCTGAAACAGCCATCTCAGGGGGTAAGCACTTCCTCAAAAAAATCCATTTCAGTTACATGATATCTTTTATCATCTTAGTCATGCTCTATGGAATTTTAAAATTCTGTACAATCCAGAAGATGATCCAGACATAAAAATCTCATGATGAGAAGACAAACCATCATATTCTGGTCTGTTAGACAAACAGATACTCTTAAGATTTAGTATGTGTACATAATTATATAGATATAATAAATCAGTAACTAAGTTTTCTGTTTAAAAATGTTTCTATTTTTATTTAAAACACTTGTTGTTTTTTAAAAAAAATAAATAAACTATCAAAAATCACATTATTTATTTAAAAAGATAGCAATTTTTTCCTTCAGCAGACGTTTTTAAAAACAACTGTTTTAAAATAAATCTATCAATTTGCATAAAAAACTTAGTTACACATAAAAATAAAATATATACATTAAGAGTATAAAATAGAAATTCATATAACATTAAATATATATATATTAATTTACTGCAGAAATATTTAATCACTTACATATATTATATGTGTGATATTGATTTAAATTATATGTATTAAGTGAAATTCATTTATAATATATATGTATGTATTATTATGCACACATACTATACATAAGGGCTACACATTTTAATTTATAGCAAAAATATTTAGTGATCTACATTGTGATAGTTATCCCTCACCATGAATTATAAAAAAAAGAAAGAGCGTTGTTTTGAAATGGAGATGTGTTGTGTCTACTTGTTTCACGTGTAAAGTTGTTTTTGTTTTAAACTGTTTATTTTTAGAAAATTGTTGAGATTAAAATCTTTTTTTCATATTTAAGTGAAAGGTTATTTTAAATTTAAAAAAAAAATAATTGAAATAATATAGACAATTATTTTAGTTTTGCTATTGGTCAAAAAATATTTATGTGCTGATAGGTATTTAAAAGAACAAGGAATTATTTGTTATATTTTTGTTAATATTAAAGTTAATTTTAGAAATAGTTGAAGACAAGTCATTCGAAAACAAATATTTAAGGTGTGTGTGTGGCATGCAAAGCAAACAATGGAAAATTTTAGCATTGCATGGTTTCTAGGAGATAACCATAGTAATTTTGAATATTATTAATTTGCAATAAAGGAGGTTGCTTACCTTTAACAAACAAAAAGAAAAACTAGGTGCTTGATAAACTTTCAATCCAACTGGATATTCTTTTAATATAGTTTTAAAAAATGACAATAATGGTAAAATTATTAACCATTATAGTCGCTAGATAAAGATAGTGCAATGAGGCTTGTGAAATTTCCATTCCAATTGCCTACAGTTCTTCTAAGTCTATGTGGCATAATGTTAAAATAAAACAAAACCTAAAATAAAATAAAAGCTTATCTAACAAAAAGGAAATACATATTTTCTAAACATCTGCATTGAAGAAGTTACATTTTAAAGATATCTAGAGCTAGAATGTTAGTGCATTGATCAATTAATAGTTTATCAACATTTTCCAAGAATTCTTAAATTTTACATCATCTAAAAAAGTTTTTATCTAGAACTTTCAAAGTTTAACAAGTATAAACTTTCTGTTGGCAATATTCACTTTTTTATTTCATCAATAAATGTTACACAGAAAACCGACTGGCAATTGAATTGAAAATGAACTTTGAAATCAGAATTTTAGATATATAAAAAAGAATGAAATCAGGACTTTAGATACAAAAAAATAAATAAAGACATTATTTCCATTTTTATGATTAGTTGACATGCATTTTTTTTTTTTACATCTAAAGAAATTTTCTTTTAAAATAGAAAAGGTAATATTTAATAATATTTTTTTGCTTTATATGTAATACTTGTTTGCAAACATCCCATATAATATTTTGGTGTGGATGGTTTCAGACTCAGACTGCCATTTCATGATGACATTTTATTTGGATATTTATAACTCAAGATCACCGTCAAGTGAATAAAAATTGTAAGAATTGGAAAAAAAATTGCCTCATATTAAATAGGACATTATTGGACTTTATGAAGTTAGAAGAAAAGGTGTAAAGATAATTGATTTAAAAAGTGGATATGTATTGTACTACAGAGCATAAACATTGGAAATACAAGTGAAATAGAATTCATTATATATAAAAAATGGAGAAACAACAGTGTGGAGATTGGTGGTGTATAAGACAGAATGACAAGATTAATTATTCAACTGACCTCATTGAAAGAATAAGAGACTGAAGTGGAGTTGGGCTGGACACATTGCTAGAAGAGATGATAATAGGCAGGCAATTGAAATTTTAAATGGGATTTCAAAACATAAATGACCTAGAGGGAGACCATGTGTGAGATGGATGGATGAAATAAGACAGTCTGCTAGGGTGATTTGAAGAAGAGAGGCTAGACATCAGAGAAGATGGATTAAACTTGGAGATATCTTCATCCTGCAGTGGATTAATAATGGCTGGAAATGATATATATTCAAACAATAAACTAGTATAGACAAATAGTTATACACCATCATCATCAGTGAAACTTTATCAGCTATTTCATGCAAGCCTTTTAAGTTATTTTTCTAATATTTTAATATTTTGAGTTACCTCCTTAAATAATTAAGATATACTAAACATGTATACACTACTGAAAACTTATTTCATTTGAATTTAGTTAATCTGAAATATGTGTTAAAATAAACGAACTTTCCTATAAATTTAGACTGTAAATTTAATACTCTGATACTTATATAATCTAAAAATTAATTTTTACATCATATTTTCTTTTCATTCAAAGTATTTTTTGTGGCTAACAAAATAATTTTTTGGCTTTCCTCTCTACCTCTCTCTCTCTCTCTCTCTCTCTCTCTCTCTCTCTCTCTCTCTCTCTCTCTCTCTCTCTCTCTCTCTCTCTCTCTCTCTCACACACACACACACACACACACATAATAATAATAATAATAATAATAATAATAATAATAATAATAATAATAACAACAACAACAACTTGACCTCCTTTTTTTTTAAAAGGTTTTATTAAAATACTGTTATTAAACGTTTATCACTAAAAGTAATAAGTTAAAATTTGTAAATTCTTTTATGCATTTTTTATAATTAATAAAAAATATATCATTATTACACTAAAATATAATAAAACAATATTATTTGAAAAGATTCATAACTATTTTTGGAAAGGAATGTCTACAAATGGTAAAGTAAACTTGGGTTATTGTTGTATTAAAAATAATAAATTTAAAATATTTCACTTAAAAAGATTCACAAATATTGATATAAAAATATTTTATTGATCCATTTTTGCAACAATTGAACCTTTTCGTGAATTGATTATAACAGATAAACATTTGAATGTGCGTTGATATTTGCAGCTGCAATAGAATCTATACGTTTAAGTAAAATAAATATAAAATATTGAATTGTAGGATAGTAAGGTGCTAATCGCAATTAAAATGAAATTATATCAGCACAAATGGCACATAACTACATGTGTGATATACTCTGTATTTTTTTTACATATACATTTAAATATCAGGAAGGCTGCCATTAAAAGTTAATGAAATGTTCATACCTATAATAATAGCATATTTATACATATATCTGGCAAAAATCTTATAACAAAATTTAAAGCCAGCTTAGATTTATTTTAAATAATTAGTTCATAGTCAACTCCAAAATCATCCAGTTACCTATTGGCAGATAGATCTCAATCTATAATTAGTTAATGGATATAAAAAAACCGTTTATAAAAACATTTGTTCAACTTGATGAGTGTTTCTCTTTAAAAAAAATCTGAAGAGATTTTTGAAAAGCTATTTTTTGACTGATATATACAAATGCATATTTATACTATTTACATATTATTCTGAATCAGGAGTAGTCAACCTTTTTATACCTACCGCCCACTTTTGAATCTCTGTTAGTAGTAAAATTTTCGAACCATCCACCGGTTCCACAGTGATGGTGATTTATAAAGTAGGGAAGTAACTTTATACAATTTATAAAGCAGAGTTACAGCAAGCTAAAGTATATAAATCTCTATGAATTTTTTTTTAAAAAGTCAATTAAATTTTTTAAAAAAAGAAAGTGCTTCAATGTCAGACAAAGCCCCTACCGCCCTCCATAAAGGCTGGAATGGCCACTAGTGGGCGGTAGGAACCAGGTTGACTACCACTAAATTAATCAATGTTGAATTAGGCATGAAAAATATAAACTCTTAGAGAATGTAAAAAAAAAAACCAGAAAAATTGCAAAGAAAAGATCGACTTACTTTAACCATTTGAATTCACAAAAATGAACTAACAAATAAAATAAAAAGATATTTGTTTGATAGATAAAGTCAATAGAGATATTTTAGAAAAAGGAAATAATATATGATTTATATGATAAAAAAAAAAAAAAAAACCCTCTTTTTCATCTATGTTGATTTTTAAAAAAATCAGATTTAAAGATAATAATGAAAAAAAAAATTGTAAACTTTTAAATGGAAACAAAAATGACAAAATCAAAGAAAAACAAAATAAAGTATAGTTAAGGGTCTTAAATAGAGAAATAAGAAATGAAATTAGTGTTGCAAAAAATATGAAAGTGTAAATTCTTCATTGGAGGTGTAAAAAAAATGTAGGAAAGAAAAAATATTAGTTAGATGTAATAGTTTTCTTATCAAAGATAAAAATAAAGAATAGTTTAAAGCAATCGACATTTGTTTTATGTTAATTTATTATATATTTAGAGATGTTAAATGATGTTCTTTTAATAATCAGCGATTTGCGATAGATTGGAAGGTTTTAATTTGCAGTACTTGCAGATAATAGAGTAGGCTTAACAAAATGTTATATAGTATTGACGAAATTTGTAAAAAAAAATACAAAAAAGTTACAGAACAAATTAAAGTTTTTAAATGTATAGGTAATTAGAAAACCAGTGATGGAAAAAAAGAAAAAAAAAGTTAAAGTTAAAAATTATAATGATTAAATAACGAGGTTAGGACATATTTTATAATCCATTACAATTAAGAAAAATAGTTAAATGTTTTGTTTAATGTCATTTTTATAGGAAGCAAAAATATAGGTGATAAAAAAAAGAGGGGAAACATTTAAAAATTTAGAAATGTGTAGTAAGAAAAAGATGAAAAAGATAAGTTTTGAACAGTACAGAAATGTTGAAAAAATAGTATTGAAAGAAAATTGGAAAGGCATGTATTTTCAATCAAAGAAAGATTTAAAAGGGAAATTGGAAGAAATTGTACATCTTTAAAAATGGCAAGTACAAAAAAAAAACTGATAGAAAGAAGAGAATAAGTCATGTTTATTTAAAAATTAAAAGAAAAAATAGAAAGTCTTAAAGAAGACCAACATTTTTTTATCTAATTAAAGATAATGATGATGATTTTAAGATTTAGGAAAACACAAACCCATAAGTATGGAATAACATAATCCTTCTGGAATTAAAATCTTCCAAAATGGTGCTTAATTTTTTTTCAACAAATTATTATAAATGAATGGATAGACGGCAGTAATAAATTATTAATTTGCACTGACTTTGTCTTCTTATAAAAACGTTGCAAAGTGAAAAAATAAAAAGTATTAGGAGTCAACAGTCAAGCGTATGGGTTATATGATAAGTATGGCCAAAATTACAAAAAAAAAAGGTATTAAACAAATAATTACAGCTGCCTAAAAATACATATTAGCTAACAATATTTTTTAATTTGATACATTTTATTTCTTTACTACTTTATATAAATCGTATGTGGCTGCATATATGCTATAAACACAATTAGAAAAAATAATGAAATAAAATATATATTCGTTTTTTTTTTCGATGTCTCCATAGCAACATTACATAAGAAAATCATTATATCAAAAGTTGAAAATTTGAGTCATTAAATAAATATTTCAACTTTATGATTTGAAAACAAAAGATTATCAAAGTGAATAGCTAAGAGCAATGCTCCCTCAAATAATAATTACTTCTAACGCTGACAAAATTAATAACTTATTATATTTCTACGGTAATTTTTTCTTAACTTTTTATATCAAATTATAAAATCATATTTTAACACAGATTTAATTGCAAAGTCTTTGAATGGTTACAATGAATAGATAGATAATCAGCATGAATACGTAAATAAGAATTTTAAAAAAATTATGCTTTAAAGAAAATAAATACTATTACAGATAGTACAAATTCTTATTGTATACTTTTTTGATTCAAATAGTCTATTAAATTTAAAACTAAATATATACATAGTCATTTTTAGTCTAAACAAAGAGTTAATCAGATTGATAATTTTTTTTTAAAAAAAGGTCTCCCAATATATAGAATAATATAGAGTTCATATTAAATTTTAATAAAAGTATCAAGAAATAGATTTTTAGGATTATGCTAAAACAGAGTACACAAATCTTTTCCAGAAAAGTAATCATGACAGATATTATTTAAAAACTTAAGAAATTCATACATTCAAAAAAAGTCTAAACCAGCTAATGAACTACACTATAGTGACTGATAAATAACTTTCTGGCTAACATTTAGATGAATATTAAAGTAAAACAACATAAAAAGCTTTACTAACTGATAGGTAAATTACTCTAGTGCTAGAATATGTTCCAGTTTTCATTACTCTAGTAAAATCATATTAAAAAGGCTTTCATCTTGATAAAGATATTTACCTGAATAAATTTTGCTTCACTGAATTCTAACAAATAATCTATTTTGAAAATCTTCATAAATGTTAACCAGTTACTCAATCCTAAATCATTTTTTTAAGAATCGAGCATAATGTTAATTTGCATTTTATATTATTCATTTGAAAGATATTGACTTAACTGGACACTCTGTGTTAGATATTTAAAAATCATGACAGATAAAAGTAAATTATGGCATTTATTTCCAGGATGCTGTAAATCCCAGCCAAGAAGCAGTTAATAGCTGAAGGCTAAGAATTCTAAGCATTCCCTGGTGGACCTAGTCTGCCATTCAATGTCAACTTTATTTAGGTACTTATAACTGCAGATTACTTTCAAATGAAAGAAAATATCAAAAATTGAAAAAAGAATTGTCTAATATTAAATGAGTAATTGTTAAATTTCATGAAGTTAGAAGAAAAGTTTGAGAGGCGATTGATTTCAAAACTGGACATGCATTTTACTATAAAACCACAAATATTTAAAGCATAAGTTAAATGAGATTCATTTTTAATAAAAAATGGAAATACAACATCGGAGATTGGCAAAATTAGTTATTCAACTTAATAGAAAATACTAAATGCAGATAATTTAGATTTATGCTCCAACAAGTTCTCATTGTAATGAAGAAGTAGACAATTTTATATGACTATCTTTTGATTTGATGAAATAACATTTTAAAACTGTCATGAGAAACTTTAATGAGAGAGTTGATGAATAATTAAAATGAAAGAGGGTAAAGATTTATGAAGTTCACAGAAAAAGAAAAACTTTATATTATAAATTCTTTTTTTGAGAAAACTGCTAAATGAAAATGGGCATGGAAGCATCCAAATAAAGATACAGCAGAATTTGGTTATATTTTAACTAACAGAAAATATGTATTTCAATACTCTAATGTTTCTAATAAATTCATTGCAGAGTCATCATCAATTAGTGAAACGTAAAATATATGTTAATGCAAAACTAAAGATATAAAATTGTTAAAAAAACAGTATTCATAATTGATATTTCTAACCTTCAAAAACATTCCAATGAATTTTATTTAGAACTTGTTTTACATTTTAAAATATTAACAGATTTCAAAAATAATTCGGATTTTTCTTTTTTTTTCATGTGTCAAAGCATCGGCCAGGAAGTGAACCCACAAACCCAGGACAACTGCTTGTAAGGCAGTTGTGCTGACCATTCACCACCAACACTTGATTTCAATGAAACCAATAGAAAGATAATTGACATATTATTAAAATTTTTGAGAAAAATAGCTGATGCAAAAAATAGAAATATTGAGATAAAAGAATTTGCAAAGAAAATAAAGAAATATGAAAATATATAAAAATAAACCACTAAGAAAAATTACATATCTAGAATTTGTAAAATGGTAAGAAAAAGAGATAATAAAGATATAGAAAATATAATTGTCAATTAGAAAATAAAGTTATAGAAGATAATAAAAGTCTCAAAAATATAAAACAATATCTTGGAAATGATAATATATTTATTTCTGTAATAAGAAGAAAAATGTCACTATTATTAAAAAAGCAATAGCTTCTTGAAATGTGCAGAACAGTTCCATAAAGAAATATATAACAATAAAAAACAAGAAAAAGTATTCTGTACAATTAATAAATTTTCTGAATTACTCAATATTTTAAATGATGAAGTGAGATATGCAATTACATCTATAAAGAAGGAAATGTTTTTAGGTAAAGATGGAATTATAATTGATATCTTAAAAGAAACAGGTGAAGAAATAGATACACTAATGGCAAAATTATATTCTGAATGTCTAAATGATAAAAAAAAATGTACCAGGTGAGTAGAATTCCATACTATTATTGCTATCAGTTAGTTCTACATAAAATTTTCATCAAGATAATTACAACTTGTCTACAATAAACTTTGGATTTTACCCAATTAAAAGAACAACATGGATTTTAAAAATGGTTTTAGTACAGTGGATCACATTCAAGTATAAAGGCACATTATAGAGAGAACCAGTAAATATGAGTTGCCATTGTATTTTGGATATGTAATTATGAAAAGGTATTTGATTATTCTTCAGTAATTAAGGCACCAGATCATCAAGATTTAGAACTAGGACAGTGTCATATTCTAAGAATATTTATCAAAATATAATAATAATAATTAAATTAGATATTACTACTAAAATGTTTAACATTGAGAAGAGTGTGAGAAAAAGTAACTTCATGTATTCAACTCTTTTAAGATGGAAAGCTAAGGGAATAAAAGTAAATGAAGATTACTTAAGTTATCTAGATTTAGAACTAGTTGTTTTTGAAAATGATGCTTCAGAGTCTCAACAAATGTTGCAAGAGTTATTACCTGAGAGTAAAAATGTAGGACTAAATAGAAATGTTAAGAAGCCTGAGGGTTTTCTTTAAAAAATAAATATCGATAAAAAAGAATTAGATGTTAATAACTTCAAATATAACAAGCATGCTAATATCTCTGAACAGACTTTTCCAATAAATATCCCAAGAAAAAGCATTTAAAATCTCTATCTAGAATTATCTCTAGCCCTAAACTGGTTTTGCACTAATGGCTCTTGTCAGTGATGCACTATGATATTTGACATTAGATCTAAAATACCAAGCACTGCATTTATCTATACTTAACTATTAAGTAGAAAATCTGAAATTTCAGACATCTATACATCTTCAAATCCAGATATCTACTTTAAATAGCTATATGGGTTTGAATAATTTTCAGCATCACCATATATTAATAACCTTAGCAATATAACATCGCCAAAGCCTTGAAAGGCAAACTATAGTAGTTAAAAAATAAAGTCATACATCATGTGACTACAAGCTTGTCTGATAAATCCACAGGAGAAAGCATTTAAATCTCTATCTAGAATTATCCCTATTGCCAAACTGTTTTTGAACTAATGGCTCTCATCAGTGAGATGCTAGGATATTCAGACACTAGATCTAAAATACCAACTCAAGCACCACATTTATTTAATAATTAATTATTAAGTAGAAAATCTGAAATTTTCAGACATCTATATGTTTTCAAATCCAGCTATCTAATGTAAATAGCTATATGGATCTAAATAATTTTCAGCTACAACATACATCATGTGACTTAACTTAAGTGATGTGATATATGATTTGGAAATTTTTTACTATTATAGTTTATCTTTTAAGGCTTTGGTGATGTTATATTGCTTAGGCTATTAAAATATGGTGTAGCTGAAAATTATTCAGATCCATATAGCTACTTAAATTAAATAGCTTGATTTGAAGACATATAGATGTCTGAAAATTTCAAATTTTCTACTTAATAGTTAAGTATTAAATAAATGTGATGCTTGAGTTGGTATTTGTGCCTCATTGATGAGAGCCATTAGCTTGAAACTGGTTGGATATGTATAATTCTAGATAGAGATTTTAAATCCTTTATCTTGTGGCATTTATCAGAAAAGCTCGTTCAAAAGCTCATTCAGAGCTATTAGCATGCTCATTATATTATATTTGTAATACAAGCTTATTAAGTTAAGTCACATGATATACGACTTGATTTTCTTGATCAGATTATTAATACAGATGAAAACATAATGAATGAAATCAATTATAAAACGAAATTTGAATGGAATGCTTTTGGTCAAAATAACTTAGTATTTAAAAAAAATGTGTATATAAATTTGAAAAGGAAAGTTTTTAATAAATATGTTTAACCATATCTTATTTGTGGATTTAAGACTTAGACACTTAACAAAAGAGCAATATAGAAACTTCAGATCACTCAATGAAATGTGGAGAGATATGTAAAGAGTAGAAAGATGGGGTAAAAAATGAAATATATAGGTGAGATGATAATCAGATATTACTGATATCAATAAAAAATTAAGATATTGAATTAAAGCTGGACTAAACCTATTGCTAAAAGAAGTGACAATAGATGGACTGTTAAAATCTTAAATGAGATTTCAAGGGATGGTAAAAACCTAGAAAGAGATCACCTTGAGAAATGAGTGAATGAAATAAGAAAATGTGCTGATGTGAGATTTCAAGAGATGGTAAAATCCTAGAAAGAGATCATCTGGAGAGATGAGTGAATGAAATAAAAAATGTGGTGGTGTGAGTGGAGAAGAGAGATTAAATATTAAGAAAACTGAATTAAACTTTGAGATCTTTATTCTGCAATTGATCAATAATGATTTAAAATGATGTTGATAACTTTATTAATGGTAAAGATTAATATCATATATATATAAACAAAAATGCAAGTTAAAAAACTTGCTAACGCTTGTATTTATGTCCACAGATGGCGTCCTACCAAGACTGCCAATCAAGCGTATGTTTTGTTTACATAAACGTCAGAGTAGTTAGTATTCACTATCTCTAACTATAATTCCACTTTCAGATCATGATTTCAAGCTATTTGCTATCGTCAGTGAAAGACAGGAATAAAGAAACTATATCTGAATACAAACTCTGAGCGTTTATGAAACAATTTCTATTCAGATTGCAAGCTGAATAGAAATTGTTTCATAAACGCTCAGAGTTTGCATTCAGATCTAGTTTCTCTATTCCTGTCTTTCACTGACGATAGCAAATAGCTTGAAATCATGATCTGAAAGTGGAATTATAGTTAGAGATAGTGAATACTAACTACTCTGACGTTGATTGGCAGTCTTGGTAGGACGCCATCTGTGGATATATATATATATATGAGATTACTGTTAAAAGAGGGGGGGGAGAGGACTAACTTTTAATGCCAGGGCCATATACTTTTGTCATTACAGCTATTACTACCATGGTATTATTCATGTTGTAATTAAATATGAAAGTGCTACTAATGAAAACATAGAAACTGACTGCTGCTAAGTTCATTGACTTTTATTTTTAAATTTTGAAAAAATAAATCACCATATTTACTTTTTCATCAAATATTCATAAATGAGACATTGCATAATTTCTTGCAGATAGAAAGGTTAGCATATTATAAGTAAATTAGGTTTCTCTCTCTTATTTTTAGAAACATAACATATAATAAATATGGTCTCATTTTCTAAAAACTGTAAAAATGCTACTCTGGAAGATAAATAAAATAAAAAAGTGTAAAATCTCCAATTAATAGAAATGAGTAACCAAAATGAGGGGTTTTTTTAATTTAATATATACAACCATACATTATTATCAAACCAGAAAAAGTTGCATTAATCAAAAATAAAATTATCGAATTATTAATTGTGGCATCAGCAGACTTTGTTGAATTAAAAAAAAAAAACAGTTGAAAAAATTATTTTAAAAGTAAATTTGTAGTTTACTACAAATGCCCAAATATCGACGCACAGATAGAAGCCGCTATAAATAAAAAATTGAAAAATCAACATTGCAGAAATTACTAGTATATCAGACAGAGTAGTGTGATTAGATGTTTCAACTTTTGCAAATAAATCAATTTTAAAAACAAACAAATTCTCATTGTGATAAAAAAAAAAAAAAGACTGCACGTATAGAGCGCGTTTGAATAGACGAAACATTATTTTAAAATTAATATGGGATATTTTAATGCTATAATTGAAAAAAAATAGAAAGAGGAATATACTATAAGTACATTTGCTTACAAGAACAAATATAACCAACTACATAGACATGTAAAGTTACACAAAATATTATGAATACAAATAAAGATTCAGCAGTTAAAATATAATTTCACTAACAGAAAATATTTTATTCAAGACTGTATTGTATCTAGTAACATAGGAACTTATTGATATGTAAGATACCTTAAAAATATTATCAATTTTAAAGATAACTGAACTTGAATGAGATCAATAAAAACTAACTGATGTTCAATTAAAATCTGCTATACTAATAAATGTTTAACTTAAAAACCGAAATTTAGTCAAGTGTTGGTGGTCAAGTGGTCTGCACAGTTGCCTTACAAGAAATAGTCCTGGGTTTGCAGGTTCACTTCCTGACTGATGCTTTGACACATAAGAACAAAAAATATATAAAATTATTTTAAATGTTTCTTTTGAAAAAACAGATTATCTGAAATTCTCTAAAACATGACAAAAAATAATAATGATGACATCAGTCTTATAATGATATTATAATATAATTGTGAAATGATAAAGAAACATACAAAAGATAAAAAAATTCTCCCAAAAATGTAATGGCATTATTATAATTTTGAAAGAATCAAATAAAGAAAAATATAAAAATTGTTGGCAAAGCTATACATCCAAATATTAAATGATAAAAATATATCCAATGATTGGGAGAATGCACTTTCATATTGATATTCAAGAAAAGGAAAAAGATACTAGAAAATACAAACAAATCATTTTTCTATTAATTCTATAAAATATATTTACTAAAATCATTACATCATGTATCAAAATTTTGACATTCAAACTAAAAAAAAAATCTGGATTAAAAAATGATTATTACAGGAAATGTCATATGTAAGTATTAAAAAAAAAGATATAGGAAAAGGTCAGTGAATATGAATTGCTGTTTTATTTTCAGTTTGTAGATTATGAAAAGTATTTAATTCTATAAACATTTTGATGATGATAAAAGCCTTCAAACATAAAGACATAAGAGAGGAATTTGTCAAAGTGAAAAGAATATTTATCAAAATAAATTAACAGTAATTATGTTTCATGATAATAATAAAAATATTACCACTAATATAGGCAACAGGATGATTCATCTCTTTAAACTTTTTATACCAGTTATATGAAAAGTGTTTTGTGGATTAAAATGGTAAATACAATAAAGAAAAATAAATAGAGATTACTAAGACATCTACATTTTTCTGATAATATGCTTGTTTTTGAAAATTATCTTTAAGAACTCTAAAACATATTGCAAAAACTATCAGATGTAAGCTAAGATAAAGATAAATTAAAATGACTAGATAAATGTTTATAATATTAAAATGTATATAATCTTTGTTAATAAATAAAAATTGTCTATCCATCTTTTTTCTTTTTCCACAATGACTTATAAATAATACTATATAAAAATATATACAATAATTCTTTTTGCATATTTCCTTTTTAACTTATTTTTATTTTATGAAATCATATTACAATAAATTTGACCCATCATTTCATCATCTCATATGATTATTATCAAGGTTTATACAATAATATATTTTTCTTGTATTTCTTAAATCGTTAATAACTTTTGAAACGTGAAAATAAAAATTGATGTCAAATAATTGGAAGTTAGCGATTATGAATACCTTGATCAAACATATGGAAATATTATACATGAATTTAATTTTAGAATTAAATTAGGATGAAAGTGCTTTTAGTAAAAATAAATTAATATTAAAAGAATAAATAGCTATGCTTGAAAATAAACATTTTAATAAATATGTTTACCTTATTTATTTATATATTCGAATTATTGACATTTAACAATACAGAGATTTCGAGCTACACAAAAAGCATGGAGTGATACATGACAAAACTAATAAAATTAGGTTCAAAAATGAGATACATAAGTAAGAAAACAAACATATATCTCTGATATCATTAAACAACAAAAAAAGCAGAAATGGACCTAGACTGGAATATGACAATAAATAAATAGTTAAATTTTTAAATTGTCTTTCAATATATTATTAAAAATAAAAATTAAAAACATTAGAAAACGACTATAGGTAATATGGATGAAAAAAAATAAGCCAATTTTTTGGAGTGCTCTTGAAAAGGGAATCTATGGTCAGAAAAACAGGATTAAATATGGAGGGTCATTCATGTGTAATAAACTAATGATTGTTGAAAAATAATGATGATAATAAATATATTTTTATAAATTATCAAACTTTCTTTTAAATTAAATAAATAAAATAATTTAAAATGAGTTCTTGAATGAATTCAAGCAATCACTTTTAATATTCATTTAAAAATGAACATGTAATTGAAATGAATATTTTTCAATTTACTTTATACTTTTATCATTTAATTGCAAAAAAAAAAAAAAAACAATACTCTCAATAATTATAAAAAAACTAAGTTTCTTTTATTAATAAAGAAAAATTTCATCTAACATAAATTATTTAATAATAAATTAATGTGATTTTTCTCTTTAATAATTTATTGATAACAACTACAATAATTTCTCATAATGGCAAACTCATTATCCACATATCCAGAAAATTATGTCTGAAAAAATTAAATAAATAAAAAGTAAATTCATAATTTTTACATATATGTCAGCTTATATAAGTATCATCATAGAATCATTTTTTAATCAGCCATTTCCTTTTCTTGCAGATTGATGTGTTTTGAAAGTGCTTCCAATTATATTGCTCTCTCTTTTACACTATACAATCTTTTTCATAACTATATTATTCAATTATTGGTTAATTATTTTATTCAAGTTTAATGCATGCATTTTAAACATAAAATTGTCATATATATATATATTAAAGAGATATGGCAAGTTTTGGAGCAAAATATATTGGATGCAGAAGAATGATCATATAATTTAAATACAAAACAAAACCAAAATAACTATTAGCCTCGATCATAAAACTTTTTTTTCTTTAAAAAAAAAAAGTTCTGTAATAGAAATGAGATATTAATTTTAAAATATATCAATACATTTTTGTAATATATAATTGTGTAAATTTGTGAATGTGTAATTAAAAATAAATAAATAAATAAACTCACTAAAGCATTAAAATTGAACTGATAAATTAATTAGTTTTAAGAGAAAAAAACAATATCAATTACTGATGATCTATTATTTAGTAATAGTACTGAATAATAAATTAAAATTGTCTTGGGACAAAGAATTAAACATATATACTTATTATAAAACTTATGTTAATAAAAATAATGTATGAATATCTGAAGTTAGCTTGTAATTACTGACAATTTATTTTAAAAGTACAAATATTAAAATAAATCATAAAAAGCAGGACTGCAATTGAAATGTAGTATTTGATGTAACAGAGGGCTGCAACATTAAAGAAGCTAAAAAGGGGTTTGAACTTAATCTATAGAAATTTCTCTTATAAAAGTGGTGTTCTACTGTGCAGTTTGACAGATTCATTATAAATAAAAAATATTTATAGTGACCAGGGATGGATTCTATCTTTAATTAAATCTACTTATTAAGAATGATAGGGAATATGACTGATATTTGTATTGATAATAAGTAAACTTAATGGATACTGATCACTATAGTTAGTTAGGAAATTTAGTCAATGTATATTTAATGTCATTTCAACAGTCATTAATCCCAATATATAAGACCTTGTACATTTTGATAGATATATACTTAAAAGGGCTTACCCGACTCCCCTTACAATACACATACACACATACACAAAATAATAATCCCAAATATATACATGATTACAAACACACCTGCCAATACTTACAAATGTCTATGTCCTAGTAATAGATATGATGATAATTGTTAATATTAATAATCATTTTATTATATTATTTAAAACTAATATTTTTTATTAAACTATAAACTCAAATTGTATATATGATTTGAGTCTACAAAATTGAATTACGAACAAATTTAAAAATAAATTTAAAAAAATACTGTCATGATGACATCATAGACATTACTGTTTTTGATATTATTAAAAATGCTTTTAAGTTACAATCTGTTTGTTTAAGACTATGCACCTAAAATGCGACAGTAGGGACCTCTGAAAATATAAACACAAGATTAATGACTTTAAAAAACAAGAGCATTTAGATTTGTAGAGGTCCCTACTGTCACATTTTAGGCACATAGTTTTAAGGTTATAGCCTTAATATATATTACTTACATAATGAGTATGTGCTTTACAAATTATTATTTACAACTTTAAATCTGTTTGTTTGTAAATATTTTATTTAAGTTAGAATAAAATTTTAAGACTGGAATTTCATTTATTTGTATACAATAGAATTTGTTAAAATGTTATACATTCGATATAAATCACTGGCAATACAACATGACAATAAAATATTTTAGTTAGATTATTTAGTATTTTATCTACAGCAGAAAGTGATGAAATTTTATTTAATTTGTTATCAGGTTTAAAATAAGTTGATATTAATTCAATAAGTTTTCAGTAAGGCACATGAGAGGGCAGTATACATATATTTTTTTCAATGTTTCTTTCAATTAAATGCATTAATTTAAATTAGAATAAAATTTTAAAACTGAGATTTAATATATTTATATTTAGTATAATTTATTCAAATTTGAGACATTTCTTATAAATCATTGGTAATGTAGTATGACATTAAAATATTTTAGATAAATTACCTAGTTTCTTAAATACAGAGTAGTGTCAAGTTAAACTATATTGAAACAATTTAAATTAATACTCATGATTTTTCTTTCAATATTAAAAATATTTTATCGTCATTTAAAATTAAAATAAAATAAAATCTTTAATTACAATTTTAATGCTAAAAATTAAATAGCAATATAAAATATATTTTATAATCAATGTTTTTATTTATTTTGCACTAAAAATAATTGTTTCATCAACAATAATTGGCATTTTTATATTTAACTTGAATTAAAAGCAAAGGAGAGTTCAGAAACTAATTGAATTAATCCCTATTTTAAAAACAAAGGATTGATTTAATTACTTTTTAGACACTTCACATTTTTTATTTCAAGTTAAACATAAAAACCCCAGTTGTAGTTAAAAAAACCCTTTTTTCTTTAATGCAAAGTAAATAAAAGCATTGTGTTTTCCTGAAGGTTTGTGATGATGGTATCTTAGTTATATTTATGTACTGTACTATTTCCATCATCTAATATTAAATATTGAATGTTTTTTAAAAAATTTAACTTTATTTAAATCTTTCAATAACTTTCAACTGTTAGTAATAGCGTACAGTTTAATATATGGCTACAAACTGTGTGCTATTACTAACAGTTGAATATAATTGGAAGATTTAAATAAAATTAAATTTTTCTGTGTGAATATAAATGAATGATTTAAATAAAGTTGATTTTTTTTATAAAGACATTCAGTAGTTAATATTAAATGACAGAAATAGTTCCATATACATATATAAACAAAAGCAATGATTATAAAATATTTTTATATCTATTATTAAACTATTAATGTTTTAATACAACAAATGTCTAATAGCATTACTGATAATTACATAATTATTTATTTAAAATATGAATGAAAAAATTCCAAATTAATATATGTTGTCTGTTATATGAGGAGAGAAATAAATAAATAGTCCAATAGCTCAGATAAATTAAAAAACTATTTCACTTCATGACATCCCCACTATATTTAGAAAAAGGAATAAAATAAATATAAATTTTGTTTTAGTAAATAACATAAATTTTCACATGCTTACATATATACATATAACAGAATCAAGCTTTTGTTCATTGTTCACAAGATACTATATAACTAGACTTTCCTTGGTATAGCTAGTATTCACATATGTTTTAAAAAGTTTATTAATTTTCAATAGTAAAAACAAGAAGTAATTTATTTTAATATCATGAAAAATGCTATTAATAATAATTATCCATTATTATTTGATAATGAACAACATGGACTGAGTCAATAGTTATATCATATGAGGTACAAAATAATACATGTTTATAGTATTTAAATACCATTGTATTATATATACTTATTCTAGATGTAATTGTAGTATGTACTTGAAATACAAATATGCATAATGGTGAGCTGAGATGCTAAAATATATAGATTTATATAGCTGCATCCTAAGATGATAAAAAAATGATTCATTTTCATCTGCTTGTAATAAAGACTACAATATAATGAAATAGCAAGATAAATATATATTAAATTGTTAAGTGTTTATATATAATAAAATGCCTTTGGGATTATTCCAGTATAATGATAATGAAAAGAAAAAAAATCTGAAGGTGAATATTTGAGATAACTATTTAATGAAATATGTTTTTTTAAAAAAAAAAAAAATTGTTAAAGGAAACTACAGTATTATGAGATCTACGTCAAATGTTATCATTCAACTTTAATTTTCTACCTAGAAAGATTCCAAGATATATAAACTCATTCACATCCTCAAACTGATAACCATCCAAGTTATAATTTGTAAATATTTTGCTCCGTTATTGACTAATAAAATATTTGAGTTTTGGAATATTAATTACTAAAACAGAGTTGAAAGATTGTATTTAAAACAATAAAAATACTCCATAGATAATCTTTTAAATTTGAAAAAAAAGTGCAATCCTTGAATAACATATTTTTAAAAATATATAAAAAAATGTTCATTATGGCATATTAGTAGAAACATAAACTTTAGTCCAAGTTAACTTTTTTAATATTTTGGCTTTAATAAGTTCAAATTCAAATTTCATCATTGTCTTTATTATAAACTTTGATTCCACCTTATATTTTTTGTTAAACCAGAAAACAAAGTTGGATCTTTATAACACCAATTTCATTTTTAAGTCAAATGCTTCAGATTTTCCACAATGAAACAAAGTGACTATTTCTCATTCCTTCATTAATAAAGCTATATAATATGAATAACCTTCAATGGCATTTCAAATATTACTACAAATTTTATGATAATTATAGTATTCTTTCCTATCCTTTTTATTTTTATATACTGAAAGAATAAAACTTATTAAAATCAGATGATGCAATTAAATCAAGTGCTATAATCACATCTACAAAATTTAAATATAAGTCATAACTTTGATTATGATAATTTTCAAGAATAAGATTCACAATAAAACCACATTTATTCAAAATTGGTTTATTACTTTAACAGCATGGAATGCTAAGCAGGTTTTTGACTAACTGGTAGTCATATTCATATCATATAATAACTATTTATTTAGAATTGCAAAAGAATATTCAATAAACTTTTAAATTAAATTTCCTGTAATAAATAACAATGGTCTTCTAATTATAATATTTTTTTTTTATATTTTTCTGATAAATTAAAAGAATATGACCTTCCTTAAGGTCAGATGACACAACTTCATAGATTCATAAATTGAAAAAAAAATAATAATGATTTTGAATTTAGCATATTACCACAATATTATGAAAAAATTTCAGGTATCTTATTTAGATCTGCAGCTTTTCCATTTTTAAAGTTATAAGAATTATCTTAATTTAATTAAACTGCATATCTTACTCACATATAAGATGGCTACATTTTTAAAAGTTCTCATTTAAATAATGTATTTCTATGTAAAATGTGCTACCCATAGAATTAAAATAAAAAAATGTCATTTATAAATTTCATAAAATTATATATTTTAGGCTCATATGTTTCAATTTTTTTTAAAAAAAAGATCTAAGGCTAACAAGATCAGCAAATAACTATTAATTTCTAATTCTTTTTGTCTATTGATAAAGTATGGACATAAAAATTTATATATTATTTTCAATTTATTATTTTGATGATTCTGGAATACTACATTATCATTTAATCAAGTCATTAATAACAAAATTCAGGTTATAAAATAAAATATGCTAAAGGAGTACAAAGTTACCACTGATGATGATCATAGTGCCTTAATACTGACTAATTTATTTATGTATTTAAGCAAAAAAAACTTTACTTACTTCTAGACATGCACCTATTTCTATTTATATATTTCCAAGAATTACTCCTTACTAAAAACCATTTCATAAGTATAAAATTTTTTATTTAAAAAAAAAAAACTTTTCTTTGGACCAAATCATACAAACATAAATAAAATAGATTTCACAATATTTTATTGCAAAAATTCATGAGTTGAAGTGTATGATTTTATATTTAACAAGTTGAAACACAATGATCTGTTATATTCATATATATAAACTTACACATAAAATAATTAAAATTTTTCATTAGAATAATTAAATATAAAGTTTGACTAGTTATTAAGAAAAAGTTTTAAAGATGTTTATAAAATGATAATTAATTAGCATAAATATTATAAATTAAAAACATGATCAACGCCAAATAAAGAATTGAATTAGAACACTATTTTTTATATAAGTTATCATAACAAAACTTCTTTTTAAATAAATATTTGTTTATTTTAAAAACTACACAAAAAAAATTGCTTTGACTTTACTTGAACTAAAATGAAAAAAAAAGTAATTTTCTTTTTTGTATAAAACATTGAAATTTCTATTGTTTTATTTTAAAAATATTTGCAAATGTTTTGAAATGGAGAAAGATGTTATTAAACTTATCAACAAAAGCATCAGAGCAGATCCTCAAGATTTATAAAGTAAGTGAAAAACATTAAAGTTTGGTCATATTTTAATTATGCATTATAATTGCTTATAACTTTTCTCTTTGCTATTATTTAAAATATAAATTGAAATCTTTTATTATTGAACTACATATTTAACATTTAAAGAAGAATTAACAAAATGAAATTTATATACAATTAATTTAGATGATTGACAGTATTAAATAAAATTATAATTCTTATCTACCATATACTTATTGTTTCATTTACAAATCAACTCAAGTTAGTATCGAATTATAAAATATAACTTTAATGAATTTCAAAGTTGATGAGAAAGTGAGAATATCAAAACAACAATCCTGTGACTTTAACTTTTACATAGATAATGAATTATTATAGGAAGATCGCCAAACATATAGATAGATATTTAATAAATATATAAATAACAAGATACAGATATATGCGTATAAAGATAGATAGACAAATAAATAGAAGTATACATCCTGATATATATATATAGAGAGAGGGGGGGAAGAGGGAGACAAAATTTATAGCAGCTAGGTGGAGATTTAATCTCAAGCACAAAATCAAAGCAATATTCAATAGCATTCATGAACTATCATGTCAACTGTGCTTGGTCAATTAAATTCTAATATATTATCTGTTTTCAATGATGATACAATTATCTTGTCAATATATAAGTTGATATCTAAACAATAATAGATTTATACTTACATATGCATATATAAGAAAACTGAAACTCAAATATGGTAATAAATTTAAGTTTAAAACTTTATTGTTTGCTAAGCCAAACTTTTGACACAATGAATCTGATGGAGAAACTTGTGCAAACCTAAAATCTAGAAAATCCAATATGTTCATTTATATAATGGAGACAAGTCCAACAACACTTATATCTCAGTACTTATTAATTATGAAAATAATACTTGTCATTCCTTCAAACCTAATGATGTGAAAATTATCTGCCTCAAAAATAATAAAAAACAGAAAAACAAAAGAAGGTTGGCATATTATCGACTCTCAAAACTTTATAAATATAAGTCTATAGCATTCCTCTTAGTAAACATGGGTTATGTAATACAATGACATAGCCTGAAGCCTTTTGCATGCAAATATGCAAATTTATAATATTTAGCAGCCAGTTTGATTTACATTTTACACAGATATTGCCATTATTTTGCACACCATATCAAAAGTTTGACTTAGCAAATAATTAAGTTTTAAACAGAAATTTACTACCCTATTTGAGTTTCCATTTTCTTACATATTATCTATACTTTGCACTTATTATTTATTATGCATATCTATATAAAGAGTTTTAAAAGAATAAAATATACAATAAATTTTATAGAGATGCTTATGTTTACATATGTGTGCTTTCTTCTAATTCAAGCACAATCATTTTCAAATAAGATATTTAGATAGAGATCAAATGTAATTGTATTTTTATCAACAAAATAACTTAATTTTTAATTTGTTGAAATTAAAAATACAGATGCCATATTGCTTGTATTATACATATGAATTTTCTCACAACAATTTTCATGCTTAAACAAACTAAAAAATATTAAAAATCTATCCCCAGGCAAAAATACAATTAGAAAAAATTGCTTCATTGTCTTGTCAAAAAATTGTGGTTATTCTATGTTTCCTTAAGCATGAGAGTTGTGATGTAATTTACATATAATAATTAGTTATCTGTGGTGCATGTGTTTACACAATGCATATGGCTGTAGAAAAAAGTTTATTGCTTACTGAAGAGAAAACCTTTGATTCTTCTTTGAGGTTTTAAAGATATTGAGCCAGGCAAATTCCTAATGTCCACTCCATACATGCTTGTCATAGCAGCTGTTATTACTATGTGATTATTCACATGGTATACAAATATAGACGTGCTGCTGAACAATATGCATTAGCCATCAGGGTGAATTTATTGGCTTCTTACCTTTGAATTTAAGATCAAGAAATACAATGAACTTTCTTCTCAGTTACTTGATAACTCAAAGTCAGTTGAGTTTTTTTTAAATGCAGAATAGATGTGTGTGTGTGAATGAAAAAAAATTTTCTAATAGATATTTACAATCATAACAGAAAAAATAAATTATGATCTGTATTTACAGAAGGCTGTAAAATTGCCAGCCAAGGCAGCAACTATTAATTGCTAAAGGCACTATGCTAAAATTGTCTGATTGTAGAACCATTTGATGATGAATTTTTATGTAGAAATCACTTTCAAGTGAAAGAAGATTGCAAGAATTGGAAGAACTGCTTCATATTAAATGGGACATTATTGAACTTTGTAAAGTTAGAAGAAAAAATGAAGAGATAATTAATTTAAAAAATGGACATTTAATAAAGGCACAAAAATTTGAAGTACAAGTAGAGTATTATTCATTATAAATAAAAAATAAAAGAACAACATTGTGAACATTGATGGTATATTGGACTGAGTGGAAAGATTACTTATTTAATAGCAGATACCACTTGCAAATAATTCAGGTTTATATCACAACAAGTGCCCATGGAGATGAAGTAGTAAATAATTTTATGAAGGCTTTTCATCATACCAAACAACATTTTAAAATGTTTATGGGAGACTTTAATGCTGAATTGATAAACAATTGAAAGGTGAAAATGCTGTAAGTAAATTTGGATATGATGATAGAAATGAGAGAGGACATAGGCTTGTGGAGTTTGCATTAAAAGAAAAACTTTATATTATGAATTCTTTTTTCTTTTGAAAAAAATGTTAAAAAGAAATGGACATGAAAGCATCCAAATGAAGGTACAGCTGAATTGTATTATATTTAGACTAACAAAAAATATATATTTCAAGATTGTAAATTTCTTAATAAATTCAATGCAGAAAGTAATTATTGATTAGGGAATTTGTAAGATAAATGCTAGTGCAAAACTATATAGACAAAAAGTTGGTATTCCTAATCTTCAGAAACATTCTAATGGATTTAAATTAAAGCTTGCAAATTATTCCTAAATATTAACAGATTTTAAACATGATTCAGAATTAAATGAAATCAATAGAAAAATGATACCCTTTTAAAACTGCTACAAAGATAGCTGATAGAAAAAAATAGCAATTGAACAGTAAAATTTTTATTGCCAATAGAGAATTTATGAAAATCTATAAAAATGATGCATTAAGAAATACTGAATAACTCAAATTTTGTAAATTAGTGTGAAAAATAATTGATAATGACTTAAGAAAGTATAATTGTGAACTAGCAAAAAAAATATAAAAAAGAATAAGTCACAAGAGTGTAAAACTACATTTTGGTATTGGTAGGAAACTTATTTCTGCAATAAGAACAAAAAATGGAACTATTACTAAAAAGAGAGATGACATCATGAAATGTGTAGAAGAGATCTATCAAGAATTATAAATAAAGAACAAAGAAAAGTACTTCTTACAATTAATAGATCTTCTGAATTACCCCAAATTTTAAATAGAGATATATAATTAAATTTATAAAGAAGTAAAAAGCTCATGATAATGGATGGAATTTTAACTGATGTCTTAAAAGAAGCAGATGAATAAATAGAAAATTTATCAAATGTCTAAATGATAAAAATTTATCAGATGATTGGAAAAATGCAGTATGTATTAATATTAATATTTAAAAAAGGTGATAAAAAATATTAGAAATTACAAACCCATCACTCTTTTATCAGTTTTATACAAAATTTTTACCAACATAATTACAACTTGCCTACAGAGAACTTTAAATTTCAATCAACCAAAAAAAAAAAAAACAAGCTGAACTTAAAAGTGGTTTTAGTTCAGTGAATCATATCCAAGTAGTGAAAAAAATTATAGAAATGACCAATGAATATAAATTTCTATTATGCTTTTGATGGTTATAAAATGGCATTTGATTTTATAAGCATTTCTTCAGTGATTAAAGCATTGGATATCAATGTATAATCCAGGATATTGTCATATAAAAAGAATATTTATAGATGGAACAGCAATTAGATTACATAATGATACAAGGATGATTAACACTGAGAAGGGTCTATGACAGGATGCCTGCATATCTCCAAAACTTTTTATAGAAGTGCTGCAGAAGTGTTCTGTAGATTAAAATGGGAAGTTAAAGGAATAAAAATAGAGATTATTTAACTAATCTAGATTGTGCAGATGATGCAGTTATTTTGCAAATGATGCTTGACAACCACAGGAAATGTTTATAGAGTTATCAAATAAAAATAATAAAGTAGAAATAAATGTAAACATTAAAAAGGCTAAAATAATATTCAATAGATTTTCTCAAAAGATGAAAATTAATGATAATTATGAATTAAAAGTTAACTATTACAAATACCTTGGTCACATTATTACTATAGATAAAAACATAATAGATAAAATTTGTCATAGAATTAAATATTATTGGAGTTCTTTTGTTAGAAATGACTTGATATTAAAAGGAAATTAGCCTATGTATTTGAAAAAAAAAAGTTTTTAATAAATGTTTTATCAGTTCTTACTTATGGATCTGAAATATGAGCACTTTACATAACAGCAATACAGAGACTTCTACTCAAAGAAGGATGAAGAGATGCATGTTAGGAATTAACAAGAGGAGATCAAAGATAAAATGCATTGATAAGAGAAAAAAACAAATATTATTGACAGTGAATTAGGCTAGAAAATATGATAATAAATGGACAGAGATTCCAAGAGATTGTAAAAGTTCTAGAAAAAGTCCACATGTGAAATGGATGGATGAACTAAGCAAGTGTGCAGAAGTGATGTGGAGAAAAAAATCTAGAGATCAAAGAATATGGATTGAACATGGAGAGATGTTCATCTTGCACTGGATTGATATGGGTTGAAAATAATGATGATATATATTGTAATGGTCAAGAGTGCATCCACCCCAACTCTGAATATATCTCTTTTAAAAGTGAATTAGACAACCAACAAGTAAAATCATAACATATTTCTTAACAGATAAGCACAACAATAATTTACCAATTAAAAAGGTAATTTTTTTCTCACATAGGTAGCACCAAAGTTATCATAAATTAATTTATATGTGAGAATAGTGCTCACATGGCCAAATATCAAATTTTTATAATTCTATAAAATTCTATCATAAAGACTTCACATCTAATTTATATAAAATTTCATAACTATATGCAATTCTATTTCTATACTGATGATATTGCTTACTAAACTTCAATGTATCATATAAACATAAATGCACATAATATTACTTAGTTTATATATATATATATATATATATATATATATATATATATATATATATATAAGATCCCTAGACAGGATTTAAAACAATGGACCTAGTATGTATAAAGTTATAGACCATGCATACTAAACATCTTTTCATATGATACATGTTATCATAATAATAGCAACTTTATTATTAACAATAATATTAGGAACTTGTGATTACATTATATATTTAGTTCTCTATAAAGAGGCAAAGATAAGATATAAATATTATATTTAATGTTTTCACAGTTGTATGATATAAATTATTTTTTGAGTATATATTAGAAAATAATACACGGTTTTACCCAAAAAATAATATATATATATAAACTACAACTTTTAAAGTCAATCAGATGGGTGTGATTCTTATCATCAGTAGGTCATAACAATGATACATATCTCTTAATATGCCTGTCTACAATTCAAGTACATGAATAAATATATACATTCTCAAGATATAAATATATAAATACACATTAATATGTAGTGAAACAATCATTGTACTCTAGGATTTCCACTGCAAAGTATGCTATATTAAAATATAAATAAACAATAGCAAGTAAATAATTATTTTCAATGCAAAAGCACAAATTCACATATGTGAGCAGGCATATCACTATATCAATTTAAGTAAGCAGGAATTTCACATCTACATTTAAATAATCGACATAGAACTATATTCCCATGATACAATCCTTATTTCAAACTTCAATAATTTTAATATTTTCAAGACTGTTTACTAATATTGATTACATAAAAAATATATTAGATGCATGCACATCTCATGCTCAACATCGATAAATAAATTAATTAAATCTATGCATTTAAATTAATTCAGTTGCATTACTATTTTATAATAAGATTCTATACACTTATAGCAAGCATTTAACACTTAATCATTTAGCATGTATAAAATAAAATTCAAAAATCATGAAAATTAAATCATTTGCATTATCAAACAATCTCAGTTGTTCAAACAATCTTGCCCTAGATTCATTTATTTTATTACAAATTTATAACATTCAAAGTAAAATTGTTTGAACATTTCAACTTTGACAATTCATTTATTTACATGGTAAAGAATTTATTCTTTTAATTGTATCAACAATATGTAAATCAGGAAGGTTTTATCAGAGTCAAAAAATCCCTAAACAGTATTTAAAATGTGGTCCATTTATAAAATACTTTAAAATACATATTTAGGGAGGATTTCATATATTTCAGCCTGCCATTGAAGTTAAACTCATGTTAAACATTTTGATTATAAAAGAAAAAAATTATTATAGATATTTAAAAAAAACTTGCAGACAATCTAATTTCTTATCAATTTTTAGAACATGCAGCTAATAAATTCCTGAGACATGATTTTTTAAATATTTACTTTAAAAATATTGTCAATTATAACATTTGCCAAAATGTATATGTAAATTTAATAATCTTTTATTAAGTGTCTTATAAGTTTAAAATATGAATCATATATTATTACTTTCTTTTTAAAAATTGACTGTAAAACTACTCTCATACACAATATTAAAATTTATCTTATACAATATATGCATTAAGAATAATCACTCTTATTTCTTTATCATATCCAAATTAATAACTTGACATTCGCATGCTTTTTAAATTTTAAGCCCAAGGCAACTTTTGGGATAGGTGTATGCACAAATTCAAGACATCTTACTGATAAATACCAATATTCAAAAGCTAAAGGAGTTATAGGGCACTACAATTTAGTAGCTATTGATTACTTACGATCTCAATAGATGACAATGAAATAGGATAAACTGATTAAATTATTATTTTTAAGTCAGATGCTAAAAATAAGCTAAAAGAATTTAAATAATGTTTTATTATACCATATCATCTTTTGCTGAAATTAACATGTCTATAGTTGTTATATAATGAGTTAACTAAAATAAATAGTTTCAGCAACAAAATGTAACAAATTTAAGTAATTCCAACTTGCTGTATAATTAACATAAATCAAACAATATATAATCACAGCAAGATCCTCAAGCAGGTACTATTGCTGTGACAAAGGGATGCAGAAATGCATTAAGAATGGACACCAAATGGAAAGTTAGAATGATCAAAAACACGTTAAGGATGGACACCAAATGGAGAGTTAGAATGATCAGAAACACTCCTATCCCCCAATATATATATAAAATATATATATATATATATATATATATATATATATATATATATATATATATATATATATATATATATATATATATATATATATAAAACAGATATTGCAGATTAAATACAATACTCAAGTGGAAAAATGATAGAAAATTTGTATTTTTGGCAAACAAACAAGATATTCACATTGAAAACAACAAAAGTACTTTGTTCATAAATTTCACAGACCAACTGATCAAGTCAAAGTTGTACTTGAAAAGTGACCAAGTTGGTGGAAAGTGGTAACATCCAAAAATAAAACTAATAGCTGATGTTGAAGCAGATTTGGCAGGCAATCCAGATATAGACAATTATGTTGTAAAGTTAGCCAAGTGCACATAAAGCACAACTCTCTTTTAACATTTGCATGAACAATTGAGAATCAAAATTATTTAACACCAAACAATTTTTGAAAAATGAAAGCATTATATGCATGCAAGAAGACAAATACAATGGGTTTGTATTGATTAAGAAAGATGATTACATTGTTAAAATCAATGCTCAAATTGACAAACTAAAATTTCAAGGAGTACTGAATTTTAATAAGTTAAACAAAGAAAAATTCATAACATCAATTCTGTGAGTCACTGCAACAAGGTGTTCTCAAAGTCAGAATATTATAAATTATACTCCTCGGTTTCAATACCACCAAAGATATTTGTCAATGCAAAAATACATAAGCCACACATCCCATTAAGATTAATGCTAGATTTTGGTGGAATCCACTATTTCAATGTGGCCAAGCTGGTAAAAAATGGTTAATCAAAAGTTTGGATTTTGGTAAATATGCAATAAAATCATCATTTTATTTTGTCTCAAAAATCAAGGATATAGAATTGAGCTCAGACACAAGGCATCAATAGACATAATGGAGCTGTATGGATCAATCAACAGAGCAAAATCCATAGAAATTGTCAAAGAAGAACTGTAACACAGAAACATAGAACAGTATGGATCAATCAAGAGAGCAAAATCCGTAGAAATTGTCAAAGAAGAACTTTAATACAGAAACATAGAACAGATGCAGATTGCTTTCATAGTTGTGTTTTTGAATTGGCTTGACAAGAATATGATGGCAACATTTAATGGACAGTGGTACCACATTAAGGATGAATGGCCAATGGGTCTACCAATTAGTGAAATCATTGTCAGCATTGTGATAAACCATTATGAAGAGCACGTTTTGCCAAATTACAAGAATACTACACAATTCAAAATTTGCACCAGATATGTGGACAATTTGTTTGTGGATGCTAAGGCAGAAGTCATCAATGAAATCAAAAATGAATTACAAAACAAGCCACTTTTAACATTAAACATTGAATGGGAAGACACTAACAAACAATTGAAATATTTGGATATAAAAATACAATGCGAAAACACACACCTGATTTATAAGATGATAGTCAAACCATTTGAAGTAAGAAGTCACATTCGACCCAATTCTAACTCACCCATCAACCATAAATTAGCAGGTCTTAATCTTTTGTCCATAGAGATCAACAACTGTGCAAGTTTGAAGTTGATAAAAAAAATTAAATTTAGCAGCATATAGAGAGGATTTATTAAATATAAATTTTAAACATGGCATTGACAACTGAAAGATTATGGTTTCAAAACAAAATTACCAACAACACCCTCAATGTGAATAGTTAGATCGAACATGCATAAAACTTTGTTCAATTTTCAATAGAAGCTTTTAGTTGTGCTTTCACGCCTCTCCTAGTTCCAACAGACTAATCAATAACACAAAAGACTGATTAACTCTCACTCAAACTCCATAAGAAGTCTACAACATTGTATGCTCTGACAAAAACTGTAAAGTTTCATACTATGGGTAGAACAAAGCAGCACTAGAAACTAGATTATCTCAACATAAATATTCATATACAAAGGCACAATCTGATTCAGAACACAATTTGATTTTTGCACAGCACCAAAAGCTTGCAGGACATCCACGCAAAACACAAATAATCAGCTTAGTCTACAGAGAAGGAAATGATTTGAGAATCAAGAGGCCTACTTTATCACAATAGACAGCAATACCAGTAACAGAAAGGAAACATGTTATTCTATATCCAGGAAATGGAGTACTTGAACTTTGCATACATTTGCACAACATTAAACAATCAGTCACTTCACAAAGAGCTATGATTATGAGAGCCATGTCTCTTGAAAGTGCTCAGCCAGTGGTTTAATAGATATTAAATATTAGCTTTGCATTTATGCATTTACAGCACTAGTACTGAATTACAGAATATCAAAACAGGCAAAACTCACTATACATTTTGCTACACACAGCAAGCTGGGGTAATCAATGAATTCTAGAAGGCTTGTGCATAAAATCCCCATCTAGTGCCTACTCATCCAATATCCCCAGACTAATTTCTGGCTTGTGGCCTTTGTAAATGAGAAGTTTTGGATCTAAGAGCATTGCATCTAGATCTTAGGATCTAATGCAACCCTCCAGCTTTCACCTTTTGTCTCCACTTAACTATAAAACTATGAGTCTTAAATTGAAAACACCTTAATATTTTCAATTCAAGTCCATCAGCTTATATAGTCATATAGGTCTGAATTCAGTTGAGTACCTATATATTTTGGTGCCTTTGGTTCTTTAATAACCATATCCTCCACTATCCTATTAGGCAGGATTGGTTTTAAGCCAATAAACATCACATGATCACCACTTTCTATGCTTGCTTATAAATGTTATCAAAACAGGCAAAACTTACTATTTGTATTGCCACACATAGCAAGCTAGAGTAATCAATGGATGCCAGAAGGCTTATGCATAAAATCCCATCTAGTGCCTACTCACCCAATATCCCCAGAATAGTTTCTATATGACTATATAAGATGATGGACTTGAATTGGAAATTATTAAGGTGTTTTCAATTTAAGACTCATAGTTTTGTAGTTAAATGGAGATAAAAGGCAAAACTCACTGTACGTATTGCCACACACAGCAAGCTAGAGTAATCAATAGATTCCAGAAGGCTCATGCATAAAATCCCCATCTAGTGCTTACTCACCCAATATCCCCAGATTAGTTTCTATATGACTATATAAGCTGATGGGCTTGAATTGAAAATATTAAGATGTTTTCAATTTAAGACTCATAGTTTTGTAGTTAAGTGGAGATAAAAGGTGGCTGCTGGAAGGTTGCATTAGATCATAAGATCTAGGTGCAGTGCTCTCAGATCTAATACTCCTCCCTGACTAAGGCCACAAGCCACAAATTAGTCTGGGTATATTGGATGAGTAGGCACTAGATGGGGATTTTATGTACAAACCTTCTGGCATCCATTGATTACTCTAGCTTGCTGTGTGTGGCAATATGTATAGTGAGTTTTGACTGTTTTGATAACAGTTATGAGCAAGCATAGAAAGTGGTGATCATTTGATGTTTATTGGCTTAATTACAAAAATAATGATATACTTGCATAGATATACAGTGGAACTGTGAAGATTAGTATATTTTGTTCTAAGTAATTCTCATGCATAGCTCACATTTTGTTGATAAGCTTTGATTATAATAGAATATATACCATTTTCTGAACTGCAAGTATATAGTTTTTTCAGCATGTACAGACACATATATAACAAATGTTTTTAGGAATACATTATGCATATATAACTTAAAATTATAATATAAACAAAATTTAAAAATAATAATGTAGATATTAATAATAAACTGTGGGAGCATATTTTCATACATATTTATTATTTCACTGCCTCATATTTTTTCAAAAAATAAATACAATAAAAACCTTACTTTATTGCATTTTTATTTTTTTATAATAAAATAAATAACAAAGTATAGACTTTCATCGCAATTAAAAATGCTCTTGATGAATACTTTTTTTCTTTCGTAATTTTTGTTTTCCTATGAAAACATCAATGGTAATCTCCATATTAGAAAACAATGGTCTTTCTAATTGTTTTGATGTTTTAAGTCTGTATCAGATTCAGAATTTATATAGTCATCCTTACCCATTTCCAATTCTTAGTTAAATTCTTCAATTTGTTTGATACAATACAGGAATATTTTACAGCTCGCATTTTTTGCCTTTTCTAAATTAATAACTTTCATTCTATTGCTTAAAAATGATATTTTTAAATTTTACTAAATTTGATAAAACTTTTAGGCATTGAACTTACAAACATTTTATTATGTGTATATTATACCAAATATCATAAAATTTATTTATGAATTTTAATGTTTTTGTTTTTGTTTATTTACATTTTTGTTGGATAGCATATATTTAAAGTAGTATATATTGTTACAGTATATATTGCAGTTAAAATGTATAAAAAATGGCTTGGGTTCAAAATACAAGATTTAATTTTTGAGTCATTAGCTTGGATATTATAAAAAAGTAAAAGTAATGGGTATTTGGGTATTAACTTGAATATTGTATAGAAGTGAATTAAATGGCCTTTTGAATGTATGCATGTAAATCTATTGCTTTTCAATTAAAAAGGCCAATACATAGAAATTAGTCTGAAGATTTGGATAGCCAACTGTGTAATGTCTTTGGATTATTCAAGCTTATAATAAAGTAAATGAGATTAATTACTGCTTCAGATACAAATCATTATTGCCTCATTACTACCAACATTAATGACAGATTCATTTCTCTATTATAAAGGATTCTTACTGTTCATTGTTTTTGGTTCTAAAAAAAGGTAACAAAAAAAAAATCTACAAATAACCTTATCTTCTTAAAAAGTTTTTATATGGCAAATAATTATATTAATCTCATTAACAAAAAGAAATGTCATGAAAATAAATCATGCAAATAATATTGCTAAAAACTGAACAAGTTTTAAAAAGGCATTTTTTTTTTGTTACATGAAAAGCATAAAAAATTTTCGACAAAAACAAAAATGATTTATTAAGAACTTTATAAAAATATGAATAATAGGTATCTAAAACATTGATTTACAAAAGGATAGATTCTAACATAGATGTAAAAAAATATTATGATAAAAAAGAAAAATAAATATTGGAAATATTTGTTTTGCTTTTTACCCCCTTAAAAAAGGCAAATGTAAAAAAAAAAATTAATAAGATAGTTTCATAATTATTTACATAAACATTTATATTATTACAAAACGATGATAAAGTGTAAAGAGAAAAGTGATTGATATTCTAACAAAAAAAAATATTTTAAATAGAACAGTCCTGTATACATAAAAACTATTACTGTTGTGTTTAACAAAGACTATTTACTAGAGTAAAATATAAAAAAAATAATCAAAGGATTATGTTCTCAGGAAATAAGACTGGAAGTAAGATATTGAGGTTACATTCAAGAACCAACTGTCAAGTCTATTTACCGCTGTACTAAACTTCACAGAATAATACTTGAATGGAATCATATTTTCCATAAGCATTACAATAAAAAAAAATTAACACTAACTTAAAATTAAAAACCATCCGCGTAAACGTTCTATATTTTGTTGGTTAGCATATTGAATCTTTGATGATATTAATCATGCACATGCAGCAATAGAAATCTATGTCTACAATAAAAAAAGAAAAATATAACTAAAAATATTAAAATAAGAAAACATCAAACCACTCGCAAAAAATAGACAAACAGTTTAATTTAGTGATGTAAAAATAGATTAAAAAGAGAATTAAAACACATACAATATATACTATGGCTATACTTAAATATACTGATATCCTCTAAAAACACAAAAGTACAATATTTTCCGGCAAGCTTTTGGTCAAGAATGTTTTTTTTTTTTATTATAATATTTAATATTAAAATACTACCAAATCATACTTAATAACTTTTAAATTAATTTTGCAAGTTTTTATTAAATTATAATTACTTTTATTATAAAGAAGGAATTTTTCTTTAAGACTACTTTTATAATAGTCAAGTTAAACTGGAAGTAAATTTTTACTTTTGGGAATAAAAAGTTATTAAATCAAGCAGAAGATCTGTTACAGATCATGCACTTTCAAGTATTAAGCTTTCACTCCAAATGTATTAAGTAGAAACTTTATTTCCCCTAAAGTACTTGCTATTTAAGAAAAAAAGAAATAAAGATAAATGTAAAAGTATAATTTATATATAATAACTTTATCTTATATTTTATAATAAAAAAAATTAACAGTGTATAAAATGTATTATGCTTATATTTTTCTTTTAACAATGTAGTTTAGCAAAGCGATTGAAGAGCAAACTCAATTGCTGAAGGTTCATTGATTAATGCTCAGCTGGCTAAAATAAAAATAAAAATCTCAGTTATGACAATAGAATAGAACTGCTATCTTCATACTATCATTTAGAACTTCGATTATTACATGATCTATACAATAATTAATTATAGGACTATTTATATTATTTTTTATAATGAGTGTGCTAATTTTTCTTTTCTTTTCAATAAAGAATATATATATATTGAGTATCTACTAATTATTTGAAAGAGATTTTTGACAAAGTGCACTAGAATAAAACAATAAATATTTACTTATCAAGATTCTGTTGGATAGCAAATTTAAACAAAAATCAACTATTATAGCATCTCACGTTTAAGATTCAATAGTAAAGAATGTATAAATTTATAATCACATTTAAAAAGCAGTGATATATTTTATTTTAAATTCATTTTAAAATTTTTTTAATGATTAAGTTTATTTATTAAATTGCTCTCCAACAAAAAAGTTGGAATTCCACACAATGCAGTTCTTTTCTAACTCCTATTACTTAATAAAAAAAGTTTTTATTTGAAAATATGTTAATTTAAAACTGATTATCACAGAAAATTGACTTGTGCAATTTAGCACAGTGAAAACCTTGAGAGCAAAAAGCTCAGGATCAAAGTCCAACTTGTTACTTCTGATGCTCCAATGCCACATAATATCTCAAGCAACAAACCACTTGATTATTTTATTTTTTACATAGCAATGATTTTGAAATATAATAAAAACAAACTATTTTTATTTATTTATTTATTTATTTATTGAAACAATAAATATACATTATTTTTAAGATTTGAGATACAGGTATTCATATACCTGGAACTTAATTGTAAATATAGAGTATTTGAACTCAGGCTTTCAAAAAATCTCCAACTATCCATATACATAATATATATATAATTTTTGTAGGTTTTTAAAAATCATCTTCAAGCCTAATCAAAAAAGGAAATAAGAACAATCCTTATTAAAACTCAAATATTTATTTTGATGTTTATTAATTCAAATATTTATTAGTTATATATTATTACCATTAGTTATTAATGATATACAAATTAAATTTTATTTTGAAATATTGAAATATTTTAATTTTAATGAACATCATACTTCAGCTTCATTTGCATAAATTATTAGCTACAAATTGTAAGCATTGTAAAGCAACCAGTCAGTATTAATATAATTATAGAAAATAACATTTACCATTAAAAAACAAATATGAGTCTAAAAGTTTTCATTAAAAAAGACAGACATTAATAGATAGAAGTATGTAAATAAAAAGTAGAAATGTAGCATAGACTCATTAAAAAGGTTATAATGACAAAAATGAGGAAATAACAGAATTTATTTATATTAATATTGTTACCATGCTTATGTCAATATAGTTTATCATATAATTTCTTTAATATCATTACTTTACAAAGTCAACATATTTTTTCAATTAGATCATATACGTTCATAACCATTTAACCTTTCAATATAATAAAGATCTAAGTAATTATATTATTTCTCACAATGGTCTTTAGACTATCTATTAACAATTACATTTTTTATTAAAATACTGTTATATAATATACTTAATGTATTAATTTTAGTGTTATCCCTAAGAAAAAAATTTTACATCTAAACTTTTCCATTCCACAACTTCTTTCAATTTGATTTCATATAGATCTACAGTATCTAACGCTTTTATTATAAGTTTAAATAAAAGGAAATTAATGGTATCTGCAAAATAAAGTTCAGCTAAAGCTAATTTTTTTAATATTTATCAATTCTAATCCAAAATAAAATCCAATTAAATAGTAAATTTGACTCTTCTAGCTTATATTCAATATCTCATTAATAGTAGTGATTTATTCTATCACTCTACAGCAATGGTTCCTAACCTTTCTTTCCTAGCAACTCTCTTTTTTTTTGTGATACACAGAAATTTTAGCACAAAAAATAACAAGTTTTATATATATTTTATATTTATTATAAAAAAATAAATTTTAGCACACACATAATATTTATATTGTAGTTTTCCAGCATTTTTCTAGATTTTATATATTTTTAATTTTAGTAAGTTTGTATTAGTAGTTTTAGTATAAATATAAATATTTTGTCAACATACTTGAGGAATTCTCATGATACACAAATGAATCATGACACACATTAAAAAATACTGCTCTAGATTTATATCTGAGAATATGTAAACAATAGATATCAGGTAGTATTAGGATTTGTTAGTGAAAGACATTGCCTTATACATATCTATCAAGAAAACATTTCTTATTCTTTTATATTTGAGAAATACATGTAATAGCTACTTTACAGCTAGGCTTTTTATGAGATTAAAACAATTCATTAAATGCAACAAGAGAAAACTGACAAAACTATTAAGCTTCTAAACTGAAAAAAATATTCATTGTCATTAAAGATGTGAAAACAGTCATACATAGGTATGATGCATTGTTCCTTTGATTTAACAAATGACATTTTACAGAAAAGAATAACAAATGTAGCTCAATTTCATAATATATCAAAGCATCCACCTAATATAACATTGAAAATTCTCACAAATTCGTGAAAACTCCTCATTAAAATGTAGCAGATCACACACATAATAAGTTTCCTTCTTTTATTTTATGTATTCTATCCCAATTACCATCAGTATTACAATATATCCACTCCTATGGTGCTTTAGATATTATAGATTTGGTTATATGGCTTCTCAATAAAATGTCAGCAATGCTAACAGATATGATGGGATTAATAAATTGAATAACTTATGCAGTAATGAGTTAAAACCTAGCTCATGACAAATGTGGCTTTAGTAACAACTTGCCCACTTCAGATATAAAGATTCACATGAAAAAAATCCTGATAATTTAATAAAATCTACTAACAAAATCTACTCAACAGTGAAAAAATATATAGGGTGGACAAGCCAATACAACTAATGGCACTATACCAAATATATACAAATAGGCTTATAATTCTTGAAATCCAATCCCAATAATTATCTATAGAAATCCAGTTCACAAAATCCAACAATTATTCTATAATTGATGCACAGGATTCAATTCAATAAATATCAATCCAAACTTCTAAACAGTTATTTTTTAAAAAAAATAATTAACCATCTTAAATTTTCTAAAATATTAGAATATCAAAAATGAAAAGAAGTTCCATCAATTTTTAATATTATTGATGTCCAATGAATATATCCTATTAAATCATAAAAAAATATTACACTATTACAAAAGATCTAAAAAATTTCAATTAATAAAATTAAATATCCAAAAACTTGAACAATAAAATGTTTAATCACTCTTGCATTAATATTTTTTTCTTTCTCTAATTAAAAGGGAATAATATACAACATATTTATTTCCAAACTAATTCAACTAAATATTCATGATCTTATACTATCTGAGTCATTAACCTACAAAAACTACTAATACATAAAAAAGGAAACTTCATAAGTTTTTGGGACTTAAACTTTTGAAGTTTAAATTATAGCTCATAATAAGCAAATAAAGCGATTTTATTTATAATTCAAAAATATTTTAATAAGTTAACAAAACTAAAAACCTTAAAACTTTAATTATCTCACTCATATAATAGTATATTACACATTTAATTTCCACTTAAAAATTCCTAATATATTATAATTATTTCTAATAATACATTTAATGTAATTAAAAACAATAATAACAATAAATACTCATTATCTTTAATAAACTTTATTCTATTTAATATATAAATAATCTGTCCATGTTGAAAAAATGGATATAAATATATTCTGTAAACTGTCCTAAATATAAAGTAAAAATAATTATAATCAAGTAAATTGAACTCCATGAAATTAATGAATTAATAACTTCAATATCACTTTATAAATTAAGTAGAGGGGATGTTCTATTTACAATAATTAACAAAAAGCAAAACAATCCTAATCTAGATAACATGTCGTATATAAAGAAAATTTTCCATAGCTAAAACAAATATATATATATATATATATATATATATATATATATATATATATATATATATATATATTTGTATATATATATATATATATATATATATATATATATGATGCAAATAGACCAAATATTTTTTTCTGCTTTTGAGTTCTGAAAAGATTCATGGCATTTGATACAGGTAATAAAATGCCAAAATAAACGCCAGTCCAAGAATTCAAATGTTTAATATTTTTAATATAAACATTGGGATGATTAGTTGTATTTACATATTGGACTATTTCCATAATCTAATATGAGATGTCTTTAGACAAATTTAATTTTATTTAAATATTCCAAATACATTCAACAGTTTAGTATATGTACAACATTTTGAGATATATTATTCTCCATTCTTCTTCAGGTGTTGCTGGCTTGACCAGTGACAGTATAGCTTGGGAATTGAACCTGGACCCTTACATTCTTGAGTACTGAATTTTAAGTTAACACTGTAACAAACTGAGCCATCCTGCCAAAGTTAACAATCAGTAGTACAAAGAAGAAAATTTAAAGAAGCTGTTCACATGACAATGGCAAACAATACCATAAGTCAACCTACTCTTTGTAATGTATGGAAACCATTAATCAAGTTTGCTCTTAAAAAAAAGTGGAGAAATCAGGAGGAACCTTGAAGATAAGTATATAAAATTCCTACTGATTGTTGCCTTTGGCAGGATGGCTCAATTGGTTAGAGCATTATCTTAAAATTCACTACTTAAGAATATAATGGTCCATGTTTGATTCCCAAGCTAGTATTGTCACTGGTCAGTCCAGCAGCACTTGAAAAAGAGAGAAAAAGAATATCTTTTAAAACACTGTCCATATATTAACTTATTTGATATGCTATTACTAACAGTTGAATGTATTTGGAATATTTAAATAAAGTTAATTTTTTCTAGAGACAGTCAATACTTATATTAGATCATGGAAATAGTCAAGTATTTAAATACAACTAAAATACCATCATCACAAATCTTCAGAAAAACATTGGGATGATTAAGGTACATGTCATAAATTCCTATGAATGAATTTCACAGATCATCATGGTAAAATATTTGTACCAACAGAAACAAAAGTCTTATTGGCCACTCAACAAGCTATGATTAATGCTCTAATAGGAACTATATTTTTATTCATAAACTAAACATCAGATTGGTTCAAGTTATAGGGTTTCTAATAAATATACAAGTTCCATTAACAAAATTAAACAAAATATAGAAAATTTTCTCCTAGTACTCTGTTTTAATCATCAACTACAGTGATTTATTTCATAGCAATATATTCAAGACAGAAAAATATGAAACACAATCAATACACTCATCATTGTCTGGATGAAAATCTTACATGGACTCAGTATAACCCATCATGTGTGTAAACTTTAATTGCTCTTACAATTCAAAATTAATAAATTTATACTGCTAGCACTATCATTCCTGTACCTTACAGATGCTATTTCATTTTTCAAGAGTGGCTAATATCTCATTGATCTCTTTATCTCTTTTTTGCATCTCCATAAAATTTCAGACTTTAATCTACTTATTACACATTTCATTTTCTAATTATGATAGTGTGATTCTCATATTGAATATATGTCAAAGTAATATACCAACCTACAAGATTATTTTAAGTAATTGGTTTTCATGCAATTTAAATTAACTATTGGTAGTTTTTCTAATGTAACTATTGCAGAGTTTTACTAGTATCAGTTGAAGAACTTCTCTCCAATTGAAACTTGGTTGGTCTTCAAAAACCTTTTAATCAACTACTATTCTAATCAAATAAGAGGCTACCATTCAAATAATCTTATAAAACCAATATATTCATGACATTGATTCTTCAAGATATCTCATAAATGAATGATACTAACTATTTTATTACTAACATGTTAAAACACTTAAGCCAAAATATAATACCAAATTTCTCAATGCTGGTGAAAACTATTAAAATTGTGCAAGATCTATTCCATTTCCTATTGGATCAAAGAATACCATTCTCATTTTCAAGCAATAAATTCAAGATGGAATTTCTTGAGCACTTAAAATCTAATTTAAAAGCAGTATTCAATTTTGTCAAGAAAATTATGTTACAATGTAAACATTCAAGGAAATTATGTATTTTGGAATATATATCTCTTGAATAATATATATTATTCTAGCCAGTGTCTATAAAGAACTTGACCTACATCATGATTCCTATCCTGTATTAGCAATTTCAGCTATATTTGAGCAAATTAACATTTTCAATCTTTCTACTAACATAATATATTGACTTAAATCAAAGGCATTATAACACTATGGAAATGATTTATTTTATTATATTTGAGGATATTGATCAAAAAAATTTTTGCAACATGTATCCTAAAAAAATGAATGAACTTATTCTTCCAAACAAAGTACTATAGGTATTGTTTTGGTGCATGAATTAAGCTTTCTTATTTGCAAAGGAGAACAATTTTTTAAATTATATTGCATGCAAACATGAATTTAAAACTGCTTTTATTCTACTCTGTTGGAAATAACTGTTCAGTGTATTACATAATCTTCTGCTTGAATATAAATATTTGATAATTGACATTAAGAATTATTTTACTATTAGATCAATTGTGCAGATCCATTTCTTTCAAATATTATCTAGATTTTTCAAATCTAATTATAACATTCCACAGGGCTGACTACTTGTATCTATTTGCAATTAATATAGATCCCCTGATTAAAAAAATAACAATTTACATGTCTTATGTTCCTTATCTTAAAACTACTTTCAAAACCATATACTTTACTAACAATGCCCTGATAATGTTCAGATTCTTTTAAAAATTCTCTTTGTTTTGCATATTCTAAACCAATTCCATACATAGCTGGATCCACAGTACAAGTTTGCAATCATCTATGTGGCAGAACTTATCATCTTTTCTTGACATTCCAATAAATGTGACTAAAAACACAACTAAATTATTATCTGAAATATATCTTCATGAACACATTAATACAAAATAAAAGAATTCTGCCAAAAATCTTTATCTCATTTTAAATGTTTGTATAGTAAATGCTATTTTTGATGAATACTTGCATATAACTCATGCCTGAAATAAAAACAAAAATCTGAGATTTATTCTTACATCTTTTATCAAGCAGGACTATATGCATACTTTTTCATCTGCAAAGAGTTTCAATTTGATATGTTCTAAATCTTTGGTAATATATATTAAATCCAATTCAAAATGTATATTTCACTTGAGTTAACACAATCCTTAATGCCATTCCCCTCTCAGTTTCACTTTCATATGACTGGGAATCTTTTTCCACAGGTTACACTTTTGAGCATGTTGACTTTTGTTGGCATTCAATTCAGAAAATTAAAAAGGATAATTTACCCATAGACATTTTATGGCAACATAACTGGTTGCTAAATAATTTCCAAAAAACTTTGTGAACTTAAATAGCAGTTGAAATTTCTCTCTAGTCCACTATAAAATACAATTCCAACAAAAGTATTTCTCATTAACTGATATAAACTAAATCTCAATCTCACATCCTATGTAATAATTGTCCAAAACAACTACATATTTTTCAAAAAATGTCCATACTTTTAAATCTCAATGCTTGTTTATGTTTCACAAACTTACATATAATCTCAAAAAATTACTTAAAAAACATAAAAATACTTTCATCCTTATAATGCACTCATGGTAATTCATACACATAGAATTATATGTTTTGCATGCTACTTCATAATATTTGACAAGAAGAAGTGTAACATATTCAAAAGAAATAGCAAAGAATGGTTTAACATATATTCATTCAAATTTTTATCCAGAAATATCATGAACAAACATGGCAGTCTACAAACTTTTCCAGTTGTGAATATCAAATCTTGAACTTCTATTAACATTTCACAAAAGCATGGATTCTTGAAATAATTATAGATTAACTAATCATTTACCCATGTAGATTGCAATGTTTTTCTCTATTTGGGTCCACTTGTTGGATAACATATTGTAATACTTGAATTGATATGCCTTGTGAATTTCATCATATAATTCCCCACATAGTTTAAAAATTTCTTTGTACATATGTCAATATGTGTATATAAAATATCAATAAAATAAAATCATACACAAACAATAACATATAATACAACCTTAAATAATCTTTCAACTAATGTTCAAATATAAAGAAAAACCAATTTCCTATAAAACTTTTTAGAAATATTGATGTTTAGTTCAATGGCAGATAGATAGTAAGTATAACTCTTTAGCAACTAATCTTTGTCAATATATTTGCCATATATTGTATTTTATTATATAGAGATTTTTTGGTTTTATTTTTTTTAAAGAAAATTATTATGACTAACTTCTATAAATTCACTTTTTGCACTATCTATGCATATCTTTTAGATATAAACACAAAACTTTTGTAATAAACTCTACAAATACAATATATTGAACCAGATGCTGAATCCAATTCAATGGTTTCATTACCAAAAATTAAAACCTTTTATTTTAATTAAATTTCTAATGTTAAAAAAAATTAAAATTATTTAAAAAGTTGTACATGTATTTACAGACATATTCATTTAGATTTAAAATATCTCATTCTATTTTTTATATAAAATTGATTTTTAAAATAGTTTTCTTTTCTGTTTGTTTTTATTTTAAAGCAAGCAAACTTTTTAATTACATTCCTGTTTCTTTTATTTTAATTATTTTAGTTTGATTTTAAAAGTGGAGGTTTAATTTTGTGTTGTTGTTTTTATATAAAATAATTCCTGGTTAGAATTCTTAATTAGGTTTGAGCAGGAGATAAAAATTTGCCATGGCCTCAGGCATAGAATTAAACAACAAGAAAGTTTATGCAGAAAATGGAGAGAGTACAAATAACTCCAAAAATTTAGAAAGAGATTATTCTTAGCTGAGACAAACTCTGGAAAGTGATTGATTCAGATTTTTATAATTCCACCATTTGCTTTATATTAACCTACTGAGATTCATATGGTTAATAAAAGATTTTTTTTCTCAAAGATATCAAAACTCACTGCTTTACATTTGCTAAACTACAACATGCCCTGCTAACAAAGTAAGGATAGACCTCTGGGTCTAAGCTGTTCTTCCATTATGTCATGAAGGTCTAAAGTAAAGAGGATCTGAAATATGCCTCTACAATTGCTGTGGTCATTAAGAAAAGATACCTGAAATATGAACTTATAATATAAGTGCACACTCTTTAGAAAAACTATGTGAACTCTGCTTTACCATAAGGTAAAATTTTTCTTATTCTTGCCAGGGTAAATAAATTTCTTTTAATTAAATCTCAGCTCAATCCAAAATAAGTGTGATGTATAAAGTTTTATTAATTATTTAATCTAATATTTATTATCTGTATTTGCTTTTCCTTGTATTTTATAGTGTGTCACGGAATCTTAGTTTTAAGATTCTGAGTTTCTTTTTTATTTTGTTATTGGAGAGTGTATAGTGAGTTTATATTTTATATGGTTATTATGCCTTCTTGTTTTATTATTAACTCATGCTAAATGCTTTGGCAGGCTTGCCTAAAATTTAGTTTGATCACCTGTTCTTATTTTATCCCTCAATAATTAATTTAAATCACTGTGTTTGTTCTTTTTGGCAAACCATAAATCTTTTGACTGGTGGTTTATCATGTTTGTTTTTCTAGGTTTTCTTGGGTAGAGATTTTAGTGTGAGACTAACCTTGACTGGTTTAAATGTACCTAACCATGAGCATTTTGCAGAATTATGACCTTCTTAGTTCTGAAATTTCTTTTCCAGGCTAAGAAAAACTCATCTATGCTACTCCATTGGTTCTCCACATGCATCCATCTTTCTAAGTCTTTATAAAAGGAATGGAATTGGTTTAAGTGAACCACTAGCAGAAAGATACTCTTAATTCTCATTTAAATTCTAAGTGATAGAATGTTTCTTTCTGCTATGGCATTGAATGTTTTCATGTTTTCAGCTCATATACACTCTTGCATAAATTAATTTTAAAAAAAATCTAGGTCAAATTTTAGTATTTTTGTTTGCTAGATTTATTTTATCTTTTACATGATGCTTTAAATTTATTTTTCAGAGCATGTATTGGGGATTTAGTTTGTAAATTTATTTCACTTTATTGAAAGGCTTGGGCAGACATAACTGGTTCTCTAATTAATTACCTGTCTTCTATTGGGACTTTTTAATTATTATTCTCAGCTTAGTTTTGGCCAATTGTTTGGTTGGTGATTCACTCATATTATATGTTTGTTTTTCCTTAAATCAGAGATTTAATATTTTATTAATTTTAAATCCCTTTCATTGGAGTATTTTCTAATTTTACTATTTCATTAAATTGGAGATGTAAGTTTTATTCTGTTGCATAATTTATACTCTGATGTATTTATTTATTTATTTTTGTTCTTGCATTGTAATCAACCTTGGTGATCTTAAACATGATTTGTCCATGCAACAGTTTTGCAGCAATATGATATCATTAGTCAATAATCTAGTGAGCACTCGTCCATGCTGATGAATGATTCATGCAAGAAACTTTCCATTGCTTTTCCCTATAGAATTTTTGAATAAGGAAACCAGAATTGCTTTGGATGAATTGTCAGCTAAAGGAAAATCTTTTGCTCCTTTTCTAATTTACTTTTAGGAAGTTAATCTGTCTGCCAGTGCATTGTCTTTTTTTTTCTAGTACATGCCTGATATAACCATATTTATTATTTGCAAATATTTACTTTATAATTTTATATTTCTCTTAATAAAACTTTACAATTGTTTAAACTTAATTTGGCTGATGTTTTATTAGTGCTTTATTTTCTCAATTGTCTGAACAATATTCATGAGCTCTTGATTTCTCCCTGAGTCTAGTTGGGGTAAACCATCATTCTCATCCATCTTTGACCACAGTAAACAAATTTTCCAGATACACAGTGATCTGGTGATGCCCTCTGTGATTAAAAAGGGATCGAGTGTCTGGTACAATATCAATATGAAAAAATATTGTGTGTGTATATATATATATATATATATATATATATATATATATATATATATATATATATATTAAATTCACACCAAAGTTATGGTATAATAACTAGACTCTACTAGGCTTTCTTTGCTTGTAAAATCAGAAGATCATATAATAAATAAAATGCCACTTATTTTTTGCACTTTAACTAATGTTATTAACATATGTAACTAAGTTAAAATTTTGGGATGGAACTAATATTTGTGCCAGATCTAAATACAGCAATATTAATTATGAAATAATAATCTAAATAAAAAATAAAGCCTATATATTATTTTAAACATTTATATTGAGAATTGATTATAAATCAAATTAAAAAATAAATATTAAATAGATTGTATTAATGGAAATTATTAATAAAAACAAAACCATAATAAATGTTTACATTAAAAATGTTATATTATTTTGTACCATTTATTTCTTTATAAATGAAACATATCTAACAGTGTTAAGGTTTTTATGAGCATCTGTTACTAAAGTTTTGTGTGTACATGACTTTAGAAAATAATTCATTATTTGATAGGTTCCTTTGGTACATTTTTATTAGAAAAGCCACAAACATAGGGACTCATAAGAAATTTGAATCTTTAGATGATTTCCAATTACTATTTCTTTTGACACTGCAATTCAAGGTGAATTCAAGTATCTTGACTTTATGGTCAGCATAGCATTTGTGATATCCATTTTATTTAAATCATAAAGATATCAAATAAGAAGTAGGATAAGAAATGTATTCCCTTCCTCTCTAAATTATCTTAGTTATAGTCCATATTCATTTGATATAGGTTCCAAATATAATTATAAAAGTAAGGTAAAATAAACACAAAATTTTAAGCAAAAGAAAAAATGTGTTCTTGCTAAAATAATTTATGTAGCTATGGCAATACAAAATGCAACCCTTTTCTTTTTTAAATCCTGGCTTTTGATCGTGTAACTTTCTTCCTTTTAATTCTAATAAGGCATTGTTATCATTCAGCAATAATGTAAACTAAAATATTTCATTTTAAAATTTACTAAATAAATGGTTCATTTATTTCAGATTCATTCAAAACAACAAATATTTTTATTAAACAGGTGAGATTTAATTATTTTCTTTATTTAACTATTTATACACTACAAAGAAATTATAGAAGGCAGCATGTGTACATCACAATGTATGTATTAGTGACAAAGAATAGGATAGAAGAATAGATGTATTAATAAAAAATAGAGTTAGAGAGATGGAGATCTAGTAAGGAGAGTAAAAAGTTTATATATGTGTGTGTGTGTCTGTGTGTGTAAACAGAATATTGGGTGTGGGTTAATTTATGACAATAGCAAGGAAAGTAGTTTACTGTTTAAGGTTTGAACAGGATTGTTAACAAGGAAATATACACATAAATGACAGGAATGTAGATGATTTATTCTGCAAGTTATGTTAGGAAGGAATGTAAAATATTAGGCATCTGTTAATTGAATATAAATGCTTTTGAGCAGAAAGGATACACATAATGAAATTGGGGGCGAATAAATATAAACAAAGTGATTATACAGATAATGGGTTCATGGTTGTTATGCTGGGTTTGTAAAAAGATAATGCAGATATAGATATAAAGACCATAGAGTGGATACAGGTAATGTTGTGAAAATGGGATGAAGCAAGATAGAGAAAAACATAGGGAAAATTTAGGTTGGGGAATGCAAAAGGGATGTAAAATGGCTCACAGATTTCTCTAAACATAATGGTTGAAATATTCCTGACTCTGATAAAGGAGAAGCCATAGTGTATGGCATTGCAAGGATGTATATAATGCCCAAGACTAAATAGGATTATACATGCAAATACATGAAAGCAGTCAACATTTAAATAATGTCAATATCAATAACAATCAACAATCTCAATCTGTTCTCAAGGCAACCTCCTTTTTACAATAAAAGTGCACACCCACCTTTATCTATTGTACAATATGTCTATATAGACACTAAAAATTACAATTTCTCTATAGGGAGTAATACATAGTTTTAGTGGAATATGAAAGACATAATTGACTATTTGTTGATCTATTTTACAATAGATTGTATTTGCCTCTTTAATAAGATTTATTTAAAATTTGAATGAATAATCTCATTCTCTATAGTCAAATTGCAATCTGTAGTGTTTAGATAAATATATTCAAACATAGATAAAGATAGGTATCCACTTTTATTGTTAAAAGAAAGTTATTTTGACAACAGATTGATATTGCTATTGATACTGGGGTACTGTTTAAATGTTGACTGCTTTCATGTGCTTATATATAAAGTCTTTTTGGATTAAAACATGTATTATTCTGTTTAATTTTCTGATGTTTCAACAAAATATCATTCATGATGGTCAAGGTTAAGGTCTTAAGCAATAACAAGATGGAATATGAAATAAAGAACATTTTTTTTGTTATACACTATATATATATAATTTAACCGCCAACCCCATTTAACATTCAACCCCATATATTATACCTAATGCTTATCAACAAATATAAAATGAAATAAATCTTTAAAATGGACACATGGACTACACAATATAATAGATGGAAATACTATGGCTGTCTAGTCACCATAATACCTGTAGACAGTATTTATGCACTATCTACCGAATTGGAATTCGAATACGAATTAATTATATTATTTATTTTTTTATTATTTTATACATGCAATTTCTAAATCTTGTGTATATCTTATTTATGAAATATAAGTTTAAAGTTTTCCGTTGGCCCTTGTCCCTTGAGTAAGATTTATAAATTAATTTCTATGAGAAAAGTATATTTATGAGCATCAGTTGATAGCTGACCTCAAGCGCCAGACTCACCAGTGCCATGAAAATTATACTTTCCCTGTCTAATGAGGTGCCTGACCCAAGCTAGCTCATTCTCAGTGTTGGGAGGAAAACCTATCAGATGAATGGAGGTATGTTAAGAAATATGTGGATTTGAATGCTCTCGTTAAATCTTTATCCCCTGAGTTAATCCCTTTAATCTATTTCTTAAGAGTTAGATTTGAATCTAAAATACTTAACATATCTACGTGCCTATTCATATCAGACATATTTAGATAATTTTTCAATTTATCTTGGCAGGTAAAATAATAGGTGAATATAGATGATAAATCAATATACACTTCAATTATAAGGTAAATATATGCCTTTTATTATCAATATTTTAAGATATTATTTATAAGATTAGAATTATAGCATTCCCAGATTAAAATATAATAAATCCATAACTAAATAATAAAAAAATCTTAATACATAACAGGTAAACATTAATTCAATATATATATATATATATACTGAAACAGACAGATCGAAGAATCGATCTTAGTTTCATGGTTGTCATTTAAGAACGGTAATTCTAAACCACTATATACCCGCAATGAGACTTTTTCTATTCCAAGCCACATAAATTTTAAGTTATTTATTTTGTGTTTGTTTAAAAAGAATTTAATGTAAAGAGTATGAGTATAAATGTCACAAATCATGATGAATAATATTCGTGTGTGTGTGGTTTGTGGATTTATATTAGCTCAATTTAAAGTTTCAATTGCATGTATATTTTCTTTAAATTTTAATTTTGCAAATTATACAAAGTCATTTAAAAATGCTGATCAAAAGTCACATTCCTTTGATCAGTATTTTTAATCAAAATCTTACTTGTACAAAATGTATAGAATAATTAATTTGTACTTTGATAAATTAAGATAATGAATTTATATTTTTGTATTCACGAATTCCGATGTAATTGTTTTGTCAATTTAGAATCATGTATTAAATTTAAAAATAAATGAAAACCGAACAATGGAAATGAGAAATGTAGAACTCTTATCAAGAAAGCAAAGCTATTGTATAGTCAAAATTGATATTCTGGAGGCCGGAAAATCAAAGGAGGTGGAGTCATGAACTAAAACTAGGCAGAAAGGTCAACCGTAGCCATCTTAGATATAAGATAGGACTCTAACTTTTGACTTGGCTGTGCTTAGATCATCTCAAGCTACAGCAAAGTAGTTGTTCCAGAGAAATCACTTCAACCGTTATTAAGAGTTCCCAGTAAACTGCAATAATGATGGGCTAGTCCAAGAACTGATTCCTGTTCTGCCAAGTTAAATCTTTCGTACCCTGATCTGTAATGTTTTCCGTGCTTCAGTCTTCCAAATTCCAACATTTAAATTAACCATGCCATTCTAAGAAATTCAAAATGCGCGCCTACGTTCTGCATACATATCACCGCAAGAAGAAAAGCCGGACGAAGAAAAAATGGTAACTTTTGTTACATGAACTTTTTAACTTTCCTCTCAGTAATAATTTTAAATTTAATCTGTTAACCTAATTAATTGCATGTAAATTTTTGTTTTCCATTTGAAAATGTTACACAAAAACCTGTCAGTAAATTTCTTCTCTAATATTTCTGTGCTCTAGTCTTTAGATGATAATTATTAATATTTGTGCCTACTAATAATCCATTTGTGAATACATTTATATTTTTACTATTACTTATTTTACAAACAAAACGATGCCAATAATAATATTTCTCAACTCTAATTAAAGTCAGTAAAGTTTATCTCATAATATTTATTATATTCATTTTAAAAGTAATTTTCTTTTATCGAACTAAAAAATTGTTTCATTTATGTTGAGTTGAGAAATATTCAAGTATTTTTATTGTTTCCTTTACTTTGTCATGATATTTTAATCTACACTCCAAATCTCAAATACTTAAAATAGTCTAAAATTTTATTATATTTTTTTTATATATATTATTACGGAATAATAATAATAAGTGAATATTTTATTGCTATTATTACCTTCCGAACAATCTGGGGAGTATGGGTTTCAGAGAAATTAATTAATTGTTACTTTTCGATTTTTGATTTCCCATGTCATTATTGAATAGTTATATCAGGTGTTTAGAACATGTTACGATAGATAAAATGTTTATATAATTTCTTTTAAAATCCACTTCCGATCACTCTTCCTCGATGTTAACCTTTACCTTCCCTAGTTGCGCTCTTTTCTACCATATGGAGAGAAGAAATTCTTCTCCAGGTAATCTCTTGATCACCGGGTTCAAAAGATCCCTGGTTGTAGTGTCTCGGATCTCTTGGGGATAAGACTTGTCAAAGTAAGCCACCTGGTATTCGTTTATGCACCGCAGTTATTATTGTGTGTACCTTAATCCTTGCAACCATCAGTACATCAGTATTATATATTATATTTTTATATAAAACCCCTCCCATTATCCGTACGCAATGGTTTGAATCTATTAAATAACACAAATTAATATAACTAGTAGTTAAATATTTTAAGTGCTCCAATTACTCTGATTCTCATATCAACCTGTATAACCATTTAAACACATAAATATTCATGGTTTTAATCAGTACAAACCGGTTATTGATGACTAGAGCAATTTATTATAAAATACATATGAGAGTTTCTACCTGTAAATAATATTATTCAATGCTTTCAAGAAGTTATTAAAATTTTATCTACCTAATTTTGTCTCTCTTGCATTATTACTCTCACATCTAGCAATCACCCTGTCTGTATCGACAACTTAAATATATACTTTAAATTATTACGTACCAATATCCCGACTATAAGGGATCTAGAAATAGCTGATTGTGGTATTTGTCTGTGTTTTTCGGGCTAGTAAGGGGAAACCCCACCGGAATTGTCATGGCTTTTGGTTGATTTGTTTCTTTTGGATTATTCCTAGACGGACGGGTTGAATTGAACTGGGATTAGGTTTACGAAAACACACACAGGTATTATATGCTATAATTTGATTTAATTGCCTAATCAAGTAGAATTATTCAGAGGGTAACGAGAAGCAATTCCAAGTTATATTAAGATAAAAATGTCATATTACCTGATGGACCCCAGGGTTTGGATTATAAAATATTCAATCATGTAGTGTATTTAGTTCAATTTTATGGTCCTGAAGTAATCAAGGTTTACTTTATGAAAGCATGATATCTTTTATTGGTGAAGTCCGGCATTAAGATTTATTTGCATTATGAATGAGACGTGATTTAAATTATCAATGATGTAATCTTCCAAGATGAATTTGTTCATACTTTTGGATTTAAACTGTTATATTTAGTTCTGTATTATGCAATATAGATTATTGATGAGGTTCCTGGGTTTTTCTACAGGCAGGCGGTGGGTAGAGTCAACTTTGTATCGGCAGCGGATGGTGATGCCCTTCACGTATCTGCTATTACCCCGACATTATAAATGTTGGCATTAAGATTCCACAGTGCTCTCCTGCTCATCTGTTTCAATCTAACTAATTTTAACTTCTTTTGTCCACTTTCCAAAAAAAGAATTTATCGGCACTTCGATCTATTTCTCTTTTGAATGTTTTTTCTTTAAAAAAATATTTCCTTCCTTTAACATTTCTTTTGACTTTTGGTTCCATCATTCTTGATATTTTTAGTTCGCCATACATTCATTGGCTTTCTCAGAATCTTTAAAGTAATTAATCATTGTGTTATATAACCAAGAATTGCCTAGAGGCATATACAGTATTTCTTTTCATTACCCTCATTAATTAGGATATGATCGAAACAAAAATCTATATTTGAAACAATCGATAACAATATATAAAAAAAAATATTTGTGTATAACTGTATTTTTCAAATTTATAATAAACATTTAAAAAAATATTTTAAAATAAATAATTATGCATAATTAATCATTTCCCCATTTGTTTGCTTTTTAAAAAAAAATTCAATATTGATTCATGTATATATATATATAATTCCTCATACATTATATTTAACCTTTTGATGACAACTTAAATGATTATATGTATTAAGGGTAATGGGTATATGTTACTTAATTTTCTTGTAACAGGGTTTGAACCTGGCTACTATGGAGAAATTCTGGGTATATATATATTATATATATATATATATATATATATATATATACCTGGCTACTATGGAGAAATTCTGGGTCATACATGGGGTGATTGTCACCAGTATGTGAACATTAACTTCCCTAAATTTGTTAGTTATTTGTAATTCTACAGAAAACTGGGGTTTAAACCATGAGGAATCTGAGGAATTGCATTTTTATCCTCAAGTTAAAAAATAAATAAAATTTAATCTCAAAAGGGATGAGCATAAGAGATCAGCATATCTAAGTATAAGTTCACCAGCACTCCCCAAAAGTAATAATCATTCTTCATCATGAATTATTTACCAAAACAAATCAATCAACAGTCCATAATGTGGCTGAATTACAATAATAAAACATATATAAATCAACAGTCAATCTGGTGAGTGGATTGGAAATAGATCTTCTGTAGACAGGCCAACTATTGAACTTTTTTGCCAGTTCAGACAATTATTTAAACCATAGTTTGGATGCACAAACTTAAATTCTAATTCATAAAAATACAACTAAAAAATAAAGCTGATATACAAAAACATGCTGGTCATCATTAATGCTATGACCACTTACCATTAATGGACTGGCAAACATAAACTTAATTTTTAATAGAGACCAACTAAATAAAATGTAGTGCATGCACTTTGAAGAATATCCTCTTTGTGTCAACCAAGGAATCATTATCATAATTATTATTATCATCTGGATGACCATACAATAAACATAAACTCCTATCCTATATAGCTATTATGCACAAATCTACATCAGGAAGCAAAAACTCTATAATTTATCACTGTGAGCAATAGGGAAATAAATAAATAAATTTTCTTATTATAAATAATCATAAGCAATTGATGGGCTTCCTCTACTTCTAAATAACTAGATTTATTGGGATAATCAAGAGAAAAAAACTAAATCCTATAAGCTGTCATGATATAAGTTTACACACACACAACACTTCATGAAACAGGAATTGGATAGTATAAAGTAATTAAAACTAGAAAGAATATTTTTTAAAACAATTATTTAATATCTGATTAATAGCAACAAAAAACAACAATGACATAATAGTATGACATGTCAACATTCATTTTAACAAAAAAATACATTTTTACAAAAATTACATTAACCAACCAATTAATTTTTATTCATGGACTTACCTTAAATTCATTAGGTTTTTTTCTTTAAATTTTTTAAGAGTTTGTTAAACATATTCAAAAAAAAAAATCAAAGATAGCATTTTTTGATTCTACCCAGAGGGAAAATTGAGAGAGAAAATAACTTATTATATTTACAAAACAAAAACATATTTTCTATTAATAAAAATATAGTGTGCACACATAAAAATACCAATAGCCATGGTTTCCTTGTTTATAAAGGCTTTTTTAATTGCAATTACAGTTTTTTCTAATGGAGTTTCTTCTTGAATGCTTCTAAACATGGGCCTGGATAAATTTGTTCTTTCCTGGGTCTGTAGTAATTATGGATACATGGAAATAGCAATTTTGTCCATTTGATTCTCCTCTTAAAGTTCCAGGTGAGACAGATATAGACAGAAACTCATGTTCTTGGTTGAAACCTAGATTGCAGACTGCTTAAAGAGGTTTTTACTTTTCCTACATTTTCTTCCAATGAAGGTAGGTCATACAGAGAAAGGTGATACCTAGCTTTTAGCTGAATTTGGTACATGGTTTTCATTGCACAATCTATTTTTAATGCTAAACTTATAGTATACTAAAATCTTGATACAATAACTGCTATTTTATTCAATAGCTTGGTATCAGCTGGATTAAGCTTGGACTGCTCTCTCTTCAACAGCTAAGGTAGGAATAATTTCTTCTACTATCTTTTTCAGCAGCAGAATTGATATTTGACTGCTCTCTTCAACAGTTAAGTTAGCAATAATTTATTCTCTATTTTTTTTCTTGAACAATTTTGCTTATCATCCAATTACAATCCGTCTCTTACATGATAATTTTTATGACAACTAATTAAATAAAATTTCATAAAAACAATTATTTAGGCAATTAGTTCCTTAATCAGAGATTAAAAACAAGTAAAGAACTTAAATTTAACAACAGAAAATGCTTGACAATCCTTTATAATTAAAAACCAAATCTTCTTGCAAAAAAAAAAAAAAAAACCCAACAAGATAACCAGTTAATTGCATTGATTTGAATTTTCTTTTTTATTAAATAGAGATAAACAAAAAATGTATTAAAATCCTATTTTGTTTTTTTTCCTCTTTTTTTTTTTAAAAAAAAATACTTTTAAATATATTTAATGTTTGAAATTTTTTTTACTATCACATGGGGATTTTACAAACATTTAGTTAAAAGAGAACCCTTTAAAAAATAGGTCTAAGAAAATTTAAATATTTTCCCCCATTAATGAAATATTTTTTTATTCTCAAATCTGAGGATCATGCTGCCAATTATCTATTTTTATTTTTTTGTAATGCAGCTATGTAACCAACTGATTGCTATATATATTTGATGAATGATTATTCAGAGTAGGTGAATTAATAAACCATTTATTTCCTTCAGTTTTACAATTAATCAATTATAAATTAATTTTGGAAGAAAAATATAAAATAAATGGTTATCACAAGGCTGGAATGTGTTGTACTTAACAGAAATATTTAAACCTCATGGCCTTTTTAATAATATTTCAATAGACTCTCTTGTGGTCTTCAAATGATATTTTTCCAAATTAGCAGGTGTTTTAGCATGATCAAAGTCAGGTGTAAGACTAATTTTTAAATGCTTTATCTGCAAAACTGAACTACTAAATATATTCCCCCACTTGTTACATTCATTGCTACATCTATTACTGACTACAGTCTAAAGCATACTCAGCATTTCACAATTGTCTGTTCTAATGTAGCTTTGTTCTAAATACATTGTTTGTATTTTTTACTTATATATAAAATGTGAAGTAAAAGTTTATATATTTAACATTTGATTAAAAGAATTTTAATGCATTATAATTTTGACTTTAATTCATCTATTGGATTGACCTGTATAGCTGTTGTGCACCGTGAATATGGAATTTCATGGATATTTGGTATTCCAAGATGTTTATGAAAAAAATTGCTAATAGCAAAGGTAGTCTTAATATTGAAATTGGATAATCTTCTACAGATCTTACCATTCATTCCTTTAATAAAAGGTAAAACAATTCTACAATTATTTGATTTATCAACTTTAATCATCATTTTCTTCTTAGCATCAGTGCTATGTAAAATGTTATATATGTTTTTATTGTAACTATTAGAAAATAGAATATTTTTAGTTAATTCTATTTTTGAATAAGTTGATTTTTATCAGACAAACTATATGTTCTCTTCAAAAAAATTTTTGCCACAGAAAATGTATGAACAAGATGATGATGAGAATTAAAATTAAGATAACTGTTTATATGGATGGATTTTCTATAAAAAATATTGATAAAGAATTATCAGTTTTTTTAGCCATTAAAACATCTAAAAAGAAAGGGTTCTTATTTTTTTCAACTTCCATGGTAAACTTAATATTAAGATGCCACTCCTTAAGAAAAATAGAAAAATAAATCAAGACATCAATATCATTAGACACTATTGAGACATACTGTGTAGGTTCTACTACACATTCTTTGACTCACTATTTAGCCCAATGCTTATAACCCTTGATAAATAACATTTCCATCAAGAATTAAAAAATCAACTCATTTTATTTCTATTAGTAAGAACTTAAATCTAGCTAAAAGTGGTTTATTGGTAAATTTTGATGTCTCTTCTATGTTTACCAATATTCCTGTTGAAGAAATACCATCTATAATAACTCAATACAATAATTTATCTTATTTTGTCATTTCCATTGCAAAATATTGGTTTTGAAAAGAAATTTTTTATTCATCATTTTCAAAAGTAGAAACAAATTAAAGAACTTTCTATGTTCTCTCCACTGTTACCTGTAATTGCTGATGTCTTCATGAATAATTTGGAAAATCCAAGTATTAAATGCAGTTACTATGAAACTTTCTATTTGGCTTAAATATGTGGATAATTTATTTGTTATAAATCCTCATGGTATTGTTGTCTTAAAATATTTTCTTGTTTTTTTTTAATAGATGACATCCTAATATTAAGTTTACCATGGAAGTTGAAAATAACATAACAGTTTCTTTTCTATATATTTTAATTGATAGAAAATCCAATAACCCTTTATCAATGTCTGTTTATAAAAAAATCTAACCACAAAAACAGATATCTTAATATTAATTCTCATCATTATCCTGCTCATATATTTTCTGTGGCAAAAAATCTTTTGGTGAAGCATATATTTTGTCTGATAAATATCAGTTTGCTTAAGAAATAGAACACTAAATATATTCTACTTTCTAATGGTTACAATAAAACATCATATATAAAGTTTTATATAGCAATGATACTAAGAAGAAAAAAGATGATAAAATGAACAACCCAATCAGTTATAGAGTTATTTTACCTTATATTAAAGGAGTCATTGATATGATCAATAGAAGACTATATCTAATTTTCATATTAAGACTACTTTTTCCAGTAGCAAAGAAATTGATTTTTCCATAAAGTGTTTATGAAATTCCATGTTTATATAGCTCAAAATCTATGTAGGTCAATCCAATGGACATATTAATGTCAGAATTATGGAGCATATAAAATGTTTCAATCAAAAATTTAATATATCAACTTTTATTTCACATTTTTAGAAATAGGTCACATACCTGATTTTGATAATACTAAAATATTTGCTAATTTGGAAATATATGATTTGAGAATCATGAGAGAATCTATGATGGTTTATATAAATCTGATGAAGCACAATATATTCATGCCTTGCTGAGACTAACTTATTTTATCTCTTTTTTCAAAAATCAAATTTTAGATCAATTAATTATAAAACATTAGAAATTAAAAATTTTGTTAATCCACCTATTCTGAATAATCAACCATCAAATATATATCCTGTTCTTCACTTCATGCTCAATCTCATAATTATTAAGACCTAACAGTTTTTTCTTAACACTTTAACCTTGACAATGATGAATGATATTTTATCAAAACATTTGGAATTTAAACAAAATAATACACAGCTTAATCCCAATAAAATTTTATTTACATTATATAACCATGAAAATATTATATATATATATATATATATATATATATATATATATATATATATATATATATATATATATATATATATATAACACACTTCAAGATATTTATGTAATTTACAAAAGATTTTATGGAGGAAAAAACTATATTGATATCATATACATATATATTTATTATATATCAAGGAGAATTGGCTGTTTTACATTTTCTCAAAATGAACCTGAATAGTTTAGTGTGATAATAAAGTAATAACCTTTAAAGCTAAAACCGTTCATAACCAATCCTAGTTCAATCAATCACTCTGTTGTTTAAATGTGATATAAATTTTTATGAAACTATCTATAGCATTATTTTTATTTAGTCATTTTAGATATTATAATGAATAAATACGTAATCGCACACAAAAAAGTAAAATATTTAATTAAATGGCACATTGCACAATAAGAAACTCAAATAAAAACATGACAAACAAAGTAAGCATCATGAATAAAATCTATACATTGCTTTTGCAGAAATTGTTACGTAGACAAATCAATGTACAATAATTAGTAGGTGTTATATTTTGCAGTATGCTTTGTCCAAATTAGATTTAAAGTCTGCATGAGACCCTTTTTTTAAAATATGTATATGTATATATATAAATTAAAAAGTTAATAATTACATTAAATTGAATTTTATTTTCAGCTCATACAGTGAGTATATTCATGCATGTGTGTATTTGTATACATAATGAATAAAATATGCGTTAATAAATTCAATTTATTGCTAAAATAATTGTCTGAGTTTTGTTTTTGACTGAAATAATAGTTTTTCTATAAATATTAAAATTCCCAAACATAATCATACATTTAATTTGATGTTTAGAAATAAAAATATGCATAATCAATATATGTCTAGAAAGTAATAATTTATGTAATTAATTAATTCATATTTATTTAAATATATTATGTAATTTAATTAATTCATATTTATTTAATATATATTTATTGCATAAAAATAAGCAGCATAATTACTAGTTGGTTTTTTCAGTTAATACTAGTAATATTTTAATAATAATAAAATAAAATAATCCAACTCTCGATTTAATTTCCGACTTTAAATGTAAAAAAAAAAAATTATAAGAAATAGTTTTAGAATATAAGAATTTAAAAGTCTTCTGTGATTCAAAATTTCATATAGAAATATATATAAACTTGATATTTGAAGTTTAAAAAATTAATAAAGCAATAAACATTTAGTAATGAATTATTGACAGATACAAAAAAAAAAACAATTTTAAACAATAGAGTTCATAAAAGATATTTCCGTATTTTCTAATTTAATCTTTAGTTAACTTAAAATCAACATTATTAACTTCATACATTGTGGATTCAGTGTGGAATTAAAATCTATCAGAATTCAATTCATTTAAATCTATATTAATCAAGGAGTCGTATTTTATAGCAACATGCCATTTCAGCCTCTTAATTATTTTATTAATATCATTGAAATTTATTTGCTCTCTAATCGGTCTACTTCACTTTTAATCTCTCCATGGGAATCCTAACATAAAATCTTCATACTTAAAGGTATAGCATAAATGAATAAATAAATAGCTTTTTTTTTTTTTTTTCAAAATTGATCCATTAATTTCTGTATTAAAAATTATAAGTCACATATTTATTTTCTTAAATACGATATAGTTTGTACTAACTATACTATTTAATTAATGTGTATCAATATTTGTTTTTTATACAAATATTAATATGAGCACATATTATTTTTGTATATACATATACATTTATTTATTCAATCATATATATATATATATTGTATTTTTTAATTTAAATTAAGTTTGCAATCCTTTGTGCTGGTTGAATAATACATAATGCAGTTTTTTTAATGTACATTAAAATAAATTTATCATTAGTTGGTTAAATTTTCTTTGTAAAATCTTTTCAATAAGATTTTTTTTTTTGTTAAATATGTTATTTTTAAACACCGCCATTTTATTATATATATATTTTTATGAAAGCCAGTCCTCTGGTTGAAATATTAAAGTAATTTTATATACAAATATTTTTTTTCTATATTTTATTATTTTTTATGCATATATATAGTAATAAATAAATGATTTTCAATTCTCCTAACTTCTAAATATATTTTAAATTTTTTTTAATATTTGTTGGGTAGACAGAAGATAAAGTTCTCTTTAAAAATTTTACTGCAAGATAAACATCTTTTTATTATTTCTCTGCTAACAAACTCTAAACAAAATGAGATCTATAGTTTTTCTTTTTTATTTCACTATCTAATAGTAATAGTTATTTTAAAAAAATCATAAGTTTGCATAAAACTTAAAACAATCCCAAGTTTCACTGGTATTCAAATGTTAGGTGAGGGCATATCAGATTGATCCTTTAACCATTTTGTCAAAATATTCTTAATTAATATTCAATAAAACTAACATAAAATTAAACCTTTTACTACTCTGTTAAAAGATTCTTTTTTTAAATTCTTATTTTAAAATAAAAACAAAAAATACACATGCATACAATTAGACCAGATCATAGATGATTAGAATAAAATTATTTTAGTTTGATTATATTATAAAATGCTCTTGTGTAGAAATGTGGTATAATTCTCATAAAGAATTATAGCGAAAAAAGTAGATACTTAGAATAAGAAGAATGGACTCAGTTATTATTAGAAGTAATAAATATTTCATTAAGAAGACTGAAAAATTAAATAATAATAGATTATTTTGGAGAAATACTATTTATACAATCATCTGAAACTTAAGTAAGGTTGGCATCATAATAATAATAATAATAATAATAATAATAATAATAATAATAATAATAATAATGATGATGATGATGATGATGATGATGATAATAATAATAATAATAATAGTAATGATGATGATGATGATGATGATGATGATAATAATAATAATAATAATAATAATAATAATAGGGCACTTTAGACCTTGGAGAGCACAGACTAGGTAAAAACGTTCCACATTCAAATCATTAAAAAGCTATTAAAAACATCAGTAACAATGTATGTATATATAAAACATCAAAAGTTTTAATATTAATTTAATTGAAATCAACTAGCAGAAAAAATAAGCAGAGTTTAATTGATAATTTTTGAATTGAAAACAAATATTACAAAATTACCAACCAAGCATGAAGACTCAAAAGTCACATGACCTAATTAATGACAGCAAAAGCATCAATAAAAGCCATGAAAAAGAAAAAAACAAGCCAACATTTGCAGACATGGTCAAAAGAAAATAAAAAAATAAAAAAAAATTTATTTATGCTAACAAAAAAACTGAAAGTCAATTTAGCTCAGATATCAGTAAAGAGATGAAAAAAAAGCAATGCAATCATCTCTCAAAAGATCAATTATAGATATAGGAAAATAACTGATAGTGACATAAATAATTTAGAAATTGGAAAACAGAAAAGTCAAAATCCATCAGAAATTGTCTGGAATGAAGAAAAAATGAACATCACAATTGAATTGTCCAATAAATCCATACCAAAACATATCTTTGCAACATTCAAAATTTTTTTCTTCTAAGACCATGATATAGTCAGCAACACACAGCAATATATCATTATATAAATTTCCAAAAAAGTTGCTGTATGAGGCAATAACATTAAATGGATTCTGAGACATCATACAACAGATTGCAGAACATTCCAATGACTGGCACCTCATATTGGAATTTTATGAAATCACACAAAGGGAGAAGTTTTAAAGACAAGCTAAGTCATTAGGTAACTTTGCACTGATCACTATAGACCAAAACTATCACAATATCATTTCAGGAATAATTAAGAATACCTACCTGGAAGACACAGAACAAGACTTACAAAGGATAATGTAACTATTTAGCAATGTCATTATGTTCAAAACAATATACCGAAAAACTTACCAATACCAATTGCAAGTAACTCTTATGAGTTCAAAATAAAACTACATCCAGATAATATACCAACACAAATCCTGGATCAGGAAGCAATGCTCATTCTATATATTAGAGGTATGAAACCAGATTGTTATTCATGTAAACAAAGAGGACACATCTTTGCACAATGCCCTAACTGCCAGAACTTAACTAAAAGTCAAACACACACACACACCAAAATAATCTAATTTCAACACTGACATGCAAACAGAAAAAAAAACTACTGCCAAGGATAGCAGTTCACAAACCACACAAAAAATAATAACATCATTAGAGTAGATACCAAGCTTAGACCTTATAGATTTGTTCCCAGAAAAAAAACTGTAAACCAAGGAACATGATTAAAAACAAAAATTAACTCAACAAATAAAACAAATGCACATATGCCTGAATTTGATTGCAGAACAGATAAAAATGCACAACATACTATTATTAATAAGACAGCCTAGAAATTATGGAGGCATTGCTACTACCAAGCATCCAAATAATGCAACAGGCAAATCCAATCCAACTAGAAAGCAAAAGAAAGCCTGGGAAACCTACCAGAAAGAAGCTAGCAAAAAAAGTGAAGCCAAATGATGATAACTCTAATTCATCAATTATTGATAATATAAATGAAGACTAAATTCCAATGGAAACAATTGCAAATCTATTGGAAAACCATCTAATAAACACAACATCACAAATTGAAGATGCACAAAACCAACAAACACTCAATATAAAATACAACCAGAACAATGATACAAAAGCAAACAAAACAGACCCAAAACAAGAAAAAATAAAACAAGACAGTGAAAATATATAATGTAAATTTCCAAAGCAATGACAACAAATACAAACCAATTTCAGCCAATCATCCATAATGTGATAAATTCTCTCTCAAAAAGATACATAACATTGACCAACTTTATCCAGTATCACTTGTTTATTTAGAAGCCTTCAAGAAGAAACTCCATTAGAAAAACTGAAATTGCAACTGAAAAAGCTTCCATAACAAGAAATCTATGGCTATAGGTATTATTTTTTATGTGTGCACACTATATTTTTATTAATAGAAAATATGGTTTTGTTTCATAAATGTAATAAGTTTTATCTTTCCCTCTCTAAATTTGCCTTCTGGGTAAAATCAAAGATTGCTATTTTTGATTTTCGAAAATGTTTAATAAAATCTTAGTTATTTTTTTTAAAAAAACCTAATGAATTTAAAATTAATCCATGAATAAAAATTGATAGGTTAATATAATATATATGTTTGAATTTATCTACTATCATGTCATTTATCTTTGTTAATTAAATATTAAATAATTCTTTTTAAAATATTTTTTTTCATTTTAATTACTTTATTCTATCCAATTCCTGTTTCACGATTTGCAATGTGTGTGATCTTATATCATGAAAGCTTATATTCTAGGATTTAGTTTTTTTCTTGATGATTCCAATAAAACTAGTTTTTCATAAATAGGTGAAGCACATGATAATTTATTTATTTATTTCCCTCTTGCTCTCAGTAATAAATTATAGAGTTCTTGCTTCCTGAGCTAGATTTGTGCATAACAACTATATGGTATAGGGGTTTTATATTTAGTATATGGGCATCCAGGTGGTGATGATGATTCCTTTATTGGTGCAAAGAGGATATTCTTCAAAGTCCATGCACTACATTTTATTTAGTTTGATGTCTATTAGAAATTAAGTTTATAGTTGGCCAGTACATTAATGGTACTAAGTAGCCCAGAGATGTGATGATAATCAGCATGTTTTAATATCCCAGCATTATTTTTTTTAGTTTTATTCTTATGGATTAGTACTTAAGTTCATGCATCCAAACTATGGTTTAAATAATTGCCCAAGTTGGCAAAGGGGCAATAGTTAGCCTAGTCTACAGGAGACCCACTTCAAATCCAGTCACAAGATTGACTAATGATTTATTTTGATAGATCATTCATGATAATGAATAATTATTACTTTTGGGGAGTGCTGGTGAACTTATAGTTAGCTATGCTCTCACAGTTATCTATTATGTGCATCCCATTTGAGCTTAATTTTTTTTTTTACTTTTTTTAAACGAGGATAAAAATACAATTCCTCATATCTCTCATGATTTAAACCCCAATTTTATGTAGAGTTACAAATGGCTAACCAATTTAGGGTAGTTGTATTAGTGATCTGTCACATCAGGTAAACCCTCTATTTATCCTGTAGTGTTACAATATATATATGTAAAGTAAATAAAATGTTAATTTAAAAAAATTGTAATTATAATTTAAATAATAAATTTAACGGTTTACAAACTATTACAAACAATCCTTAAATCCGCAGAAGTACTTCTGCAGATTTAAGGATTGTTTGTAATAGTTTATAAACCGTTAAATTTATTATTTCAATTATAATAAATATATATAATGCCAAATATAAATAAAGGACCTGAAAGAAAGTCTTTAAATACTGTATTTCCAGTATGGCATCACAATTCTGATGTTTACATTTCAAACTACAAAAACAATAGTACGTTCTTTATTTGAAAAAAGATATAGTGTATGCATGAGAACTCTAAATTCAAAGTACAGTTTGTTGATTTCAATATTTTATGTATATATTCAAATTATTCCTTTAAACAAAAATTATTTGTTTCATATGATGTTAAATGCATAAGCATTATTTTATATTTATGATGCTATAAAGCGAAATCCTTTAATAAGCAAGTATTATTTAAAAATGAAATGAATAAATAGATGGTAATTTTTACCTTGGGTAATATGACGGAAATTAAGCTGATTCACATCTCATAAAAATTTGATCAATGGATTTTATAAAATTATACAGTAAGTAAATATGACTCTTGTACGCCTTCTGCTGCTTGTATTTCATTTTTAAAATATATGTAACATCCATTTTTATTGAATAAAATATTTTGATGGTTTACAACATAATGAAACAATGCTATGATTTTTCTTTTTATAATAAAATTGTCATTTTCTCATACAATTTTATCAATAAATTCCCTAGGTCAATAGGGCAGACAATGTAGTTTCTTTTACATTCTTTTTGTTTTTTAATTATATATACTTTTAGAGTAAATTTTAAAAAATCATACAAAGTAATTTATTTGTATTTCTGTTCAAAGCAAAAACAAGAGAGAAAAGTAAAAGTTCATGTGTTCTATTTATAAGATTTCGTATTAATGTCAGAGTAGCCATAGTAATCATCTACATTCACTGATTTAAACAATTTCCAGTAGTGGTCTTCTAATAAAAAAATCTTATTACATAATAATGACAACAAAGATAAAATTATTTCACATTTATTGCATATAATAAAAATTTATGTTTCAAAATACAAGTACTATTTTTTTATTTCAACAAAAATTAAATAATCTACATAATATTTTTAATATTACACTGGGAAGATATTTTTATACATATTTCACAGTATAATATTAAACAAATAAAAATGAACAAATATATTTGAAATATTAAACATTTATTTATAATGTTTATTATTTCTGTTGTGAATGCAGTAACAAAAATGAAACATATAACCAAAAAATTATAATAATTTCATCCAAACCATATACTTTATTATTCAAATATTTGTTTTTCTTTTAAAAATGAATAAAGTCAATTTATAATCTTACAAAACAATTAATAATAAACAATTTCTTATTAATTTTATTGTTGTAATAAGCAATACAGTTAATATTTCACAATTTAACATATCCATTATCCAAAAATCAAATAAGAAAGGAAGAAAAAAAATTATGACTGACATTCTGTCACATACTGAAATACATTTCTAATTTCAGTAGACACAATATATATCAGGCCAGAACCTATAAGCAAACTGTAAATATAAAAACTATTGGTATATCAAATCCTTCAGAACATTTTCACTTTTTTATATTTCCAGATCTAGGTTTCTCATTACATATGACTACAGATTTTATATTTTTTATTTACTTTATATGATAAAATTGTTAGTGAAAGTAATAAATATGTAATTAATTTTTTTTTTAAAAAAATGTGGAATTGAAAAAAAATTGTCAAGTCACAAATTGGTCTATTTCTTTATTGTAATAATATGGCATTCATATTCAGAAAAAAGTCTAAGGCAGGATTATTATGCAAACATAATGTAACAGTCAGAATCGTCTATCTCGCTAACCCACTGCAGAATTCAAACCCCAGACATGAAACTGAACATTCTAGGAGGGGTTGCCTTCTAGATATACTAAGTTTGAATCTAAAGTCCAAATTTCACAGCGCCATCTACGTAATAACGCATCTGATGCCATTACTAGTATAATCTTTGACCGGTGCCTGGTGGTCAGGGTGAAACAAAAGACTCTATACTAAAAGAAGCTTGGGTGGCTAATTAATGTCTATGGATTTACAAAAGAAATGCAGAAAATATATATATATATATCGACCGAGACAGTGATAGGAATCAAATAAAATAAGAGATCAAATTTAGTTTTAAATAATTTCACAAAATTTATTTATATAATATATATATATATATATATATATATAATGCCACTGTCTGCTTATATGAGACAGGGATGCGTATTAAATAATTGTGGGGATTATATTCCAATAAATGACAAAAAGGTTTTAAAGCAAAGTGATATATTCTATTTCTCGGGTTAATAGCATTACGATAATGTGCTTGATGAGATAGGAACATGTGCGAGGTGCTTTGAGTAATTATACAAGTTTAAGAAAATATTTGAAAATTAAGTGTTCTAAAATATTTATTGATTTCGAGAATAGCACAGACAAAAGCTTACTAAGCAACAAAGTGGGAATGTGATCAAAACATTTATTTGAGAATAATAATAATAGAGTTGCATTGGGAGATCAGTATTGCTGATAATGAATTTATTAAAGTTGGAGGGTGTGACACATTTAAGTCACAGGTGCTTTGTAAAATAAATATAAAAATAAAACAATAATGGAATATTTGGAATGATTACGGAGGGCATCTTACCACTAACCCATAGGAAAGTATTTTATGAACAGCCGAAACTTAGCGACTGGGTGACGATTGAGTTTAATTCCCAGGTGTGTCATTTATGGACACACTCTGCCTGGAAACTGCAATAAGTGAAGAAAACAGACTTGGTCGTGTAAAGAATCCTTGGAAAAGTAAAACAAAGTGGTCTCAACAACCAATTCACTTACCAGCAATACGAGACTAGTGTATATAAAACATACTGAATGGGTTTTACTTGGATTAAGAGAAATGCCCAATCAAATTCCCCAAAATTCATTTAAAAGGGTCTGCACATTCTCGACGTCAATGATGAACTTTGTAATTAAAGTAGAACATGGTAATTAAAATAGGAAAATGCATGCTTGCAGGTTTGAAAAGTAAGTATAGATTTATATACGCAATCATGCATTAGGGGGCACATTTAATCATTGACCTCACACATACTCTCATATTAGATTAAAATCAATAACATGTAGATTTTAAACTATGTGATTATATTATATATTAAAGAAAAGAATCACCCTCGAACAAGTGATTTGCAAGATAATAAAAATTGGAAATTATTTAGAAATTTAAAATATGCCTTTATAGCGGCATCTTAGTTTCAACAAAAGGAATAATTCACTCAGTCAAAGATGATTCTGACACATTATCATAATAAAATAACAGAAAGCTTAATAAATAGAAAATATTAACCCAAGGATAGAGAGCAAAATGTTGAGTATATTTAAACATGTTAAAGAAATACATAATGAAGTTATGTGAAATATAAGAAAAACAATTTTAAATAGCTATAGCATGTTAGTTATCACAAGAGCTCTTGGGTTAATTTAGGGTTACCTCAGGAGAAGCATTTTAGGTAGATTGATGGTCGGCAGGTTTTTATATAATTTAACAGCAAAATCTGGAAATGTTCATATTTTGGCAGCGGCAGCAGTTCCGGGGTTCCTTATGTGATAGCTTCCGATGGTCTGGAGCAGCGGCCATCTATTCTGAGGGGACATAGCCATCTTGATGCCTCTACTCTGTCATGTCAAGGTTAGCAAATTATTAGAATAACTCAGAATGATTTCTCTTAGAAACATTAGAATGGAGAACAAAAGTAAACCCTCCTTTTTATAGTAGAATTTAACAATAGAACTGCCCTGGAGCATTACAAAAATATATTGGACTTATCAGCTGTAATTAAATCTATCCGAATGTCTAAAGGAATTCAATATTAATTAGTTTCTTTTGTTAATTTCCCTGTTGACATTCGAATTACAAACTAGATTTAATTAAAAATTCCTTGTACTAATTAAAGAAAACCTTAAGTGGACATCTTCTGTTTTTAGATATACTTATAGAACATTAACTAATTAAACTATTGTCCCTCATTGATTTTAACAGAAATATTTGGAATGACTTTTATTAAATTTAACGAAAATTATTTTGCTTTTCAATTGCAATATTTGAATCTATTTACTAAACAAATATTTACTAAATGAATTTTATTTTAAATCAAAATATATTACGACACGGTAATATAACTTTGTAAATAGATTCAAACAAAATAACTTTAGCAATTTATAAATTTGATATGTTTTAAAATGCATATCATAGTGTGTGCGCAATTACGACTTATATAACCTACTTTTAATAAATCAAAATTATGTGAACATATACATAATCTATAATCTTTTATTTATTTGGGAATGAGTTACATATATAATATGAGCATTGTACTCATGGTTTAAAATTAGGCAGGATTTTTGGTATGTAAGCATATTGCAGACACACTACGATAGATTGGGGTTCAAACTAATGTATGAGGGTAGGAAATAGGTGAGAAAAGGTGAAACGAAGATCTGCAAAGCAGACCTTACTGTTTCACATTCCCTTAGTGACAGAACAAAAAAAATTTGTTAAAAAAAAGATCTTACAACAGGCGTCCACCTATGAAGCCTGCATAAACAAAATTTACAAGATAACCCATAATGTACAGGATATAAATATAATGAAGAAACAAAACTGAATTATATACCCGGATCATATTAATAAATCTACCATCTAGCAAACATTTTCTATTATCTCCCCCCCTTTCAACAAAAAAAAATCTAATAGTTTAACACTGTTTATATCCGATCTCCTTTTTATATTATCCTGTGATGTGTCCATTTCTTTTTTGTTGTTGTTGTTTTTTTTAAAAAAAAACTACTATAATCCTGGGTCTGGTGGGTAATAACTGCTTTTATAATTTGATGACTGCAGTCTCGGATTATCAGGTCTCTTTACCTTGTCTGGTGGTTCTTTGGCCCAGGGACTGAAATCCAGAGTGGTTAAGAATTCGGCCATTTCCTCCACCTCTTTGATTCTGCTGCCTGCCCTCTACTGTTGTATCGGTAATGGCATATTCTGTTGAATGGTACATATAACATGAGTGTCAGAAAACACAAACGTGCTAAGTGATCGAAGGCGATTGACCTGGCAAATTAAAAATTGCGTGTGTGTTTCCTTGATCGCTCCATACTTCTCCTGGCAAATGGTATTTAGAATTCCACTTTGCTGATCCTCACTCCAATAATATCTTAGTAACAGGCTACCGTAATTTGCAAAGTTATTTGGTTTTTTCACCAACATGCCCCACCAATCTTTTGCATAGCCATATAAATGATGGCTAGCGATAGCAGTCTGTTCATGTGGATCCATTTTATAAAATTGAAAGAAATCCCGCAGGCTATCCAGGTGTGGGTGGGGGTTTTCTCTTATTTCTCCTCGAAATATTTTAACAGTTAATATCTTAGCAAGTTGGGTTTGAACCCAAAGTCTGGATTTAAGGTCCTGTGGATTGTATCTATCCCACTACTATGTGCTTGAGGAGGTGGTAGATCATCGTTAGAGGTCTGACATCTTTGGTTTAGGTCCACTGCCTCATTGATACTGTTTGTATCATCAGGTTCTGTTTTCACTATCAAAACTTCATTGTCCAGGTATTGTATTAATTTTGGCTCAGTTTGATCTCAGCATTCGCTCATTTTTTTCGATTTCCTGAGCAGTGTTCTTTCAGTTTCCCTTGGAGAGCCCTATGTCCCTCTTTCACTTGTGCCAATTTGTTGAGGAGCATCCTAGTAAACATTTTATACTCCATCTCTTTTCTTTGGGCTTCCTCTTCCTGCTTTCTTGCCCTCTCTTCACTTCTCTTATATAATTCCACCAGGTAATCCAGATTGAAATCTTCTTTGCTCATTTGCTGGACAGGTCTCATACTTATTGGAGAAGATTCAAGAAACCCGGATGGGTCCAGTTCTTGTTCATCATGGTTGTTCTCCATATTATCCATGGCCTTGGATTATTATCATGATCGATGATGATGATGACTTTTTCCTTTTATTTTATTGCTAACTATTTAATATATCCTAAAAAAAAAATTCTTAACGAATAGGTGTACTTTTAAAACACAATATATAGCACTGATCAAGAAAACTTTTAAGCTGTTTTACGGTTGAACTTACTAAAACTCATACAAAATTAACAAAGCGTATGCCACACTTGAATGAGAAGCTATAAAGATACACAGAAATTATTACACGCTAAGCGCTTTCGAGGTCTTTTGCCTCATATTCATAGCGGTACTGTGAGCTGCAGAATGAAAAAATAGGGCAAGGGAAACAAAACAGTATGCAAAGCATATGCAAATGAACTAGATAGTCCAATGTTTGGAGATGTCAAAGCAGGTATCTCGTCTATTGATGGAGTTATTATTGCCATTAATAAAATATGCTTCTCTGATTTTCCGCTTGATGTCATTTTTCTCAATACAGACTATTTTAGGGCTGGAAGGTTCAAACAAATGTCCTGTCTTCTTGGAATGCTCTAAAAATGTTGATGAATTATCATTGTTTTTCATAGCTTTGCATACTGTTTTGTTTCCCTTGCCCTATTTTTTCATTCTGCAGCTCACAGTACCGCTATGAATATGAGGCAAAAGACCTCGAAAGCGCTTAGAAGTGTAATAATTTCTGTGTATCTTTATAGCTTCTCATTCAAGTGTGGCATACGCTTTGTTAATTTTGTATATTAAATTATCGAATGAGAAGTCTTAAAATCTTTAATACTTTACAAAACTCATACAGTAAAAAAATACTATTATTATATTTTCCTTGTTTGATTCTCTGCGAGTATTATGTTTGACTTCAAATTTTATTAATGGCTAATAGGCTATCTCCCTCTCGGTTCTGTTGGCCTAATTGCTGCTTTTACATTTATCACTAAAACCCCAACTACTGCCCTCTTACTACTGCTAAAATTTCTCGCTTAAATCTGCTGCCAACATATATATTTTTAACTGCCCATATATATATAAATCTCTTAAATTCTACCTGCCAAATTGTTTTGCTAAAATATATTTTTAAACTCAAGCAACTTTATTTATATATATAAACATTCGCTAGATCTGGGTATAATTATTTCGTTCCCTCTTATTTAAGATTTGCATAATCATAGATCCGATTCATGTCTCATTATTTGGTCTAAGAAAATTTACACACATTGAAAAAAACAAATTACATATAAAAGAATTTAGCCTAGTGACAAAATTTATTTTAGAAGTAACTCCGTTTAATGAAATTACCCTTGGGCGCCATGTCACCAGTTAAAAGGATCCATAGACTGTTAGCTTCCCAAAATTAATTTTAATAACTATTCCATTTAACTACGGGCACTCGTTAAAACATTCGCTTTTTTATTGATTACAAAATTCTTTTTTTATTTTTACATTTCTGAATTCCATACAATAGCCTATTATATCTAGGTCATTACCGTACAAAATTATTATTATGCTATCTTGTGCATTGAGCCGATAAAACTTTATTTTGATAGAAAAATACAATATTTGTAATATTCATAGATTGTCACAATATTCACTTGGGACAATATTTAAGTAATTCACGCCATGCGTATATAGTGTGACTTAAGTGAAACAATAAATACAGATGGCTCATATTGCACTATAGCAAGTTTGGACAAGTTCTGATTATACAGTATAAGTAATTGAATGCCTGAGTCAAACAAAATATATGAAATATACATGCAAATAAACAATATAGATAATATAGAGTTTGAAAATATTATATACATCAAAAATATAAAGGATTTGAGTGATTAAATACGAAACAAAATGCTAAAATTAAGCTACAGGGATGTGGGTGTTTGAATAATCAAGGCTCCACATTTGGGCAAGCCATAGACCCGGAAAAAAAAAATACTATGTAACAGTCAAAATCATCTATCTCACTAACACACTGCAGAATTCAAACCCCAGACACAAAACTGAACATTCTAGGAGGGGTTGCCTTCTAGATATACTAAGTTCAAATCTAAAGTCCAAATTTCACAGTGCCATCTATGTAATAATGCATCTGATGCCATTACTAGTATAATCTTTGACTGGTGCCTGGTGGTCAGGGAGAAACAAAAGACTCTATACTAAAAGAAGCTTGGGTGGCTAATTAACATCTATGGATTTACAAAAGAAATGCAGAAAATATATATATATATATATACCGAGGCAGTGATAGGAATCAAATAAAATAAGAGATCAAATTTAGTTTTAAATAATTTCACAAAATTTATTTATATAAAATATATATATAACACCACTGTCTGCTTATATGAGACAGGGATGCGTATTAAATAATTGTGGGGATTATATTCCAATAAATGACAAAAAGGTTTTAAAGCAAAGTGATATATTCTATTCCTCGGGCTCATAGCATTATGATAATGTGCTTGATGAGATAGGAATATGTGCAAGGTGCTTTGAGTAATTATACAAGTTTAAGAAAATATTTGAAAATTAAGTGTTCTAAAATATTTATTGATTTCGAGAATAGCGCAGACAAAAGCTTACTAAGCAACAAAGTGGGAATGTGATCAAAGCATTTATTTGAGAATAATAATAATAGAGTTGCATTGGGAGGTCAGTATTTCTGATAATGAATTTATTAAAGTTGGAGGGTGTGACACGTTTAAGTCACAAATGCTTTGTAAAATAAATATAAAAATAAAACAATAATGGACTATTTGGAATGATTATGGAGGGCATCTTGCTGCTAACTCATAGGAAAGTATTTTATGAACAGCCGAAACTTAGTGACTGGGTGATAATTGTGTTTAATTTCCAGGTGTGCCATTTATGGACACACTCTGCCTGGAAACTGCAATAAGCAAAGATAACGAACTTGGTGGTTTAAAGAATCCTTGCAAAAGTAAACCAAAGCGGTCTCAACAACCAAATCACTTACCAGCAATATGAGACTAGTGTATATAAAACATACTGAATGGGTTTTACTTGGATTAAGAGAAATGCCCAATCAAATTTCCCGAAATTCATTTAAAAGGGTCGGCACATTCTCGACGTCAATGATGAACTTTGTAATTAAAGTAGAACACAGTAATTAAAATAGGAAAATGCATGCTCATGGGTTTGAAAAGTAAGTATAGATTTATATACGCAATCATGCATTAGGGGACACATTTAATCATTGACCTCGAACATACTCCCATATTAGATTAAAATCAATAACATGTAGATTTTAAACTATGTGATTATATTATATATTAAAGAAAAAAATCGCTCTCGAATGAGTGATTTGCAAGATAATAAAAATTGGAAATTATTTAAAAATTTAAAATATGCCTTTATAGCAGCATCTTAGTTTCAACAAAAGGAATAATTCACTCGGTCAAAGACGATTCTGACACATTATCATAATAAAATAACAGAAAGCTCAATAAATAGAAAATATTAACCCAAGGATAGAGAGCAAAATGTTGAGTATATTTAAACATGTTAAAGAAATACATAATGAAGTTATGCGAAATATAAGAAAAACAATTTTAAATAGCTATAGCATGTTAGTTATCACAAGAGCTCTTGGGTTAATTTAGGGTTACCTTGGGAGAAGCATTTTAGGTAGATTGATGGTCGGCAAGTTTTTATATAATTTAACAGCAAAATCTGGAATTGTTCATATTTTGGCAGCGGCAGTAGTTCCGGGGTTCCTTATGTGATAGCTTCCGATGGTTTGGAGCAGCATCTAGCTATTCCAAGGGGACATAGCCATCTTGATGCCTCTACTCTGTCATGTCAAGGTTAGCAAATTATTAGAATAGAACTCAGAATGATTTCTCTTAGAAACATTAGAATGTAGAACAAAAGTAAACCCTCCTTTTTATAGTAGAATTTAACAATAGAACTGCCCTGGAGCATTACAAAAATATATTGGACTTATCAGCTGTAATTAAATCTATCCGAATGTCTAAAGGAATTCAACATTAATTAATTTCTTTTGTTAATTTCCCTGTCGACATTCGAATTACAAACTAGATTTAATTAAAAATTCCTTTTACTAATTAAAGAAAACCTTAAGTGGACATCTGCTGTTTTTAGATAAACTTATAGAACATTAACTAATTAAACTATTGTCCCTCATTGATTTTAACAGAAATATTTGGAATGACTTTTATTAAATTTAACGAAAATTATTTTGCTTTTCAATTGCAATATTTGAATCCATTTACTAAACGAATATTTACTAAATGAATTTTATTTTAAATCAAAATATATTACGACATGGTAATATATCTTTGTAAATAGATTCAAACAAAATAACTTTAACAATTTATAAATTTGATATGTTTTAAAATGCATATCATAGTGTGTGCACAATTACGACTTATATAACCTACTTTTTAATAAATCAAAATTATGTGAACATATACATAATCTATAATCTTTTATTTATTTGGGAATGAGTTATGTATATAATACAAGCATTGTACTCGTGGTTTAAAATTAGGTGGGATTTTTGGTATATAAGCATATTGCAGACACACTACGATAGATTGGGGTTCAAACTAAGGTATGAGGGTAGGAAATAGGTGAGAAAAGGTGAAATGAAGATCTGCAAAGCAGACTTTACTGTTTCAATAATTACCCACAATAGATTTCATAATTTATTATCATACCTGAATTTTAATAATAGTTAAAAAATGCTAAATATCAAAAGTTAAGACTTTGCCAAAATATATAAAATTAAGCCTATATAGAAAGAAAGCAGAACAACAAAATTCAAAGCTAAAATACCAAATACATAGAGAATTAGTAATTGATTGAGAAATCACTAAATTTATTAGTTATACATTGTAACAATATGATCACTTGAAACTTGTAAGGTAATGGTTCAAATGATAGATCCATGAAAATACTTGTAAATGGTTTGTGTACCATGTAATGTTGTATATAGGTAAATTTCTTAGCCTAGTCAGTATTTGGGAACTCAAATAGTGCTTTTAATAGTTTTACAACATTAAAAAAATTGTTGTGTAGTCTTACTAAAAAAAAGTATGAGATTTATTTTGCTTATGTGGAGGGATTGATCACATAGCAAAAGTACTTCATGGAAACTGCTTTGTTGGATATCAATTAAAATTGAGATAAAAAATACACCTCTTCAAATTCCATTTCAGTGCATTTGGGAATTTTGATTGATATGCCCATTCCACCCAAAAGATTTCTGTGTACATGATTTGATTTTCTGATGAGAAGAAGATGAGTTATAAATAAATCTGTTGGATAACTTACATGTGCATTTTTATTTATATGTTTATTTTGCTGCATGGCTACAGTAACTTTATTATTTGCAAACAATCATTTTATAGTAAGCACTTGATTTTACATTTTCCTAATAAAATGAATTTTTTTAACAATGTGAAAGATAAAATATTAATATTCTAAATTGCTTTAAATTTATATATTTTCTTTTCTGTTTAGATACATTATGTTTTGAATTTAGCCTGAATAATATTTCGACTAATTTATCCACCTCTGTTATTTTCTCTTTATTCAATATATCCAGACCTTTACAAGAAAACTTTTGTGTAGTGTTTCCTAAAAAATTAATGACTATCTTTTTTGATATTTTGGACAAATGCAGTGTCATAGATAAATCATGTTATATATCATTTTATTGGAATTTTTATAAGAAATGTAATAAATTTGTTAAAAAAATAATAATTTAAAAAAATATTAAATCCTTATGTTTTGTTATTTCAAATGTGTAATGATTATATTTATTCAGCTTTATTATATTTCTTGCTATTTAAATTTCTGATAACATAAACTACATAATTTTTACATAATGCTAATTGAGGTTATTTCAAAAATCGTGTCTCAAGCCAATTCTACAAAAATTCAACATGGCTGCTATTAATGGGAAACAGTTAAGCATTCAATTAAGTTGTCAAAACATAAATTATAAATTTAATATTGAAAAAAATAATTTACTTAAAAATATTATTCATACTTGGCAAGTAGTTATACATTCATATGAATTTTAAAATAAATGAAATGAATTTTTACATTTGAGCATGATATTAAAACTATATAAAGAGACTAAGCATATATGTGATATGCAATTGCTTTAACTTTTCTAAATACTTACAACAATTTCTATCTCTGTATACATCTAAGCTACACGTGTAGCATAAGAGACTAGCAGGGACAGGAATAATGAAAACCTAGCAGTGCTTTATAAAGTTACCAAAACTGAAAATAATATATATATAAAATTATAATAAGGAGTTCTTAGAGAATTATTGCAATGAAAACAATTCTCCAGTAGTTGTTCGATTTACCTTCTAACTAAAAGTAGCCAGATAAAATATTGAATAATTAACTAGGTTAGATATGAGCCATCGTTCTGAAAAATAAACAACGACTGATTGACCCTAAAAAAGTTTTACTTGAATTTAAATCTACTCATAGTTATGGCAAACAGATATGCCATCACTATAGGTAGTCTTTTTTTTTTCATACAGACACACGTACATATATATATATACATATATTAACAAAAAAAATATTTATTTCATTTAATGATAATAAAAATGACACATTTATATTTAAAACTGCAGTAGTTTGTCTATTCTTTCTAAATGTTAACAGCTTCATTATTTTGAACTTCTACTTCAATTCTCATAATCCTTTGTGACCTTACTGATTATGATGTACAACTAATAATTAGATCCTAAGACTATAGTGATAAAAAGATCTTTAAAAAACTATTTGTAGAGTTTGTTTAAGGTGATTATTTCAATGTTTCTTCAATGTTGTCCGAAGAGAATTTAAATTACAAGCAAGCTTTACGTCTATTCTAAAAATACTTCTTCTTTGTATGTGTGTGAAATATACATTTCAATTAAAGGGGGGGAAACGTGAATGGGAATTTCAAATTTCCATATTACTCAATTTATACATTAATAACTTGCCCACTAAAAATATATACATTTATTTTTAAATAAAGTAAACAGAAAGATAAAAAAATATAATTTAAATAGAAGTTCAATAAATTTATCTGGATGAGGAACGGATATCATGATTTTTTTCTAAAAGGATATATTGATGCATTATTCATTTATTATAAAACCTTTAAACTGATTTGTAAAAAATGACACTTCAATTTTCTTCTTTCTAAATAGTCTTTTTAATATAATATTTTTGTGGGACCTAAATTGAAAGGAAATATAAAATTACAAGATGTTTCATGTTTTTCAGTTTTTTTTTTTTAATCATGACAAATCTTGCAACTTTAAATTTAATTTCAGTTCAGATCACTCAGCTATTTTATATAAAGAAAAATATACACACAAAAAAAAAGAACATTAAAAAGACAATTCTTATAAATCAATTTAACGAATACAATAAACAGACAATACATCATTATCAAAGTACACAGTTCATGAACGATCACAAGATTCTCACCCACATAAATTCAGTTCATAATGATTATGACCTAAATAAGCAAAATACTAATATTTATATAAGTTATATATTATTATTTTTATTCATATCATTATTATAATTTACTATATTTTAATTTAAATTATTTTGGAAATAAAAAATGAGTGCTAATAATTCTTTGATGGAAAACTCCATGATTATGATTTAAAATATTATGATTGCACATATAACAATATGAAATAAAATTGATCTGCTCTTACTGAATTTATTAAAAAAGTTTCCATAGAAATACATGTTGACAAAACAATTAATATTAAAATATCAAAAAGCTTCATGTTACACTAAATGAAAAAATATTTTGCACTACGCATGTGTATGATATTTTACCTAATAGGGATTTTATTTGATGGTGCAATCATGTGTTTATAAATTGTATAGTTCTTTTAATGATTTTTGTTTGTAAAACATTTTTTTAAATATTTTTTATAAAAAAAAAATCTATAGATTGTTTTTTAAACTGAACAATGTCCAAAAAAATTGATGAGTCATTTCAGGAAAAGTATAGTTATATTTACTATATTTTTTTAATATTGAAATTTTTGTTGTAATGAACTTTCTTAATAAGTCATTTAAAATTATTTCTCTAGAAAATAGAATTTCTTATACATAAAAATAATAAATTAATAGTTGTATGTGTGTATAAATTGTTTAATGCAGATACTAATGTATATTTGCACTTCAAATTTATTTCTTACTACAATTATTATTAAATAAATATTTAACTTCAATCTTTTAAAAACTTTTCCCAGAAAAATATAATTCAAAATAAATACATACAAAATGAATATATAAAAAAGCATGGTTTAATATTTAACAGCATGATATGCTAAGCATGCTTTTGACTAAGTGGTAGTCATATTCCTAGCAATAGTCTGCAAATCCCCACTCTTGTTCTTTTTCTTTTATAAAAATCACAAGCTTCTTGGACAATTATTGCTATCAATATGACTACCAGTTAGTTGAAAGCATGATTAGCATATCATGCTGTTAAATAAAGTATTAAACCATGCTTTTTATTATATACATTTTGTACATATTTATTTTGAATTAAATAAATATTTGAAAATAAATTAATTGACAATCTATTAATTATTTTGTTATAAAAATACACACACTTATATTCCTAAATGCAACTTTACAAATTCACAGCCCAGGATTAAAAAGAAAATCAGAGAAATATATTATTAGGCAACTGGTTATTATTATATAACATTTTAATCAAAATTTTACATTAACTACCAGAAAAACTTTTATTTTATCACATATATCAAAATTAATCATTTAGCAATAAATTCAAAATTAATAACTTTAAAAAATTCTTACATTCTTTATTTTTCACTTTTATTTTATGATTTTTTTCAGCATTATTGTTTTTATAGCATATCAGCTTTATGGTATATTTTCATTGAGTTAAAGTTATTGTGAAAATTTCATCTTCAACTGAATGGGAAAATATTCAATATGGTACTTGTTACAACCAATAGATTAGCACTAATTCCCATAAAACACATTTGAACACAATTTTTAACCTTTTTTGTATGATCTTCTATTTAAATTTGCTTAAAAACAATTAAAAATATAAAATCATGTTATACATTATTTGATTCTGTATTAAATTATCTTATATAATTTGTCTTTCTTTCTTTCTTTCAACAGGAATAAAATTCCCAGGTTTATGAACATTTTAAAATACTTGTTTCTAATATTTTTTTTACAAATAAAATAAGTTATGTTTTTTTTTAAAAATGCAAATTTGTTTTTGAAACATTTTTAATATTCTGAATACATTTAGATTGTCTTTCCATTAAAGCAGAAATATTACAAAATATTTATATTTTGATTTTTAAAATAAAGATTTTTAGAAACACTTGATATTTTATTACTTTGCCATTTGTGTCACATGATTCTGATCTTTTGTTGAAAGCTGCCATTGTAAAACTTTAATTTCCAGATATGTTATCATATGGTACATTCTTCTTTGACTTTGAGTTGCTAGTATTATTTAACAGAATAATCTTTGGTTTGATAACCACATAGGCAGGCTATTATTTATTTTATACTCTTTGTAAAATTTACTAATGTATTATTAAAGTCAACTAATACGGATGAATAAAATTAATTTAATTATCATAGTTCTGATATTCATTTCTTTGAGAGAGAAATACATCAGATTGGTGTTGCATATTGGAATACATTTCATTGCCATATAAATTAAGTAAATGTATAGAAAGAAATTGTATTAATTTAAGTGTGATGTCATTAATATTTTAAAATATTGAGTTATTATTATTTGAAAGATATTATACACTACTTTTATAAATAAAAGTTGATTTTATTCAATGATAATTTAAAAAGAAATTCAATTGGTTAATTTAAAATAGTAATTTTAAAGAATTGACAAAATAGATGGAAGCTATTTCTTTATGCTTCTATTGGCAAGTAGCTAAGAATGATTTTTTTATCAAAAAAACTGTTTTGATCATGTGAACAAAGTCATCATTGTTTAATTGAAAAAGGAAAACATTGGATTGTTAAGTTCTAAAAATAAACTTATAAATAAGCAGTTTTTATGCCAAGAATTTGGGAACCAAGACTCAAATGAATAATTTACTTCTCCATGTTTTAATTTATCATAAAATAGGATTATTTAATAATCATCAACTGCTGTAAAAATTATGATTTTTCTATATCTTCATTTAGGCCTATCTTCTATATTTCAAATAAAGTGCCATTATAGTGAAAGAGATCACCTGCTATATTATAACTTTGGATAACATTAATGGTAAATAAGTTAAAACTACAAAACAATTTACAATTCTTCATTAATTTTTTTTTATATAATAAATTGTTTTCTATATAAATATTATGCTGATATTAATCATTTTGAAATGTCAATTCTTAAATATTGGATCAATCAATATGTGCATAATTATTAAAGCTGTATACAAGTAACATTTTCAAAACATTTTAAATATAATGTTCAAAAAATAATACATGTAATAAATGACAGTTTATTTTATTTTATACATGTCACATTTCAATATACAGATTATGAAATATATAAACTGTGTTATTTAATTATATTTATAATTTTAAATAATGATTGACTAGATGGTAATGAATATTTATTTTAGATATATGAGATTTGACTGATGTTTTATATATTAGCAACTGAGATATTGATATCTTTAGCTTGATATTAGTTGTTAGTTCCAGTTATAAATTCCAATGGCTTTATTTTGTAATGATTTCATTTTTTAGTGAATACTTTCTTAAGCATGGGCAATGTTTATATTTTTATAAATAATATGGCAATAATGAAGAATTAATATTTAAATATTTTATGTATGAAGTTGTCAAAATAGTTGTTTTTTATGCTGTTACTTAGAATATTGTAATAGTGAGGTAGGATTATATACAACAAGTACTTCATCCATTGTTTAATTTTATAACCCTAAGTGTATAGGTTACTGTGATACTAGGTGTTGAAATAAGAATAGATTGGTTTGTTTTGGCAATGATTCAGATTGTTGATCATGCATGTGTTTGTTAAGTTTATGTATTAATTTAGATATTACTAATTATTACAATGACATTATAGTTATTTTTTAAAATAAATTATTTTGTTTAATAATAAATCATTTTTTTCTTTTATTGTTGATTATTATTTGAATTATGAAATACAAAATATTGCTATAACAAATTAATAGGTGTCCAAACAAAACTTATGGTGGGTAAGCTTGTCTTTTATTTTAAGATTTATTATTCATTGGGATAATTTCATTTTGTAATTCATAACTTCACAATATTTGTAATTGTAACTTTATTAGTAAACTTAATTTCTTTCTTTGGTATTTTCTTATATTAATTATCAATATTAAATTAAAAATGGTTACTGGAATGAAGTTTAGATATATTATCTAGTGGCACTTTATAATAAAGTTATGTGTGGAATTATTTATCCATTATCGAGGGATACATTTTTTAAAAATCTTTTTGGCTTTCCCAATATTGGAACCACAATAAATTTAAACTCTGAGAAAGAAGGTAGTTATTGTATACATTTTTTATCATTTTGACAACCCAATTCATAGGGCTTTGATAAACTTATAGATTGAGAGAAGCAAAAATAGTTATTTGTAATTTTTTAATCATTTTGGTCACATAACTTTGGAACTATGATGAACTCATACTTGAGAGATAAGAATAGTGTTTTTTTTAATATTTGGCATTTTAATTTTAGGGATTTTGATAAAGTTGTATCATGAAAGATAATATTAGCATATTTTTATATCTTGTTTCTTTTTCATATGATATGCTCTTATTTATAAGAGATTTTTTTTATTTGGCATTAATGTGTAGTGCTTGATAACATAAAGTATTCTGAGATATTTAAAAATATAGCAATTTTTTTAAGACTTTGACTTATCCAGCATTTGAGGCCTGATAAATTGCACTTATTGGCTTTAATAAGTTGTGTATTAATGTTATATGAAGAGCTCACAAATAAGCTCTTAACATAGTCTGCTGAATTTTAAACTCTAAAAATGAACTTATAACTTCACAATATTTGATGTAATTGTAATGTTAAATAGTAAACTTAACTTTTTTTTGATATTTTCTTATATTAATTATCCATATTAAATTATAATTGGTTACTGGAAAGACATCTGGATTTATTATTTAATGGCACTTTCTAGAAAGTCACATATGGAACTATTTTTCCATTACAGAGGGATACTTTTTTTAAAGTGTACATTCTTTTTGGCATATCAGAAGATAATTGTTACAGTATATGAAATATTAATAAATAGAAAGTTTATTATAGACTATAGTATTCCTTTTGGATGTTGTGATGCTTTGACTTTAAATTCCATGGCAATCAATAGTGAATTTCATAAATTCTATTGAAGTATAACTTCATATGAGAAAGAATATTTGATTTTAGAAGTTTATTATTTTAAAGAAACTAATTCTCTTTTTTCAATTACCTCTAAATATAGCTTAAAATTCTAAAAAGATTTATAGTAATATAATTAAAAACTTTTGTTCTGTTTTTGATTCAAAAAGAGAAAAAAAAAATTTTTTTAATTGATGCAAATGATATAGTAATAATAAAAATGAAATTTTTCTTTTGAATTCTTTCAAGCTATATTAATATATGCCTCTTAAAGAAAAAGTCTATACTATTCAGTATTTTAAATATATAATTTTATATTTATGTAATCTTTGAAGATGACATATTTCTATAAGAAATGATAGTATATGGGCAATTGAAATCTTAAAATAAAACCCAAAAGATTGTAAAAGACTTTGAAAGAGACCATATGTAAGATGGATGTGATGTGGAGAAAAAAGACTAGAGATTGGACAAATTAGAATAAACTTGGAGAGACGTTCATACTGCAGTGGATTGATAATGGTTAAACAAGATGATGAAGATGATGAATGTTTAAGATAATTAAAGACTATGTGTGAAATTAAATTTTTATTTATCGTGTTTTGCATTACATTTCCTGACAAAACAATTTGTATAGTTTATGCGTTCACACATACACAATTATAATATAACCATTTATTAATAATATATAAATTATTTTTGTCTTAGATTGTTTTTTTTTCTTTGAAATACAGTATATGTCTTTCTTTTCAACTCAAATCTATCAGTCAGTCATAGTATATATTATGATTTTATTATGATGATTTTATTTTTTCATTAAATACAAAATCTCTGTTACTTATCATTTTCATAAATCCAGATTTTACAGATCCTCCATGGAATTTGTTTCAACATATACATATAATTTAAATAGTTTCAATAATTCTCTAAAAAGCAAAAGATTCTCTAATAATTATCTGAAAAGAAATAAGATAAGGAGAAGATGCAAATTAGTCAACTGCCAAGAGTGAAGGTTTATGTATTGTTTTCTCTTTTTCCTCGCTATATTTCTCAAATGATACTATCTATTTGCAGATAAATAATTGTATTAAAATTCAGGTTGGTTGTAAGCTTAAAATTTTCAGTTTAAAAAAAAAAATTTCAAATTCCATCTGGATCTGAGCTTTAATCAAAATTTTGTCAGAAAGATGTCATAACCCCCATCATTAAGTCCTTTGTCTATAATATATTAATAATGTTTTAATAGTGTATATGGTAGACCCCCTATTCTTTCTATGAGCTATAAGATCGGGCTAAATAAACGCTTGAACATTTATTTAAATTTTTAATCTGGTTTTGAATTTTTCTTTTAGTTAGCTACTCATAGCCAATCCATATAACTATATAATATTATTCAGTAAATGAGAAACTGAAATTTTAAGATAAAGAATAAAAACAATGGTGGCGGTTTGCCCAAATTTTCATCATCTAGAAAATAATAGAAAATAATGCATTCATCTTCACTGTTATCTATAATGAGATTTTAAAGAAACCTTTGTTCTGCGTTTTATCTTATATATATATATATATATATATATATATATATATATATATATATATATATATATATATATATATATATATATATATATATATATGGGATACTACACACATTTACATATGTTTGTGAAAATATAAAGAAAATATTTTTAAGCACATTCTCAATTGAATTTTTTAAATATATATATAAAGAAAGCATTTAATTAGAGTTTTAGAATAGTGAAAACATACAATCTTCAATACTATTGCGATACTTAAAAGAATAAAATACCAGAAAAACTCCTATTAAGTTCTAAAATTAAAAACAGTCCCCGGCTTTACTAACAAGGAATCAGTATTTCATAGGTTTCTTTCAAATCATTCTTTGTATAATTTGATATAAAGATAATTCATTCTTAAAATAAAGTTTCATAAAAATGATTAAGTTTAAACTTTTATTTTAGCAATATGCAAGCCAGAATTGAAAATAATAATTAAAAAAAATCTACAAGAAAATATATTTTGCCTTATAAATCAACTAAAACAACACTATTCCCAGAAATCTTGCAATATGAAAACTGATAACTTACAAGAAATCAAGGATAAATATCTTCAATATAAACAAGTCAACTTAAGTTTTTTTATATATTGCTGCACTTTTCTTTAAAACAAAACAATAAGATTACTTTTAATAATTTAAATATATAATTCTTTTTTAATTTTTAATTTGTTAATTAAACAAGAAAATCAGTTAATAAGTAAAAAACTTTTTACTCAGGTTTTAATTATTTATTATACATATATATTATAACATTGCATCAATTATTAAAAATAAAATTACAAAACTTTCATTTTAATAGCTTTTTTAGAAAAAGAAAAAATATATAAACAATAATACTTGTCGTAAATTAAATTGTTGCTTCAAATTTACACTTCCACTTTTAATTAGAGGGGATTTGAACACAGACTTTCAAACTACCTCCAACTATCTCCTCCATCCTATATAACCGATAAGCACAATACATGTGAAAAAGGTAAATCATACCCAATGTAATTATTTAGTGTTGAAACAGTACTCACTAGCTGGTCCGGCTCATGATTTCCCACATATGTATATAATCAATGGTCAGTTTATATTAAGATAGCAAATCTGCAAACTATAATAGACAAGCTGTATTTTTATATTGGACTATTTCCATCATCTAATATGTGTGTTGAATGTCTTTAGAAAAGTTTAATTTTATTTAAATATTCCAAATTCATTCAATTGTTAGTAATATCACAGCAAACAGGTTAGTATATGCACCAACTGTTAGTAATATCAACGCAAACAGGTCAGTATATGCACAATGTTTTGAGAAGTATTTTTTCCCTTTTTTTCAGGTGTTGCTGGCCTGACCAGCATCGGATTCAAACCTGGATTCTTAGATTCTTGATTATTGAATTTTAAGGTAACACTCTAACCAACTGAGCTATCCTGACAAAGGCAGCAGTATATAGTAATTTTATATACTTATCTATGAGGTTCCTCTTGATTTCTCCACTTTTTCCTAAGAGCAAAGTTGATTAGTGGTTTCCATATATTACGCATAGTCACACTAGGTTGGCTTATGGGATTTTTTGCCATTGTCATGTGACCAGCTGCATTAAATTTTTCTCTTTGTATATTTTCTTCTCTATCCAATATTTTTGTATTCTCCCAATTGAATATATGTTCATTGGTACATACATGGTCTGCTACCTTAGACATATCTGTTTTCTCTTGGTAATCATCAGTTTATGTTCTTGCAAGCACTTTCCAATGGGATGGCTGGTCTCACCAATATATATATCCTTCCACATTTACATGATATTTCATAGATGTATTTTTTTCTTTTTAGCATTTCAAGTTTAGACTTTGTAGATGTTAGAATTCCTCATAGTGTGGTATGGCTCTGGAAAGCTGTTCTGATGTTATACTGATTGCAGATTTTTCTTAATTTGTCTGTTATTTTGGAAGGTATGGGTACACTACAGTACCAATATACATTTTTCTCTTGATGGTTCTTTTTGTTGTCTATTTAATGTTTTCTTAATAACAGCTGTTGGATAACCATTTTTCATAAGAGTTTGTTCTATATAGATCTTTTTCTAAATCACCAGTTTGTGAACAAACTTCTTTTGTTCTATTCCACAGTGATAGTATAACTCCATACTTTGAATTTCTGGTGTGATTGGATGTATAGGTTAGATATTTCCTGTATGTGTAAATTTTCAGTAAACTGTAGTTTTGATTTTTCCATGAGGGAGTCTTGTCACAAGAACATCTAAGAATGTCAATTTCTGTTCTTGTTCTGATTCTATTGTGAATTTAATTGTAGGGGATATGTTCTTGATGTGTGTCCAGAAAGTTTGTAGCAAAGCTTCACCATGTGGCCATACAACAAATGTATCATCTACATAGCAAAGACAAACTTTAGGTGGATATGGAGTAGTAATTTATGGCTGTGGTTTCAAGTTCTTCCATGTAAATATTGCTAATCAGGAAAGACAATGATGAGCCCATAGCCATTCCTTGATTTTGTTGGCAGAATTCTGTGTTATATTGAAAGTAGGTTGTTTTTATACAGAATGTTAATAGTTTCATTATGCCATCAATGGAAACAGCTGTTCTGGTTTGTAAACTATTATCACCATTTAATCTTTTCCTTACAATAGACAATCTTCTTCACATGGTACATTCATGAATAAACTTTCCACATCAAAGCTTATTAGTAAGTCAGTTCTTTCAATTTTCATGTTCTTGATTAATTCTACAAAGTATCTAGAATCCTTGATAAAGGACAGGGTCTTGTATGCCAAAGGACTTAGAACTTTGAGAAAAAATCTTGCCAAATTCTGGCAAGGTGAATCTCTAGAACTAACAATAGGTCTTAATGGAACATCATCCTTATGGATTTTAGGTAGACCATAAAGATGAGAAATTTTGTTGAAATATGATATTATTACACTCTTTTCTGAATCGGTGAAGTACTTGTGATGCTTTCTGAGTAACTTTGTTTCCATACTTGGTATTGTATCTTTTGTCATTTTTTTTATATTGGACTGCTGTGAGGAGTTCTTGTATTTTGTTGTCATAATCAGTTGTATTCATTACAACTGTTACATTGCCTTTGTCAGCAGGGAGAATAATTATAGATTTATCAGCTTTGAGAGATTTAATTGCTTTCTTCTCCCCATAGAATATGTTTGACTTTAATTTTTATTGCTTGTCAAGGGTTCTTTTTATTCTCCAGCTTAATTCTGCTGCTTCTTCCAAAGGCAATTTTTGAGTCACTTCCTCAGTGGCTGCCATTATATCTAATATGGGGATATTAGTTGGTATTATGACAAAGTTTAATCCTCTTTCAAGAACACAAATTTCACTATCTGTTAGATGTTTAGAACTTAGATTTTTAACAACTGAAGCTGATACATTGTTGGTATCTTATGATTTTTGATAGGTCCATGTAGGTTAGCAAGTTTCTTCTTGTGACATTCTTTTATTTTTGCCTGTAATGTAGAATATCATTTTCTTACTGCATGAGAAACTCTCACATAGTCATCCTCAGTAAGTTTATTTTTTAGAAGACATTCTACATTATTAATTGAATGCATTGTTTGAATGCATTGTTTGATACTTAAAAAACCTTTAAGCATTTATTATTTCTCTTAACAGAGCTTCACTTGCTCAATGGGTAATTTTTTCAGCTCTCTGAGAGTGAATCGGAGGTTTTAGTTGCAAACCTTTAGGAATTACCCCATCAGATTTACATTTACGTTAAGAAAGTTAAATGATTTTCTACTTTGGCCAGCTTTAGACATAGTTTTTCATAATGTCTAAAGTTTGATATAGTATTGGGTCCATACTGAATACTTAGTGTTTTCTTGAAGATTTCTGATGATGGTGCTGTATTTTTATATTGGACTATTTCGATCATCTAATATGTGTGTAGAATGTCTTTAGAAAAGTTTAATTTTATTTCAATATTCCAAATACATTCAACTGCTAATTATATCACAGAAAACAGGTTATTATATGCACCAACTGTTAGTAATATTGCAGCAAACATGTTAGTATATGCACCAACTGTTAATAATATCACAGCAAACAGGTTAGTATTTGCACCAACTATTAGTAATATCACAGCAAACAGGTTAATATATGCACAACATTTTGAGAGGTGGACAAGCTTCAATCTTCACCAACCTCCATATCTTCAGCCATCCATATTATAAAAAATCTGATGATGGAATATTCAAAGCCCTTGTTGAAGTCCATATTATTGTCATACCTATGTTGACTTTAAGTCACTCTGATCCCTCATATATAGGACCTTAATATGTCCATTTAAATATACAGAAGAGGAATGGGAAAAATTCAAAATAAATTTGTAATATTTGATTACAAGTATAAACTTTAGATGTAACTTGAGGGATTAAAACATAGACTCTCAAGCACCCTTCAGCTACCAACTTTTATCCTATATAACTGATTATATAAATGAGTGGAAGATGATAATATTAACCAACTAATGAGTGTTGGTTCAGAACAAAATATGTATATTTGATTTATCCTTTTCACATGTATGTGGATATGTGTATTCATTATATAAGACTGAATGGATAGCTGAAGACCGTTTGAAAGTCTGTGTCCAAATCTCCTCTAATTACATCTAAATTTCAATATATACATTATACTTACAAAGAAATATTTTTCCTTTTAATAAATTGTTTTTGTATATATATAATGTTTTCATGGTTATAAGATGTAGATAAATTAATATTTTTGGGAACAAACTGTGTATTATTTTGCATTACAATCTGATAGTTCGATGGACTAGCAACCGCCATTATCAAGGTTAACTTTTGAAAGAAAAATCGTTAGATCTCAAGCAATAAATAACGTGACTCAGTGCAAGATGAGAAATGAGATTCAACTTGAAGTAGTTCAGCATTCACAATATGAGGCTTATCAAAATGTTTATTTCTCTTAGTTTTTCCACCTATTAATTTTAAGTTAATATTAGATAAAATGAGAGGTTTCCACATAGCTGGAATATGTTGTGTTTCCTCAGCTCTATTTAAACCAGTAGGTCTCTTTAATATTTCCATTGACTCTGTCTGTCCTTTTTTGTTAAATCATTAAAAATATCAACAAAGCACATTATCAGTTTAACAAGGCTGAGTTGCAATAGCCTTTTTGATATAAGATTAATTAGAAGACAAAATTAATTTAATAGAAATATTTTTCTTCGTTTCAACTTTAAAAAAAATAACAAATATCTTTAGTCTCATTTCACTTCAAATATTCAAATTCACAAATCAATTAACATAAATCTTCAATTAAATTTGGAAAATGATGGTAATAGACATAAATTAAATCAATATGATTACAACCATAAATGTAGCTCAAATGAATTTCTTTACAAAAAGATCAATCTTCTTTTATTTTTTAAATAATACTATTTCCTTAATGACTATTGTAGTTTCAACCTTGTTAAGGGGTATAGTTGTTTAACTTCATATTTTAGAAATATTTCAATTGATATAATTCAAAATGTTGTCAACAATATAAGATTTGCAAAATAATTCAGTTCACATTATACCAAATTTAGATACTAGTTGTAGAAAACAATTCAACTTTCATGCTGTTTTTAAAAACTTCAATTTATTCAAATACTTTCAACTTAATAAACTTCATAAAATATAATAAGTATTGAAATAACATTATAAAAATTTACATAAAGCAAATATTGAATATTTTTAAGACAAGTTATGCAATACAATTCTTGTCAATAATTTTCTTTGAAAATAAAATTTAAAAATTATTTAAGAGAAACATTTTTGACAAATATTTTCACAGAGCTTAAGTATTTGCACAAGTATAAAAAATGAATTCCACATACTTCATACTTCTGATTAAGAAATTACCTTATTCATTTTAGTGCAATGGTAGAATGCTAGATTAAAAACTAAAAGTTTATGAATCAAAGTTCAATCTGTTATTTTTGAATAATGAATCATAGTGATTATGTACTTCCGTTCTGCTCATCAAATATTGGAATTACAAAAGACTAGTGACTTTTATCAGAAGGTGTATTCCATCTAAAATCCAAACAAAATTGAACATTCTAAACAATTATTTTTTAAAATAAAAAATTGTAGTAAACATAAACTTCATTGAAAAATATGTTAAAAAGAATTTAATATTGGCATAACATTACCATTGAAAATCAGACATTTGTTATAATACCAATTTATTTTCTATCATCTCAGTTTTCAGCCATTGTTATATATGTGACTTATCAATAGGTACTTTATAAAAGTAACTAGAAAATTTTCACTCTAATATCTGGCTGATGGATTTCTTCAGTGAATAGCATATTTTTGATATAAACTTATAACCAAGATTAATAAACTTTTATTAGATCTATATTTTTAACAAGAAGATGGCATGGTTCTAAAATTTTTGTGATATTTATTTGAAGACCTTAGCTTAAGTAGAATAAAACAAGAAGAATGCAACAGTTGGATGGTGGTAATGTAATAGTACTTGAAGCTAAGACTAACCAATAACCATAACCTTATCTGAAATAACTTTGTACTAAGGATCTGCTATCATTGATAACTTATGTTTTACAAGATCTCATAAAAAAATTAAAAAACTTCAATTGTTGAAACAGTGTCAAATTAAAAAAGACATGGATTAGTTTGTTTAAATAAAAATTTGTAAGCTTCAGAATTGAATAAAAAATATAAAAAGAAATTAGAACCAAAATGCAAACATTTTTCATATAATATATAAAAACTAATTGCGATATAAATGTATTGTTAAAATGTATATGCTGTTTGACATATTCAACTCAAAATTAAATTTCAACAGCCATTATTTATTAAATAAATAGAAATCAATAATTTTACTATTTTCTGGATTATTGTAATATTTATATGAGTGTGGATATTTATTAAAAAAAAAGGAGTCTTTATGATTTATACTTTGATTTTATTAATCCTCAGCATGCTTTGATATATAAAATATCATATTCATAATAATCTAAAGAAATTATATTGCTATGAATATAATATTTTGCATATTGAAAGCAGTAATAAGATCAAAGTTTAAATTATAAAGACTACCGTTTCTGTATAAATGTCCATAACATTTATTTAAATATTAAATAAATGTAAATAAGTTGTTTTAATGCTTATTTTATGTAAATTAAAAATAGTCTTCCATCTCCTTTTGGCAGAATAATAAAGAACATAGTTAATTGTTTGAGTCATATGATGTCCAAGCTCCAAAGTGACTGGCTGAATAAAACAATTTCATTCAAATAACCACAATAATGTTCTTATCTCATTTAGAATTGACCTAAAAAAATCTAATTCTCATGTCCAACCATATCACTAATAATCTAAAAAAATCAGACGTTTTGTGTGCATGTGTGTTTTGCAGAGAGATATATACAACAGTGTGACTTAAGCTCACACTTAAACAATTTTCTTTCTCATCAAAAAAAAATCTATGAAATCAATAAACTTTTATCTCATCCAGTAATGGTAGATGAAGAAACTTCATATTGTGCTATTTAATCTATAAAAAATAATAACCAAAGCTTCATACAACAAAGAATGTTACTATAACAAAGTTTCTACATCCAGAAGTGCACACAAGATTTCTCTGTAAAAGGGAAACATGGCTCCAAGACTTTGAATGTTTTATTTAAAAGATCTAAGAAATTTATAGTGATTATTTTACTTTAAGTGATCAAATTTCAATTTTAAAATTAGTCATGTGATTGTGTAAAAAGAAACATGTTGAAAAGGTTCCATTAAAAAATGAAAGCTGGATTGATGTATTAAATATTTTTTTTATTTATAATGAGTTATCTATTCCAATTTTGTTTTAAATTGATTATTTTTAATTAATGATTATTTTATATAAATATTAATAAGAATAATAAAAATACATGAAAATAATAATATGTAAAAATCATAATGATTTCTTGTGCTTATCAACTTTGATTACAATTTTTTTATGATAGATACCAAATTCAAATCATTTTTTATTTTTGTACAATAAGCCACCTCTGTTAAGCTATGTTTCACTATCTTTTTCCCCATCATAATATTTTAGAAGTTTTAATGCTTAAAAAATAATAATTTTTTGTAGATACTGAGTTATAGATTTTATAAACACAATCTGAAATAAAACAAACAAACAAACAATATTCTCCTTGATGTTAAATAATAATTTAATATTTATCAGTTTGCACTATTTTTCATTTTACTTTTTTTTATTTCTTTTTTTGATACACAATAAATCTTCTAACTCAAACACATAAAAACATATGCAGAAAGAAAATGATCCACAAGGTGGGCTTATGGCAGAACCAGTTTCATCTGTTTTTCAATATCTTTTCTTATATGTCTTCATCATCATAGTTTAACATTTATCCTTAATAAATACCCTCATTTTGTCAATATTTATTTAGAATAAATATTAAAACTTCTTTACTAATCACTTTATTAGGTTATAAAGTATTATTTAAATTTTCAGTCTGGGTGTATATTTTAAACAAGATTAACATATCAATTATCAAAAATTCCAGCCCAAAAATTATTCATTTAATTCTTTTTTCTTTTTCCTACTCATGCATAATATATTCAAAACAGAATAAATATTCTAAATTTAATACACACTAAAAACAGATAGATAAAGACATGTAAAAAGCAAATGATTCCAAATAACTTCTAGTTTTAAAAATGATTAGTAAATAATCTTTAACATTTATTCTAAATTAAATTGTCAAAATATATACATTACACTTGTAAAGTGTTTTATAATAAGACAAAAACTAAATAAAAAAATTATTCTACTGTATCTCAATCATAACTAGCAATCTAATTTTTATTCAGTTATTTTGATGTTTTATATTTATACTATTTTGTTTTCATTCTTGCATTTATTAAAAAATTTACAAATTTTTTGCCAAAATTAAGAAAGAAAAAAGGCACATAGTTTTATTGCTTGGGAGTTCATAAGAAGTTTGAAAGCTAGACTTGCAAGCACCAGAAATGATGCAAGGGCCACCAGATCCCACATCAGACACTCCACCAGCTGCACCAAACTGTGCAGGGTAGTTAAGAAAAGATAGGTAAGAGAAGATATAATTAAAAGAAAATATTTCTTTTCTTTATTGTTAAACACAGTAATCTGATAATAATATATTTAAAATAAGTTTAATTAGCACTCCATCTTCCCATGTTTTTCCTTTTGGTTGCAGTTTTAATGAAAAAATGCATTTCATATTTTATCTTTATATTTTTGATAAATTTTACTAAAAAAAATAAAATCAAATTACAAAAAAAGATATAAAAATAAAGACTCTAAACAGAAGCTTTTCCTTTGTATCTATATTCAGATTAATAAAATGAAATTAATAAAAAAAATTAATTCTTCAAAAAATCTGTAGATATAAGACAAATTTAATTAAACTTAATTTCAAATAATAAAAACATTCTTTAAAATATTAAAATTCGACTATTAATTATAAAAAAATAAAAAATAAATTTACTGACAGTAATGTATTCTATTTGACAGTACGTTTACTTCTGCACAAAATAAATATATTCTTTTGTTTTTTCTCTGATCACTTTTTCTTACTAAACTAAGATTTGTAGAATAAATACAATTGCTATGATATTACTAGTTTTCACTTTCAGAATGTTCCTCTTTTCAAAAGAGCATTACATACTTTTGTCACATTTTGTAAAGATCAGTTATTACTTTAATTAATCTACTTCTTTATTTGTACCTGCAGATAAATATAATAATTTTAGTCATGTGTGAAAAAAACAGACAGTCATTAATGTAACATAAAAAAATTTCTAAGTGGAAATTTTATGATTTTAATTAAGTTATAAAATGAACAGCTTTTAGGTTTATAATCATTATTGAAGACTATAAATTAATAAGATGAAAGTTGATAGTGCAACTATCTGTTATATGATGATCTGCAGTTTGAATTCATATAGAAGTTGATATCTCAAACATCTGAAAATTTACAAAAAAAAAATATGTTAGCCATATAGTTTTTGGTCAATAAGCTTGAGTTTAGATATTATTAGGTAAAGATAAAATAATAAAAAAATTCTGCAAAAAAACTCTCACTATAAAGCCTCATGACTACTGTCTCTTCCATTATGTTTTAAAATAACATTAAAATTAACAATATTATTAAAAACATAATTAAATGTAGGATAACTTAAAATTTATCAATGTTTATTATAATTATCACTTGACTAAGAGAGGAAAGAAACATAAATCTACATTTCCCCAATATAACAAAAAAAATTAAAAGCCATCTGGCTCAAACTAATGAATTATGATTTCGTCATCGTTAACAAGTATTTCAGTTATGTCACATTATAAAGGTATTTTTTATTTTTTCAATAATAGTTCAACATTCATTTGAAGGGTTCTGAATTAATTAAGGACATTTATTTTTTAGTCAAAATTACCTAGACGTCTATTGAATGACTATTACTAAATTAACTATCGACTGTCTATGTGAAAAAAAAACCGAAGCATGTATTCCGGATTCACACTCTACGTAGGTAGCGGGTTTTAATGGCTTATTACTATGCTATGACCTTTTTTCCTCAGGAAATCAAGTTTTTAGCATAATTGATTAAACTTCTAAAAGCTTTATGTACATAAGTGTAAATATTTTTTTTTTCTTTTTTACAAATTTTAAATGTATTATATCTTTTTATCTGTATTTAAAAAAGCTTAAAATATATGTAATTAACTAAGTAAAATAAAAATACAAAGAATAAAATATTAATGCTGAGTAACTGCAATAAGTTTAAAGTAAAAAGTTAAACAGCTGTTCTTTTTATAATGTAACGCAGGTGGTGTAATTAAACAATTTTTTTATACTTTTCCATGGGCTAAGCTTTCACTAAATAAGATTTAATATTGGAAAACGCAGATGTAAGAAATATAAAAAGCTTTAACGTTGATGGATAATTTCAAAAATCTTTTTGATAAGCTGTAATTATATTCTCACTTAATTGCATGTTTTAAATTGAAATTAATTAACTTAAAAATTAATCAATGTATACAAACATTTAAGTTAAGACTTTTTTTTTTCGTACTGTATATATATTTAATTCAGTCTATATTACTTTAGTTAATGACTAATTTAAATTTGTGTTGACTTTTTCCTTGTACAAAACAGAATTTAAAATATGAAAAATATTGATTTATTCAGTAAGCATCTAACTCACTTCACCCATTATTCTGCCCAACACCATAAGTTCTTTCAAAAAACCGATTTGCCATTGATTGCCTTCTCATTAATACAATTTAATCTAAGATCTCATTAAAATTATATCATGAGCGTACACATATAAAATTTATTTTAGCAATTATTCACAGTGGAATACAAAAAAGCTACATTTTTAATATATTAAATAATTTTATACATAAATGGAAAAAAGAAAAAAATAGAAAAGGGTTTCATTACTTTATATAAATAAAAAAGTGTGTGAAATGATTATGGATTGCTTTACATATTTGAATATAGCAATTAGTGTAGCACCAAGTGCTAATAGATTAATTGTTAATGGAAAAGATATTGTTTTCAAAATCAACAAATAATGTATTATGTCGGTGACATAAAAGAAAAGGCAAAGTCAGATTTTGAACATTTAAACATCATTAAATACTTTCTAGCTTAAAATAAAATTGTATTCCTCATCCTATTTACGTTTCAACTACGTAGTGTTATTAAATATGAGAGATCTAAACTATCTGTATTTTTATATTGGACTATTTCCATCATCTAATATGTGTGTTGAATGTCTTTAGAAAAGTTTAATTTTATTTAAATATGCCAAATACTTTCAACGGTTAGTAATATCACAGCAAACTGTTTAGTATATGCATATCCTAATCTGTTTGCTGTGATATAAAACATCTTGGTATTGATAGGAAATTTATTTCTACAATATAAAAAAAAGATTGAACTATTATGATGGCATCTCAAAATATGTGGAAGAGTTAATAAAAATTACATAGGGATAAAGACCAAGGAAAAAACTATCCCCTACACATTTTTTGAATCACCCAGCATTTAAAATAAAGAAATGAAATGTGCAATTAAATCTATGAAGAAAAGAAAACTTTCCACTAATAATGGAATTATAACTGATATCTTAAAAAAGCATGTAATAAAATAAAACTATTGTCAAGGTTATATATCAAATGCATGAATGATAATGGTATACCACACGATTAAAAGAACGCAGTAGTAATAATGGAATTTTAAAAAGTTAATTGAAAGATATAAATTAAAGACCCATCAGTCTTTTATCAGTTCCAAATAAAAATTTTACCCAAATTACTACAACTCATCTACAGAGAACTTTAAATTTAAACCAACCGAAAAAACAAGCTGGATTAAAGTCATTTTAGCACAGTGGATCACAACAAATTATTGAAAAAAATTATAGAAAGGGGCAATGAATATGTATTGTCATTAAGCTTTGGATTTTTAAATTATGAAAAGGCATTAAATTATATAAGTATTTCTACAGTAATTAATGCATTGGATTATTAATATATAGATCGACTTTATTATCATATTCTGAAGAACATCTATCAAAATGTGACAGCAATAGTTAGATTACATAGTGATAATCAGAAGATTAATATTGAGCAGATTGCAACAGGGTTTAACTCCACATCTCCAAAACTTTTAATAGCAGTTTTACAAAAATATTTTATCAATTAAATTTGGAAGCTAATGGAATAAAAGTAAATGGAGATTATTTTAAGTCATCAGAATTTTGCGGATGATGTGGCTGCTTTTGCAAATAATACTTCAGAACTTCAACAAATGTTGCAAGAATTATCAAATGAAGATAAAAAATATAGACATAAATATAAATGCTAAAAAGACTAAAATGATGTTCAGTGGATTTTTTCAAAAGAAGAAAATAGAAATTAATAATGACAAAGCAAAAGTTAACAACTACAAATGTCTGTCACATTACTAATACAAATGGGAAATATAATGGATGAAATTAATCATAGAATTAAATTTGGATGGAGAGTTTTTGTTAGAATAACTTAATATTAAAAGAAAATATGTCTATATGTTTGAAAAACAAAGTTTTTAATAAATGTGTAATACTAGTTCTTACTAATGAATGCAGACACACATAAATATGATTAAATATTTTATTAATGCATGTATACAACATATATTACAATATATATAAAACTGTTTGCTATACCATATGCCTGATACATTGACTGAGGTATAATGCATCTATTTACTAAGGAACTTCAGCATCTTTCTAAGTTTACCAATACTTTCAGCTGTACTATGATAGCTGCTCATATTTGGATAATTTTTAGCAGCTTCTAGTTGTTCTTACCTCACTTCTTTGGCCATATAATGGATGTGTGTAATGCTATTCAGCTTTGACAATAATTTGTGGTTATCTCACTTTTATCTCCAACTGTAGGTAGATACCCTTCTATAATGAGAATAATCAAATTTACTGAGCATTATCACATAAGGAGTTATTGAATTTATCTTACCTATTGATATATCCATTGTTCTGTGGCAATGAATTTTCTATTCCATTAAGATGAAATCTGGACTAGATAGTTGGAAGTAGGCTGAGCTATAACATTCTATTCTCTGATTAAAATTAGCTGTGGAGAATATAGTCATCGAGATACTGTGGTGGACATCTTTGTCACTTTCAGGCATCATCAGATCTGGTGTCTTCATTTGTAAATTTTGTGTCTGCATCAGCAGTTCTAGTGTCTTCATCTATAGGTCTAGTAACTTTGAACATTATAGACTTTTTACTGCTGACTGGTGATTCTTCACTATTGGTTAGTAATGTACACTTCAACCATAGTTGGTTTCATTGCCAGTGTTATTCCTATCCATATGGTGATGAAGAATCACAGTTTGCAATCCTTTTAATTTGGTCACAACTGCCAGAATACATTTGATCATTTAACTATACATGCAACATAGAACTTTGGAGCCTATTTGCACTTTAGTACTTCTCTTTTCATTTTTTTCTTTACCAGAATTAGACCTGAAAAGTGAAAGTTTATACTTGGATCTCTGCTAAATAATAGTTCATCTGGCAGCTTGTCAGTGATTGTGTGTCATATAAAATGCTGCACTAAAAGCATTATGACAATGCAAGTGTTGGGATGTTCCTACTGTTGGATATATCTTATCTATTCATATACCTATTTGTCTGTGGTGATGATGCTCAATCTGATCACAAGTGAATGGAGTCTGTACTAGTCCATTAGTTGAAAGTAAGTTTAACTATAACATATACTTAACAGAAAAGCAACACAGAGAATTCATTGAAGTATGGAGAGATGTATATTAGAAGTAGCAAGAAGGAATTGAAAATATTGTACATGGTAAGAGAACAAACAGATATTGCTGACATTATTACAAGAATTAAGAAACTGAAGAGGATCTGGGATGGACATATTTAAAAAAAAAAACAATAATTGCTGGGCAGTTGAAATTTTAAACTGGATACAAAGAGATTGTAAAAGACCTAGAAATAGACTACATGTGAGATGGATGGCCAAATAATTTGCTGTATGATATGAAGAAAAAACGTTAGAGATAAAAAAAACTGGGTTAAACTTGAAGAGATCTTCATTCTGCAGTGGATCAATAAAAGTTGAAAATTTATGATGATGACAATAAATTTATGGTAAATCATAGAAATAATATATTTAATCCAGACTCTTTCATAATAAAGAAGTATTATTTTTAACAATATTATTTTTCTATAATGATTAAAGACGTGCAGGTAAATGGTGATTTTATAAATTACTATAAACTTAGGTTATATAAAAATTACCATTTCATTTAACATTTGAAATCAGACTGTGGTTATTCCTGCTTGTTATAGTAAGTGTTTAATCTCATCATCTTAAAAGAATCATATGTATTTATTATTATTATTATTATTATTATTATTATTATTATTATTATTATTATTATTATTATTATTATTATTATTATTATTATTATTATTATTATTATTATTATTATTATTATTATTATTATTATTATTATTATTATTATTATTATTATTATTATTATTATTATTATTATTATTATTATTATTATTATTATTATTATTATTATTATTATTATTATTATTATTTTACATCACTCGATTTTAGAGAAAATATGTTTTGTTTCAATAGAAATTAAAGTAACATTTCACTTTTAAAGTTAAAGTTATGATTCATATCCATTTCACATTATTTTCTTTTGTACATATATGTTTCAATAGGACACAAATTATATTTAAAGGTTTATTGATTTATTTGTGTATATATGTACTTATAAGTGATATTTAAAACGAATCAATTTGTAAAAATAATCGTTTGGTAAAGTTTATAAAGCAATACCTCCTGAAAATCGCATACTAATAGCAGGAACATTACTTTCACCAGGAAACAGAAGGGAGATAACAATCTAGGTTGATAAATGAAAATCCCTTGTTTTTCATTCTTTTTTTTAAAATGTTCATATATATAAGTATTGCTTAATTTCGTAAAGTTTTGTTTAAAAAAAAAAGTTTCTCTTATTATAAAAAAAAAAAATGGAAGAAATATATGTATTTAGGAATCAATATATTAAAGGACAATACAACATGACTAGCTAAAAGGAAAACATTAACGTCTGCTCTGCAAAGGCAAGCTTAAACTCTATTTAAGACTCAAAACCAACCAAAATGCAATTAATACCGTACTATAAAGAATTTATTAGCTTTCAAATAGGAATATACATGTTTAAATATGAATAACATATATGCGTATTCGTAGGAAATCTAGTATGAGAACCCATAAATAATAATAATAAAATTGCCTAGGAAATTAAAATATAACACTAGCGATTAAAATTGGATTATAGAGAATCAAATTTGGATTTCTCATGTTTCTATTACTACACTTAGAGGAGATATATATATTATAATCATTTTCTTACTTATATCAAATCTTTTATTAATGAAACATTGAGAATAAACTAAATATGCAATAATTATCTAACTAGTAACACATATTAATACTAGATGATAGATTTAATCTCATAACCAGAAAAAAATTTGTATTGATATTCATTTATCAAGCACATTAAATTTACAAAATTTTAAAACTTATTATAATTTGAAATTATAATGTTACAAAATCTAAATAAGTCATTCAAACAACATTAACTGTGACTAATTGCAATTTTGAATAATTTATTAGATTTGCTTTTGATTGTATATATATTCAAACATGTATTTTTATTATATATGCATCCATTAAATATCCCTTTTAACTAAACATATAATAAAACTTAAAGTGAAATTGATTAGTTGATTAAATTGTTGTCAACAAATTAAAAATCCTTCTATTTTTTCTTTTCAAAAACTTTATTTTCTAATATCAATACTGAACACATATATCTATATATAGAATACAAAACTCCAACATTTCAACTGTTTTTATCTTTATACAGTCATTTTCAAGGATCTGTAACAACAATATGAAATACATATTTATAAATAAATTTCAATTACATAAATACATTCATCTTACATTTACATAAACAGTAACAAACATATTAAACATACATAATTATATTTTACTTACATCTCTCTCCCACTGCTATTTTTTATTACTCTTACTTTTACATTATTTAACTACAAATCTGTCTTAAAATCACCCAAGAAAGTTTTTATACAAATTTAAAAACCAACCCTAATTTCAAATAACCTCCTCCTTTTTTAAATCTTATCTAAAACCCATCTCAAAACTACATGCCTAAACTATAGCTTTAAATAAATATAAAACAAACATTATATTATATTATAGTTTAGGAATGTAGTTTTGAGATAGGTTTTAGATAAGATTTAAAAAAAGGGGGAGGTTATTTGAAATTAGGGTTGGTTTTTAAATTTGTATAAAAACTTTCTTGGGTGATTTTAAGACAGATTTGTAGTTAAATAATGTAAAAGAAAGAGTAATAAAAAATAGCAGTGGGAGAGAGATGTAAGTAAAATATAATTATGTATGTTTAATATGTTTGTTACTGTTTATGTTAATGTAAGATGAATGTATTTATGTAATTGAGGTTTATTTATAAATATGTATTTCATATTGTTGTTACAGATCCTTGAAAATGTCTGTATAAAGATAAAAACAGTTGAAATGTTGGAGTTTTGTATTATATATTGAAGCAGTTGATATCTAATCATCATCAAGCTTCATGCTTCACCATCTATACTAATCTCCTGTGGTGCCCACAATTCATACCTCACTGAAGATATATGCCATTCACCCACATTCTATGCATAATGATCCAAGAAATTAATAAAATTAAAATATTTAGTAAAATAAAACAGTAGTGTGCATGATGCATATATATATATATATATATATATATATATATATATATATATATATATATATATATATATATATATATATATATATATATATATATATACCCCCCCCGCGCCCCGGGGGCCCCCCGGCCGGGGGCCCCCCCGGGGCGCGGGCCCCCGGCGCCCCCCCCGAAGCAATAATTCTATTAATATTTATTGCTGAAAATTAGACATTTTCTTTATAGAATTGTAAATCTTTATATGAAGTAGTTGAAGATTTTTATATGGATGTACAAAAGGCTTTTGATCAGAGCAAACAACATTTTAAAATTGTTATGGGAGACTTTAATGCTAGAATTGGTAAACAAATGAAAGATGAAATTGCTGTAGGTAATTTTGGTTATGGTAATAGAAATGAGAGAGGACATAGACTTGTGGAGTTTGCAGAAAAAGAAAAACTTTATATTATGAATTCATATATATATATATATGTATTTTAATAAAAGTGTTGGAATGTAAAAACAAAGTAAAATGGGGAAGGCTCAAAATACTGAAATGATCTTTATCTATAGTCAGATTGTTTTCATTAATTAAAATTATAAATCTTAGTTAAAATTAGAATCATAAGAAATTTTTTTGTTAGTTCATTTGCAAATCTTTACAAATATCTAAAATGATATTTCAAGCCTTATCTGTTTTAAAAAAATTTTCTTAATTAAATCTTTTACTAATTTAATATTTTTTTAATCAAGAGATTACAGGGATAGCTGTGGGCAACTGAAATTGCATTCTTGGGGAAATTAAAAGGTGTTTAAAAAGAGCCCATAGAACAAAAGAAGTCAGTTAATAATTAAATTTAGAATTACTAAATTATTCTAGAATGTTTGAATTAGTTTTTGCATTATGATATTTGAGTAAGGGAAATCCAGTGCCTTTCTCTTTTTTTCTGATACTGCATGCTGCTGCCATGTTCCATCCATCTGACTGGCTGCTATTCTGAGGTAACCTCATTCTATGCAGAGCTGCCTTTAATATAAAGTTCTTAGTTAATCTGTGCATGTAAGATATAATGAAAATCTTATGTTTTATTCGGGTATTAATTTACAAGTTTCTATTAATTATGTTCTTAAACTCCCTCTCTCTCTCTCTCCCTCTCCCTCTCCCTCTCTCTCTCTCTCTCTCTCTCTCTCTCTCTCTCTCTCTCTCTCTCTCTCTCTCTCTCTCTCTCTCTCTCTCTCTCTGTAATCCCTTACTAATGTAATGTATTTTTAACTGATTTTTCATGCTTGAACTCATATATATAACTTTGTTTAGCTCCATTAAATATTTCTTATTCATGTTATATATGTAAACAATTTATGCTCTTTAATATTATAATATGCCAATATCATTCAACCTCGCGAATCTAATAAGGGTTTATTTTCTTTGTTTAATGGAGACAGATGCAGGGACTTCATTTCAATTTATTAATAAAGTTTTATTTATGTTTAACAGAAATCGCTCACTAGGTTAGTTTTATATTTAAATCTTTTATTCACATTCTTTTTATCTAAAATATTTTATTGTGGATGCATATTTTACTTTATTATTTGAATTTGTCTTTAAATTTTCATTCTAAAAGATTGTGAACCTTAATATAATTAGTCAATCCCTAAATTGCTGTTACCTGAAGGGCTAATTCTATCAGTTAATACATATATGGGAATCAAAATTAAATATAAATTTGGTTAATTTAATGTCATAGTTAAAAGAGTTATTCTTCAGTATAATATAAATTTGGTTAATTTAATGTCATAGTTAAAAGAGTTATTCTCCATTATAATTTGCTGAATGATTTTTTATTTAAATATATCATTACACAGGAATCAAACCATTTACAGGCTCTAGAATACAATATATTAAGTTTATCATGCATGTATAACGCTGCTGGTATACCTTTAATTTCTCTTATGGTATTTTCACATATATTTTCTTTATTGCTTTGTCATTGGGGACTTTGGAAGTCCAAAGCTCCTGTTCTACTTTCTCAAAATCATTCATAATCCATGGTATATGCTATTTCCTGTGGAATGTGAGGTTTATAGGGTTTTGATTGTGCTGTGAAAGTTCCATACAGCTGGCTCTGGGCATTCAAACAAAACCTCTCCATTCGATACTGTACCATCAAAATGGCAGATGTATCAACCCTCATTCATTAACAAATGTATTAAAATGCTGAAGTATTCAAACTACCATAAGATCTGTATTTTTTTAATAACATGCTAGCATCGTTATTGTTTTATTTAATGGATTTATGCCTGTCTGACTTTTCATTAGATGTTGGAAATAATGACTCATTCATGAAATGTGCCAACATGCTAATTAGTCAGTATGTTGATTTTAAAACTGCTTTCTTTTAAAATACTAATCAATTCCCATAGACATAACTCAATTTGCATTAATGATTGTATAATTTATTCTCGTAAATGTAGTGCATTGTTTGTTTCTTATGTATATGTTCCAAAGATGTCTTTTCCAAACAATGCCAATAAAAACATATATAATGATTTCCATAAGATAGATAAATGATTAAGATTTGATACTTTTGCTTACTTACAAAATCATTTACTACTAAATCACAAACTATCCTCTGTATCATTAATCATCTAAACCTGTCACGATCTTTTATACTTGTTTTATATATCTACAGCATTTTATTTATAGATCTTTGTAAATTGCCATATTAACTCTGCACAAGCTAGAACACACTCCATAAAATCATATCTATTAAATAATGTAAAAGGGATTTTATAAAAAACAAATTCCAAGTTTTGTAAATAGACAATGTCATCACAAACATGAAACATGTTGCAACACATATATGCATTTCTTAATATTTTATTAAATATATATTTTCATGTAAATCCTGGTTTGTTTTGAATTATTATTTTCTAGTTAATATTTAGAATTATTTTCTTTAGCTAATAATTTAGCATTAATGAACAATGGTCTACTCTTATCTCGATCATCATCAGTCTGATCTTATGCTCTACTACTTTGCTTCCGGGCTTGGAATTAAAAATAATTGTGCTGTATCATCGGGAGTGTTGTTCATTGGGTCAAAGACTCGAAGAATAGGCAAACAGGTTAGAATTCAGGATTGCTCCAGACCTGTGTATCTTGAACATGACCGGATTTGAGGTACTTTTGCTTAGGATTTGAGTCGTGTTGAATGGGCAGATGTTTTTGACCAGTACAATATATATATATGTTCAGTAATGATATTAGAAAATAAAGTTTTTGAAAAGAAAAAGGAGAAGGATTTTTAATTTGTTGATATTTTTGTAGAACATATATATATTAAAAGAAAAAGTGATTGTACATTTGCTGTGTTACAATATTTGATAAAATTCCTGAAGTACGTAATATCCATAGTATATATGTGCACTTTAAAATTCACTATCTGTTGGGTTATCACAGAATAATAGATCACTAATAAACATTTATTCGCAAGTATTTGAAGTTTTAATCCAATTTAGTTTAATATCATAACACAATGTTCTATAGCTTAGATTTCTTAGCAACGTAAATGTAAAATATTCGGAGCTACTAAATATTGCTCTCCAAGGCATTATCTGATTTTGACGTTTATTTATTTATTTATTTTGTATCTCTAGAATGATAATAATGCAATCACTATAATGAAATATGATTTTCAGGTATTGGCATGTACGTAAACATTACACAAGTATAAAACTTTATTACATTTATAAGACATTTGGGCCTCGTGGAACTAGAAAGACTTGGTGATATAGAGGTTAGCATGGCTGCTTTTCAAGCAGTTATCATTGGTTCGCTTCCCGCGATGCTTTGACATATTAAAAAAAACCTCAATCTTTCATAAATCTGGATTTACTTTTGGAGAATCAAAGCTATGCAAAAAAATTCAATGATCTGTATGTAAATCAAAGGTCAGGAAAATAGAAATGTACAACTTAAAAAAAAAATCATATATGATAGTCATCCATAGGATCTGTGAGCAGATCAAATGATAATAATACAGCAATTTCATATTTATTAAAAGAAAAAAAAATTCCCAATTATCTGCCAACCGGATGAATCAAAAGTAATATAAATTGCATAATAAAAAGTATATAAAAATGAAATTTTATTAATGGAATAGAAATTAATATGTTAATTTTATTTCACATTCAATTTAAAGATCTATTATATATATTGTAACAGGATTCCGCCAATATAAAAACTTTTTACGAATTATTCCAATTCTAATTACTTATTAGTTTATTTTATTACATCATACTAATTTTTAATATGATTTTCAAGAACCCATTACTCAAGCAGAGGAGTAAATATGATTAATATTTACATATTAATCATAACCCCGGTCAGACCAACATTTAATAAAAATATTAAACAGATGGTCACTTTTTCAGACCAAGGTTACTCTCTCTGGCTGTATGAAACATGAAACATCTCATGGGGATATTTATATATGATGTGATACACTGTGACTTCTTATACGGAGTCAGGAATCTCTCGGCAACTATATCCAGAGAAACCTGTTAGCCACTTTACCTTCCTTTCCATTCCTCACCCTAAGTTTCCCCATATCCTGCTCCATCCCATTTCCACAACATAATCTTTGTCAACTCCATGGCCTTTATATCTAAATCCCCCTTATCTGTTCCCAATCCCAGTATAAAAACCAATAATCCACTTTCTGTATAATCACTTTGTTTATATTTAGCCTTCCATAACTTGATTATTTGTACTCTTTCTGCTTTCAAGCATTTACATTGAATCATCAGATGCCTAATATTTTCTATGCCTTCCTCACACAACTTGCAGACTAAATCACCCATATTTTTCCATTTACATGTATATTCTTTTGTTGCTAAACATCCCATTCTAGCCTTGTTTTAATGGATTTAAACCCAAGGACACCATCTAGTCAACTAGACTAGACTCAAGAGATAATGTAAACACATTACAAGTGCTTGACCCATGGCTAGCTATAAAAAACATGAGATGGACATCACAAAGTATTCAAATAAAATTATCTATTTACTCATAATTAAATTGAGAAAGAGGGAGAGAAACATACAACAATGACACGAATAATTTACAAAAAACATTTATTAAATAATATAACATAAATAATAATGACATGAATAATTTATGAACACATTTATTAAATAATATAACATAAATAATAATCAATATTTAAAAACATAAAACAAAATATGAACACATATAAATTGCTATAATTTATAGCAATTTTATTTAAATATATTTATTATTAATACTTATGAATATCTAATGTTCTAAATTTAAAAGTTCCATACTGATATCAAGAATTCCAAACATCCTATTAATGATGTCAATGAATATATTTATCTAGGTCTAAGCACAATCTTTGGTTTTTCATATGGGTGATCACCCCATCTTCTGATCCAGTCAGATTCATGGTAGGCATATATTTTAGTACAAGTGAAACTTCTTCTTTGTTGTGCTCCCTATGGCTTGGGCTGTTTCTACTGATTTAGCATGGCAGGTTCAAACATTGGCAAAAAAAGCAAGTCAGAGTAATATATCACTGCATCTGGCTAATGTACTCAAAAGATAGGCAGTGGAAAAGAACAAACACTCAGCCATTGGATCTAGACATGCATTTCTTTCTTGTATTCTGGACTTCATTGTTTTAGCTGCTTGTAGATTTAGTTCACTGCTGCTGACTGATCTTGGTTAACTCTCTGGTCAACTATATCATTTTTTTAAATGGAGGGGTTCCTGACAGAGATATTTTAAGTGCTGGCTTTGGCTAAGCATTTATCATAGAGCTTATAGAGGGATTGGCAATCCTCATTGTTTATAACTTACAAGATTAAGAGATACGGTCATGTGATTTATGACTTATTTTGACTAATTAAATGACTTCTATAAAATTCTCTGGATAGTGATCTGAATCATCTGAATAATCTCAATAGTCTGAAGAATCTGAATCATCTGATACAAAAATAGAGGATTTCAGCTTTTTATGTACGTTGGCTCTATCCTTGCTCGAGTTTTCATCCAGCTATCAATCCATTAGATCTTTATTTTTTTAATTAGTACAATTTTTTTATTCTCTAACTTTGTTATTTTAATCACACCCAAATTAGTCCTATATTGTTTATTTAATTAGTCTGGAATCTTAATATCCAGAACCTGATTAATCTTGTACAAATTGTTTGAATTCATTATAAACTTTTAATTAAAAATTGCTTTTAATCACAAGTACTTTTGAAAGAATTATATAAAAATAGAATACCCCCCCCCCAAAAAAAAAAGAAGAAGAAAAGAAAGCTGTTATAATTAATAATTTTTAACCCACTTTCCACTATTACTACTTTTTTTAATTTTAACTTTTCCTTTTTATATATATTTTAAACCAGGTTAAATATTGACATACAATTGTAATTTTTCTATTTTATTTTTTAAAAAATAAATAAAACATGTAACTCGTATTATATTACACATACTTCCGCAATATGTATATATACACATCGTTACAATAAATAGAAATGATGAAGTAAATCAAAAAATATATAAAACACACAATTAAAAAAAAAATAGTGCATCAATAGCTCCCATTATTATAGAGAACATATCAATGAAGATATCTATTTATATTAACTCAAGAAAAAATATTTTATTATGCTTACAATAAGAATGGCGAATTCCCAGTATGGTTATTACTTAACATATATCTGAAAACAAGACATATAAATAAAAAAAAAAAATTACAACAATAATTTTATGGTTTATTGAAACACTTTTGAAAGTCAGCAAATATCCAAAGAGAAGCCTGATCTGTTGCAATTACATCCGAAGCATATATAAATCTTGATAATTTGCTTTAAAACGCTATTGAAATATACAATGATATTGCTTTTAATATCATATGTGTTTATTGAATGAATAAAATAAAATTTTGAAGTGGAAATAAAAATATTGAATAAGCTCTGCAAATAAAAGCTTTTATTTAGCTTTTGTATATTTTTATCTACTTTCAATGGAGAGCCTAATTTATAGTTTTAATTTAACAAATATGTGAAATTTTTAAAATGCCCCCCCCCCCCTATTATCTTTATTCACATTATATCAGTCTTAATCAAAAATTATCCTAAAATTTGCATTTTAAACGAAGTAAAACAAAAAAAAAAAGAGTTATATATCACAATAATACGTCAAAGTATTACAGAAAATATTATATCATTCAATGTGTTATAGAATTTTTTTTTTAATGTAGGTAATTTAGAGTCTCTCAATTATAAGAAAATTATTTATAAGTTTATTTTACTTAAAAGATTAAAATAATTCATTAATGAGATAAGTATGATATACTTAGAAAAAGCCAAAAGAATAATTATAAAAGATCACAATTATCAATACTTAATTTAAGATGAAAGAAAAATTATGCCTTTTTTCAGTATGGTAACTAATAGACTATATTTTCTAAATCTAATTTGTCACAAAAGAATATGCCATTCTAACTGCTTTAAGACATAACAGTAAACATTTATATTTTGAAAAAATACATTTATGTGATTTCAAAAATGCGGTATTGCATTGGTGGTCGAGAGGTCAGCGTGACTGACTTGCACTAGTAGGCAATTGCCCGGGTTGCAGGTTCACGTCCCGACTGATGCTATGACACTTAAAAAAATTCAAATATAAGTGTGTATGCAAAAGTAGATATAAATGAATATTTTTGTATATATGTGTATAGCTATATCTACATAATTCATTATTGCCTATCGCTAACATTAGTAGTTGTAAAAAAAATGGAAAATCATATACCATTACAATACTAGCCATGACAACAAACTTTTTACTACAAATCTTCCACAACCATGATTTCATCTATTAACAAATAGACTTTTTCAAATGAAATTCAATAAGAATAATAAAACATATATATACAAAGCAAAACAGCCTACCCATCATTCACTTCAAAAAGCAATTTCTTTTAACATCAAAAGATGTCTTCAAAAGATTGATGGCTACAGATTCAAGAAAATTTATCACAGAGTTTCTTTTATTTTTCATTTTATTTCACTTCTTCCATAAAAGATAACCTCTGCATTATCAAATAATATTTTGACTATTATTTAATTTGTAATATACAAAGATGTGTTTTGATATCTACTGTTAATTCTATTTTTATAAACTTTAGCTTTCATTAAGACTCAATTTACTTTGACAGTGCAAGAAATTTTATAAACTATATCAGGGATATATTTGTTATCAATTGACTTTTTTGAACAATTTAACAATAAGTTTAAATCAAAGCATTTCTTCAAGGCCACTTTGATACCATCCAATAAAATGTCATCAGCTTATAAATTGATTTATAAGAACAAGTTTTTATTGGATGGTATAAAAGTGATCTGGAAGAAAAGCAATGATTTAAACTCATTATGAAATAATTAAAAACAGTCAATTGAAAGCTAATCTATTCCTGGTGTAGTTTATAAAGTTCTTAGCAGTTGTTGTAAAATTTATATAGGTAAAAATAAATTAAGTCTTAATGAAAGAGTTAAAGTCCAATAAAGTAGAATTTAAAAACTGGATATCAAACCTCAGTTTTGCATATTCATGAACTAAATACAGGTCATAAAATATTATTTGACAATGTAGTGGTTATCTTTTATGAAAGAAGTGAAATATAAAAAAAGAATTTAAAAAATTTTGATATATTCTTTTGAATCTGTGGCCATCAATTTCATGAATACATTCTTTGATGATAAAGAAAGTTAGTTTTTGTAGTAATGAAGGGTAGGCTATTTTACTTTGTATTTATATGTTGTATGTTTTTGTTGAATTTTACTTGAAAATATCTATTTGTTAATAGATAAAACCATGATTGTGGAAGAATTTTAATAAACTTTTGTTGTTTTGACTAGTATTGTAATTTATATAATTTTTTATTATATATATTGTAACATTTTTTACTTTGGTTATAGGCCTTAAATTATACATTAGATGCATGAGTTAATTAAGCTATGAAGAAGAAAAATATTTTGTTCATATTTCTAAAGACATAGCTATATTTCTTGATTAACTTGACCTAATATTACTTAGTATTGTGATTGGAATTGCCGATGAAGTTCAATTTTAATTTATAAAAATAAACAAAATGAATTTGATTTAAATATAGATATGGGGAGGGAATGGGTTTGTAAAACTAATGGTAAGAAAGTAATTTATAAATGTAATGGAGAAGAAAGAATTAAAAGAATTTATAAAAGAGTAGTTAGGAAAGAAAAAATTCTTAAAATTGGGTTTTTGAATATGCAAGGTGATAGGAGACCAGAAAAGTGGATGGAATTAAATAAAACAATTGAAAATGAAGAGCTTGAGGTATTAGCAGTAGTTGAAACACATCTAAGAGAAGAAGAAAAACCTATTTTGAAACAATTGGTATGGCAGGGTATAAATAGAAAAGAAAAAAAAGGGGGGTGATATAGGTGTTATATCAAAAAAATATTTAAATAATGTTAAATGTCAAGAACATTTGTGGTTTGAAATAAGGTTGGATAGTCAAGAATGGATGGTGGCTAGAGTTTATATACCCACTGGAAATAGTCAAATTATAATGGAATGGAATAGTAATATATATGAATGACTAGTTAAAGATATACAAAGTTTTAAAGAAAAGGAGAAGAAAATAATGGTTATAGGGGATATGAATGGACATATTGAAGAAATTGATGATGTAGATAATAAAAATGGACAGCTTTTGAAGGAATTTTGTCAGAAAGTGAATTTTAGTATTGAAAATTTATTAAATATTTATGAGGGACAATACACATAGTCTAGAAATAATATATTCATACAACAGGTTATATTGGTAGAGAAAGAGGGAATAAATAAAATAAGAAAAATTAAGGTGTTTGATAATGAAGAAAAAGTATACACTAGTGATCGTAACTTCATTGTAATTGAAATGGTTAGTAATGTGATGGAGAATAGAAATAAAAGTAGAAATAATCTTGAAAGATGTGGATGGAGAGTGAATGATAAGAATAAGTTGGAAGAGTATAAAATACAACTTGAAGAAATTATGGCACAGTGAGTTGGGGATGAGTATAAGGACTGGTGTAAAAAAGTAGAAAAAGTGGCAAATAGAGTTTTAGGTGAGAATATTCAGAAGAATAAAAGTATAAAAAAATGAGAATTAGTAAAAGTGTAAAAGAGAGGAAAGAAGCATGTAGAGAATATAAGTGTGCTATTAAGAATAAGGAAAATGAAAAAGATATTAATGATAAATGGGAAAAGTATTTAGAAAAGAAGAAGTTAGCTAAAATAGATAATTATAGAGAGAGAATGAAATTGAATAGTAAATTGTTGGAGGATATTAATAAAAGTGGAAGAGATGGGAGTAAAAAAATTTGGAATTACATTATAAGGAGGAATGTAGGGGAGAGAGAGATAGTACTACTAGATGATGAGGGAATAGAGTGTAGCTCTAAAGATGATTTAGAGATAATCTTAAATAGATATGTAATGAATATAGAAAAGATGTTAGATGTTAATGATAGAGTGATAGAAAACATGAAAGTATATAGTAATGGGAATATTAGGTTTTCAGAAAATGAACTGAATGAGGTAGAGAAGAATTTGAAAAGTGGAAAGGCAAGAGGTTTAGATGGATGGACAGCAGAGATGGTAATGAATTTAGGATATAGGGCAAAAGTAAAGTTATTATCTTGTTTTAATAAAATAGCACAGAATAGAGTTTTCCCAAGTAGTTGGAGTAATACAAGAGTAAGATTATTATTTAAAGGAAAGGGTAAGAATCATAGAAAGTTAAATAATTATAAACCAATAGTGGTAACATCAATTTTATATTCATATATAGTAGCTAGAAGAGTTGTAAAATGGATGGAAGGGAATAATGTAGTGGGGAAAGGCAAGGAGGTTTTAGATTAGATAGGCATATTGGAGATAGTTTATTTGTAGTTACACAACTTATGGATATGAGTAGAAATTTAGGTAAACAGTTATATATGAGTTTTATAGATATAGAGAAGGCATATGATAGAGTAGATAGAAATAGATTATGGATAAGTTTAGCAAATTTGGGAATGGATGAAGCTTTAATAGCTATTATTAAGAAATTATATGAAAATAATTATTATATATATCAATTAGGGAATATAGAATCAGTTAAAGTTAAAAATGGGGTGGTCTAAGGCAAGGATGCCCTATTTCACCTATTTTTTTTGTGTTGTATTTGAGTGAAATGGAAAGAGCAATAGAAAGATTAGGAAGAGGGATAGAGATACCGTTAATAGGTATTAAAGGAGTATATATTTTGTCAGGTCTTTTTTTGTGGATGATATATTTTTGTGTGCAGAAAGAAGAGAAGATATGGAAGTTATGTTGAGAACATGGGCAAGGATTGGTAAAGAGATGGGAATTAAATTTAGTAAAGAAAAATCAAATATAATGATGGTTAATACTGGGGAAAGAGAATATGTAGAATTTTTATTGGGAGATATTAAGTTAAGTGTGGTGAATAGATATAGTTATTTGGGAATTATTTTAAGTAATCAGAAAAATTATTTAGATGAATGGGAGAAAAAATTGCTAAATGAAGCAAAGAAAAGAAAGGGATTGATAAAGAAATTAACAGTGTTTTCATATAATAAATTTGATGTAGTTAGAATTATATGGAAAGGAGTTGCAGTAGCAGGGTTAACATATGGTAATGATACATTATATGTAGGTAAAGATGTATTAAATTACTTAGAAAAATTCAAAGGGAAGTAGGAAGACATGCATTGAATGCAGATATATGGACAGCAAAAGAGGTAATTCAGGGAGAAATGGGATGGTCAAGTTTTCATATGAGAGATGCAAAAAGTAAAATGAAAATGTTTGGTAGATTGCAGTTTATGGATAATAAAAGAATAGCTAAAATAGTATTTAAATTGGTTATGAGTAAAGGGCAGGTAACAAGATGGGTGAGAAAGGTAATGCGGTATGCAAAAGATTTGGATAAAGAATTTATATCAGTATATTTGTACAAAAGATGGGATGATTGTGTTAAGAGGATTGTTGAGTGTTGTAGTAGTAAGGAATGGGATAAAAGAATAGATTTATTAATAAAGAATAGGGAGGTAGAGATATGGAGAAATAGTATGGAGAGTAAAAAGAGTTTAAATATATATAGAAATAAACAGAATATTAGGTGTGAGTTAATATATGATAATAGTAAGGAAAGTAGTTTATTATTTAAGGCTCAAACGAGATCTTTAACTACAATAGAATATACATGTAAATGGAAAAAAATGGGTGATTTATTTTGTAAATTATGTAAGGAAGGAATAGAAAATATTAGGCATTTGTTAATTGAATGTAAATGCTTGAAAACAGAAAGGGTACATATAATGAAGTTATGGAAGAATAAATATGAAAAAAGTGATTATACAGAAAGTGAATTATTGGTTTTTATGCTGAGTTTGGAAAAAGATAAAGAGGATTTAGATATAAAGGTTATAGAGTTGACAAAAATTATGTTGTGGAAATGGGATGGAGCAGAATATGGGAAAATTTAGAGTGGGGAATGGAAAATAAAGTGGCTGACAGGTTTATCTGGGCATAATTGCTGAGATATTCTTGACTTCGTTTAAGGAGAAGCCACAATACATCACATCACATCACTTCTCATATCCCATAATTTTGAAGCAAGTAACTAAAAAGATCAAGATTATGATTTCCCATAACAATTTATTTTCAGAAAATATTACTCCTGGATTTAATTAATAAATATTGGCAATGGTAAATTATAAATTTAAATTCTAATAGACTAAGAATAATAACACACACTGAAAAGTTGATAAAAGTAAAATATTTTAATCAAACAAATTAAAATATTTAAAAGATAAATTAGGAATAAATTGGAAAGAATACACACATGCTAATCCAGATATTAATCAACTAATTAAAACAGTTTAACAATTAAAGTTCACTTCTTAAGTTTATTCTAGAAAGTTCTTTGAATAATAAATCTGCAAATGTCACTATTAGTAGTATATTATAATATTATAGTAAGGATAGTTTGCAAACACTTAATTTAGTCACAACTGGGATATAAATAATATTACTGGTAAGTTTTGTAGTATGCATTCTGAAGAGCCCATTGAAGTTAACTAGTTTTACTCTATCAAAATTTTTGTATATTCTTGATCTGTTGTAATGCTAGACTTGAAGATTTTTCTGAGTGATCTATATGACAAAGGGTATCTGAAAATTCATCAGTTCCACTCCACCTGATGATTCACCTAGTCCTGCATATGAGTAGTCCAGGATCAAACATTTTCTCTATCCTGGACTGCTAGTTAGGGAGAAGACAAAAGACATTGATTGCCATTATTTTCTTCCTTTATACTATAATCAGTTTTTTAGACTTCTGTGCATATATTATATTTTATTCTTTTATCACAGTACAAAATACTAATCTTGTACATTATTTCTTATCTTTATCTACAAAGTTTATTTTTTATGAATCACTTCCTCCATCTTTCATTAGTGTAAGAAAGATTTTTCTGATTGTAACCTTTTATGTTTGAAATTTCTTTTTTTTTTTGTTTATCTGGACCAATAATCTGTGTGTCTTTTTTATTCCCTTCAATTTCAACTTTAATTAAACCACATAGATAAATATGAAACAAAAATTAAATTACATTGTATGTTTAAAAAAATAAATTACACTAATTAAGAAAAATTCATTTGCGTCTTTTAAAGATTTTTAAATTTATTTTTTAAGCTTTTTTTAAAATATTACCAAATGCCAAATATATTTAGACCATCTATATGTAAATAGTATAATATGATCCACCTCCACAAACAAAAATAAAATATGAATTTGAAATTTTATTCTTAATAAGTTTAAAAGTATAATCTTTTTTAATGTATTAGCGTACTGATACATTTTTCTAGACATTCATGTAGCGGCTTTAAAGCCCACATTGTAGGGTCTAACATGGCAGGAATGAGAAACATTTCCACATTCATCTGTGTTCTTTTCACACAACCATAAGACCAACAATAAGAGAAGCCCAAGTCATAAGCACATATGAGCATTGCTCATCCTTTTGAGTCTTATAGGCTTGCAGCAACTCAGTCCACCCCATTTCTCAGGAACCTTGCTACAAATAGACTGATAGGAATTTGCATATGGTCTTATGTTACCCTACTGGCATATAAGGGCTAGGGGCTATGATTTTTCCCTCTCCAGTATTTGCCTACATGGTCAACACTTCAACTTAAACATCTACATCAGCCATGAACATGTTTTTATAGACATATTATAATTTTTTTATAGTTGTATGATCTGGTATAAAGTAGTTTTTTTATTATGACTTATCTTAGTACATGGTTATATGGTCAAAACCTCGAATTGGGAAGCTATTGTTATGTTTTTGCCATTACAACATATCTCAGGTTGTGATTGTTGTATCAAAGCCTTCTGTTGAGATGCTATTGTATTACTCATGGTCTAATTTACTCATTCACAGTTTAATTTAGCTGCATTTTATACCCTATAAAGTGGAAGTTAATCAAATTAAATCATGAACAAGTAAATTAAACCAATGAACACTACAATGGTGTCAGATTTTATGCATAAAATGGGGTGTTTTGATTAACTATAAAGAGGACACTATTATGTGTGAAGGAGAAATAATAGAGTTTAAATAAAAAGAAAGAACATTTCCAAAGAAAGTGTGTAGTATACAAAGTAAGATAGAGAGGGCACAAGCAGAAGTACAGAACAAGGAATAAACAGATGAAGGGGGATGGGGAAAATGTAATGAAGGAATTATTAGAGAGGTATAGTAAAAAATTTTTGGATAGGCCAGGGATAATTAAGGGATATGGACACAGAATTAAGATTATTCAATAGCACATCATATCAGACATGATCTTATCCAGTACCTCACCAATATCAAACTGAGGTGGAAAAACAATTGTCACAGATGGAAAAATGGAGGATTATAATGAAGAGGTCACCACTCTATAACAACCCTTTAGTGATATGAAGAACAAGGATGAGTGAGTAAGGTTATGGTTAAATGCTTAGACAGTTAAATAGGATCACCTGGCCTGACCAAAATATGCCTCCACCGATGAACTAATTATTGAACAGGTTCTGTGATAAAGAAATTTTTTGTCATTACATCTGACAGCCAGTTATTGGCAGATTAAACTACAGCCAATGAATCACCAATATATGGCTTTCAGATATAATGGCATATCTTATCAGTTTAACAGAATGCCAGTAAGTGATTTTTACTCAACTACCTGCCATCACCTCTAGAATATTTTTGGGAGATTTTATGCAGAAGCTCATCTTGCCATTCTTTACTCCAGAAGCTATGCATTTTTCATACCTGTAATCAGAAGTCTGTTGTCTTGTTCTCAAGCATGTGCATAAATAACAATATGTCTTTAGCAAAGAATGCAGGCAAATGAAAGAGAAAACTATCAGTATAAAAAAACAATAATAGGAAAGTGCATCAACATAGTGTAAACTATACAGAATGTGAAAAATAGATAATGATAGAAAAGAGAATGGGCAAACTAGCCAAATTATTATGAGAAATATTGAAGTAAAAAATTTTAGAGCAGATGTAAAGAAGGGCATTTTTGTTGCATGTAGAGACTGCAACAACAATCTTAATGTAGTCTGTCTATGAAGCCAGATTAAATTAAATTTAAGATTTGTTAAATTACAGGCTTAAAATGTTGTTTATATTTTGAATGATATGGAAATGATAAAATTCATTGAAATTAATAAATAATAAGCATAGCCAGATATTACTATGATAAAATTTTAATTGCCTTATATAAAATTATTCCTGACTAAATGGTGACATGATAAAGAGAACAAAACAACAATCTCTTGCCACACCTGCTCATAAACAGATTTAACAAACAATTACTGACTTAAAACATTTTCATTAGAGAGGAGATAAAATAATAGTAACGCTAGAGATTTATAATATTCTTTTAAAGTTCATTTATATTTTTTTCAGCAGTTCAAGTTCATTCTTTGGGTATTAGTATATTTCAGCTGACTTTGTTTGCTGAACCATAGCTATGGTTGTGGTAGGTTTTGATCATCATTCAAAATTCATGAGATATCTTTGGTGGTAGTTTATTCTTTGTTTGATGGCTGATTTCTCACTGAAGCTTTTGGCATTTGAAGTTTATGCATATACAGTATAAACATACTGAATACAATGTTCAAGAGGTTTCTCCATTAGTTGATGACTCCCTTTTCTGAACTCAGCAATAGACTATGGCTTACACCCCACTAACTTGTCAGAGAGAAGCAGATAGTGGCTTCTCTATTCCTGCATGGCATTTGAACCAAAACACATGAATAAATATAGTAGCTGGATAAGATAAGCTGTATTACTTAAAGTATGTAGCAGATAAGCAGAATAAAATCAGAATAAGAATAATCAGAATAAGAATAAACTGGCTTACAATCTCTATTTATCTTTTTGATCTGTCTTATCAGCAAAAATAGGATCCATCGGTAGTCATTTGAATCATTCAATATGTTGGTTGTAAATAATATCTGATCTCCATTTTGGTCCACAGTTTGATTTGCCCAATCATAACATTTATCAATTTTTATCTTTGAAAGGGATTAATAAAATACCCAGCTATATTGTCAGATATTTACTTCCTTATTTAAATAATCGGTCTACAAGCATTTTAATTACTTTTTCTAAGAATTTCATTTACACTTTGTAATTTGTTAATAAAAAACACATTTTATTATAACATACTTTTAACATAAATGTATCATTAATTATACCGTATACATTTAGCTGTGCACATAAATTATATATAATTAAAATTGTTTAAAACATTTATTTTTAAAATTCCTTCAAATTTTTTAAATTACAAACATGAAGCATGTATAAATGTTGTTTCAATATATTAGTAACAAAAATGGTATGACTTCTGTGGTAATGAATGACAGCGATATTATAAAGTTAAGGTAATAAATGTATTGATAAAAACAAAAACTTCAAAATAAATATTGTATCAGAGGGGCCAAAGTACAGCAATACTAATGTAATATGAAATAAAAATTTAGCAAGGAATGGTATGCAAATAATAAAAAATATAAATACAAAAAAATGAGCAAAGAATGATCATCAGAAGCTAATATAAGTAATTATAAATAATAATGTGATATACATCACATCACCAGAAATTATAATCAACAAGCAATAGTTAAGTTTTGTGGCTGAATTTAAAAGAGGTATACTATAAAATCTTAAGCTGATCATCATTTAATTTAGTCAATGCCAATCTTAGTGCATAATACTATAATAGCAAATATCCATAATTCATTTATACATACATAAAAAGTGCTAAAATAACTATATTATTAAATTTATAACAAAAATGCAGGGATCATCACATCAATATTGATCATCATCAGTGTTCCAGGCCATCAAGTATCATGACTAATCATTATCATAAAATATATAAAATAATATATGTGGGTTTTAAATATGACCATCATTACTTCTGCACCATTTAAATATTTCTAAAGTGAAATGCATAGATAGCTACATGCACATATATACCGCATATATTCGTCAATTCTAAAGTAGCTTACAAGGATGGTAATGACAAGAGAAAATATACATATTTAATCTATTTTGATATTAAATAACTTCATTTGAAATAATGATTAATAAATTTATTGATTAGAAATGATAAGAAGAAACGAAAGGTTCAATAAATACTCTGCATTAGAAATAAATCATTCTGGTATTTAACTATTTACAAATATCAGGTAATATTTACATAGATTGAAAAAACAAACAAACTGCACATGTAACATTGCTTACATTATAGTTTACAAATATATAAATTTAAATACAAGTATATTGTTTTTATGTTTGTATTCTTTCCATCTCTCTTCTGTTTATTTAAATGGACATATAAAGGTTCTATAAGTGATAGATTATAGTGACTTAAAGTCAACATGGGTATGAGAATAAATTGACATCAATAAAGGACTTGAACATTCCATCATCAGATTTTCAATGATATGAATGGTTGAAGTGTTGAAGAGCGGAGAATTTTGAAACCTGTCTATTAACATTTGAAGATTTTCTAACTTAATATAAACTGAGCACTGATTATATATATATATATATATATATATATATATATATATATATATATATATATATATATATGGGGGGGGTGATGAATTGGACAAACTGATGAGTGCTGCTTCAGCACAAAATAGATATATTGAAGATCATTTATCTTTTTCACATGTATGTGAACATGTGTATTGATTATAAGATAGTCAGAAGCTTGAAAATCTGAGTTCAAATGCCTTTTAATTAAATATATAAATTATAAATGTTATTAAGTAACACATATATGAATGTATACATGTGCCTGCCTAATAATACAAAATATTCCCATCATTAATAAGGTAATAAATATTGTTTTATTTTACATGTAAAATAGTGAATGATTTTTGGATACATGTGTATAGTGCAGACACATATGACTGTTATAATATAAAAATTATTTCATTTGTTAATAAATTTATTAAATTAATAGACCAATATTACTCTATTTTAACATGATATATATATAGACCAATATTACTCTCCACGATATATATATATAATATGAGTCCATGAGAGCATGCATATTGTAATATAAAATATTTCTATTATTAATTATCTTAACATTTAAATGAAATTATTTTGCAATTTAATTATACCAAATATTAATATATTAAATAATTTAAATTCTATCATCTGTTAAAAGAAAACTGTATACTAAAACTTATCTTTTATGAAGGATATAAAATTCTAAGAAAATATAACTATAGGTTCTATCTTCTAAAGCCATCCTTCTCAAAGTGTGAGTGGTGACTCACCAGGGAGCTACAGAACTTTTTGTGATGGGCCTCAAAAAAGCCTGATGGTGATAAAACAATTTTTAAGATCGAATTAAACACATTTACAATCTTTTTAAAAAATGAATTTACTTTTTAAGTAAATATTAAATAATATTCTAATCAGGAGAAAGTTGTTCATCAAAATATTGTCATGTTAGAAGATTTCATGCAGACAATATTTTTACAAGATTTCACCATTAGAAAATTATCACCAAATACACAAGTACCTGTGATTTTTGTGTGAGAATGCATGTGAATACTTGTCTCACTAATGTCTAGTGACTAGTCACTAGTGTTGAGACATACAATCCATGCTCCATTTATTGTGTGCCCATTCTGTGCCTCTTGCATGTTGGTGAGAGGTATTGGTACATAGAAAGGAAAGTACAGTTAAATTCAGCAATTCAGCCATTAAAAGATTCAAACTATTTGTGATTTAATGTATTAATTGTTAAAATGGATAAATGAGTAATTGGAAAAAGTTCAAAATATATTGCAGGAAATTATAATGTTGACCAGTCAAAAACATCTGAACTAGTCACATTAGAATAATCCAGCTTGATTTTTGAAACTGGAGGTAAACGACAAAAAATATCAAATGAAAAAAATAAAAATATGATGCTGCATATATAGTTTGATGTCACATATATAGTTTGGATGAATTCAATTGAATAATGATCTTAACAAACCATTGTGTGTAATTTACCAAAAAACAATTATCAAATGATTGTATGCAGTGAGGCAAGCTTATTCACCACTTGGAAACCATTCATGCTAAATATAAAATAAAACAGTTGAACTTTTTTGAAGAAAGGCTGAAGAATTTCAATAGCAATCAGCATTCTTTTCAAAACAAACTAAATTAAATGACAGATCACTTCCTTTGAAATTGCTTATTTGGTATTTAATATGAAAAAAACCTCATACAATTGGTGAAGACCTCTTGTTACTGGCAGCAATAAAAATTATAAAATTATTTATGGTCTAAAGTTTCAGAACCATTAAAGAAAATTCCAGTGTCTAACAATGCTATTAAAAGGATAGATTCAATTACTGCTTATATTATGTCTATTTCAATATGATGGATAAAACAAAGCAGTTCTTTTGTCATTCAGATTTATGAATCAATACAAACAATGCTAATTTAGTGGTTTTTGTGAGATATCTGCATAAATTTCAAATGCTTGAAGATCTTTTATTTTGCAAAAATCTTCTTGGTGCAGCCAAGAGGAAACACATATTTGAAACTGTTAGCTCTTCATTACATATTTGAAAAAGTAAATATTTTTTTTTATAAAAAATGTACTTGATTGTGTTGAAATTTGCACTGATAGTGCTGCAGCCATGACTGGCAAAATATTGGGATTTGTAGCAGAGGCCACAAAGTTTTCTAGACTGCAAAATATATTCATTGGATTATTCACAGGGACAATTTAGTTTTTTGACAAGTGGAAGAATCTCTTAATACTATCAGAAGTTTTGAGTGTAGTAAATTACATAAAATCAATGCTACCAATACAAGACTATTTCATATTTTATGCTAAAAGATAGATTATAATTATGAAACACTTTTGTATCATACAGAAGTGAGATGGCTATCTTAAAGAAAAGGTCTCAAAAGAATTTTATCATTAAAAGATGAATTGAAAATTTTTCTAATTGATAAAATCCATAAATTAGCCAATCTAGTTCATGATCAAAAGTGGTTGTTATTAATTTAATATTTGGTGGATTTTTTCAAAAAAGTGAATGAATTGAATCTCTCTCTGCAAGGATAAAGTACAAATATATTATGGTAAATACGTGATTGTAACTTTCTAAATAAAACTATCTGCTTGGTCACATAGTTTTAAAAATTGTAGTACAGAAATGTTCCCATCTCTTCATGAATTTATTGAAGAAAATAATATTTTGATATCTGAAAATAATAGAAATATCATAATTAATCCCCTTAAAAATTTATGATTTTTTCAAAAAGTATTTCCCCAATTTTAGATGAATACAAAGAACATGACTGAATAAGACTGCCATTTGCTCCTTTACTAGAATTTCAACATCTACTGTCCTCATCTCAGGAACAAATAATAGAAATAAGAGCAAACATAACACATGAAACAGAGTTTCGTATTTCTGATACAACAGAATTTTGAATTCACAGATAAGAATTGTACCCTTCCATTTCCAAAACAATGATAAATATTCTGATACCCTTTTTTTTCAACTTATTTATATGTAGCTGTTCTTTCATCACATTTGCTAATTAAATATAAACATAGATCATCTATATCAGAAGAAAGACTAAAAAATTTTGAGAGTTTCAATTTCAAATATTTTTTCCAGATATTGATAATCTCTATAATAATAACCAATCACATCCATCTCATTAAACATTATTGTTATTAAAATTAATAAAAATTATTATTGAATATTATTATAAGTTTTGTTTCACGTTTTTTTTTCCATATTTGTATATGTATTTTAAACATAAAACTATTAATATACAGTAAGTATATCTAATATTAATAAAAAGTAATAAACATATACTATGATTTTGCTCAAAAGTAAAAATTTTTATTACCCCTCTCCCGTTTATAACACTATATATAGTATTTTTTAAATACATTGTTAGTCAATGGAGGCACGGAAAATATATTAATGTTTTTCAGGGAGCCCTCATATCAAAAGGTTTGAGAAGTACTGCTCTAGAGGCTTTTAATTCTTATCCAAGATTTGCTTTGGTTAGTAACTTTTTATTTTTGTTGGACCTTTTTCTTTCATTAGCTAATTTATACAATAATTAAAAGTGTTATATCAAATAAATTATTTTTTAAGCAGCCTGGCCCGGGTTGCTTCCAGGTCAACGCATTTGACACATGAAAAAAAAAAGATGATTAAAACTAAAGTAGGAACGACTAATAATAGAAATATTTACGTCTAGAAAACTGTACTTAGTATGCAAATAGAACATATAAAAGTGCATCTAAATGAAAATTTCCATAATAGAAAAAATATTTACAGATCGTTATTAGTTTAATATAGTTTTCATGTATAATAAAATTTTATGATGAGTAATATATACGGTAAAGAAGGATTAAAAGTTAGAAGGATATATGGATGTAAAACAAGGCAAATGTAAAAGCAAAATGTTAAATGAAGATTATATTTCTACTGGTAATAACTCATAGCAGTCTGTTTAGAAAATGAAAGAATTATTTATTAAAATTGTCTATGACAACCCCCCCCCCACCGAGAAATTGTTAATCTGTTTATATTAGAAGTGTATAATTTTGTGATATTCTTGTGAGAACAAAAGGATCATAATTGAGAGGAATATTAATGTGGAACTAGTCTGAAGCGTTCGATTGGAACGATTGGAATACTATTAAAAATTAAAGTTTTTTTTTTAGATGAACTTATATTTTTCAAAAAAAAAAAAAAACGTATAACATAACATTTGTATATAGTTTAATGTCATGCTTTAAAATAATCGTTATCAATATGGGGGGATAAGTCAATAGATAAATAAATTAATAATTAAGTTGATTTGTTTATCTATGCAATTAATTTTTTAAAGTTTTAATTTTATTAAATATTGTTAGATAATTAAAATACATGTATATGAACAATGAGCTAGTGAAATATACACATAAAAGTAGTTACATATATGTATTATAAGAAGAGGGAATATGTTTGTGTTCGAATATAATATTAAAAATGATAAATGGTGATATTTAGAGTTTGATCTTATATTTAACAAGTAATACTTTAATATAATTGTAATAGAGTCATAGCTAATTTTAGTTTATAATTTTTTATAGGTTATTATTTATAAGAAATGTATAAAACAGGTATAAATTGGAATAGAAAAGGCAATAACTGAGTTATTTAGATAAAATGAAGATAAATATTTCTTTATTTTAGTATGTTCCAAAGAGTGCAATATCAACATTTAATATATCATCCTAAATTGTAAATCGAAATTATTTTAGGAGAAAAGAAAATTGTTATATTTGAGATTGTATATTATAGATATTTATTTTTTAGTTAGCTAGGAAGGCCATAAAATTGGGATATTAGGAAAAAACCCAATAATTTCATAAAAGATCAAATGCTAAATATCATAGAACTTAAAACAAATAAATATATTTACATTTTATAATTACAATAGGATTGTTTTATTGATGAAGGAAAGCAATAATATGTGTGTTTCAATCTTATAATTTTGAAGTAAAACATAAGAGGTAATAAGTATAAGTAGCATCCATTAAAAAGGATTGATGATTTAACAAATACACATGGTTTAGTTGTGTAAGAAGTCAATTTTAATATAACAATAATACCATATCAGATGAAAAGGGAGTAATTAATTTTAAATACCTATGATTGTAATTTGGGTAGGTGTTTACATCTATTATTGTATTGTTATATATTTTTATATATTTTATATTGTTTTATGTTAATTCATTTATTAATTAAAATTAATTATTGAAAATTTGTAAATAAGATGTGATTAAAGTTGTTGTTGAAAAGTTAAACTAAGTATTAAGGGTTGCATTTCTTTCATCTGAGTCATCATTACAACACCATCTTTAGAGATCAGTAATTGTAGTATATACATTAATTAAAGCATGCAATTTAAAATTGGAATACAAAATTAATTCACAAAAAGATAACAATTATTTAAGAAAATATTTCTTCAAAGAGATCATAAACTATTGCAAATGGCCTTGATCACATATGTCATTAATAAAATATCCTAAAGTAAGTTTATTGAAAGTAAATCAAATTATTAATTTTTATTGTTGAGATAATGTTATTAGTTGAGCAAAAATAAAATGGTTATTTATTATTATATTGTTAGAGATTATAAAATAAATCAGAAATCTAAAATCAGATTATGAATTAATATGATTTAAAGCAGTGTTTTCCAAAGTGGGTGGTACTGACACCCAGTGGGTGATGAAAACTTCTAAGGAGGTGATAGTGGGTTCAGAAGCATTTAGGATGTGTTCAATTGATTTAGGTTTTCTCTGGACACACTGATCATCAGCTTTAACTCACTCTCAAAATTCTAATTTTTATGTTATTTTGCTGATTTTATGGTTATTTTATAAATTGTTTATATGCAAGAATATATAAAAAAGGGGGATAGTCAGAGTAATTGTAAATGTTTTGCACATTTTTGATATTTTTTCCTCTATTAGCAAGTTAAAAGGGATGCAGGTTATTATTGAATGGCTAATTTTAAATTTTACTAATAGATAGAAGTGATCATCCTGTGCATTATATTTTTTTAACAAAAAATAAAGTAATTTATGACCAATATCAGTTGAAAGAATCTAAAAATTTATCATATCTCAGATTTGTTTGTTTTTTGTTTTGAATCTTTTGTAAAGATGGAAAAAGCTATTTCCACTGTATTAAAATTAGAAACTATATGTAAAATGGAACTCCTTGAGGAATTAAAAGAGTCTGAGTGGAAAATGAAAGAAGTAAAAGATAAAAAAAATATAAAAAAACTGTATCAATTGTGTTATGATCAATTATCCAATAAATTGGAAATAATAACTGTAATAGTGAAAGAGGGATACCCAATTTGTATTACTATAGATGTGCTATAAAAGATTTTCAGCAGGTGATGGGGGTCTCTTCTGAGTTTATTGTTTTTCTTGCTATGATTTGTCTGCTGAGCAGTTAAGGGTTTGCTGAACTAAGAGAAATATTCTAGTTATAAAGCAGTGGAGAACTTTATAAAAGAAGGCAGAGCTGAGCCTAGCTTCAAATTATAGTCCCTCCAGGCTGCTGTCATTATTATAAACATTTCCAGAGAATGCTGAGAAATATAAAAATGCCTAAATTTTATCATTAAAATGCTAATGAAGTAAACTCCCAATGTTGGTGCTCTAGCCAATCTCCTAGATTGCTGTCATGTAGCCACAGATGCTACCTGATGATGATGAACCCTTTAATGCCTACATTTCACTGTAAAGAAGAGAAGTCCTTACTGCCTTGTTGTCATTGTTTATAGCACACTTAAAAGTTACTTATCCAGAGATCATTAATGGAAAGAAACCAGAAGAAAGCCAGATAGTATAATTTATTTTTAATTTTATTTATGATCATTATGTCTTGTTGCTATAATTTTACTTTTTTTAATTTGTATTTTCTTTTTTGTTTCTAAATAAATTTTTATTTGATTTTCCTACTTTAAAACAGTTCTACCAAATTAATTTCTGGAATGCTTGTGTGTATGCTAAGGCATAGATATATATAAACATATTTGTTTGTTGTTGTTTGCTTTTAACACACAGTTCTACATGAGAAAAGAGAAACTAACATGCATGAAATTATTATTACCTTATATATTACATATATTGATATAGGTATATAATAAGCCTGTATTTCAATTATTATTATTTTTGTAATCTCTGTATGTGATTATTGAAAATTTATTGACATGCTGATTTGCTTTTTTGTTGTTATTTTGTTGGCAGTGGTATTTTCTTTTTGAAAGTGTTTTTTTCTTCTTGAAAGTGGCACATAAAGGTGAGGTCTAGGTTCAGTCTTTCAAAGACATACCACCTAAAACTTTGTGGTACCAATTAGAAGGGTATTAGAGTTTTGGCTAGGAAGAAATCAAATCAATTTTGGTTTGATGTTTTTTATTTAAATGTAACTTTAATAGCTTTAATTTTTTTTTGTTATTGATATTGAGTTTATGTTCATGCCTTATTCCAATGCATGACATTGACATCATGTTATATCTTGCATGCATCATATTAATTAAGGGGTAGGCATCATCTGGTACAGTATCATTAGTTGCTATTTACATCAAAAATATCAAACAGATTGAATGTAGAAAATTGTTATACTTAAGGGGGGGAGTGTTACAAAATGTATGTCTTGCAAAGGGGGCAGTAGCCTGAACAAGTTTGGGAACCTATGGTTTAAAGTTATAAATTATGATTACAATTTAGATAACAATATTTATTTATGATTAAGTAGTAGAGGATATAAATATAAAGTAATAATATAATTTTAATTACAGATTAAGGTTATAAGTCTTTTCATAATTGATACACTACCTATAGAGTTAAATAAAATCCCTCTTGATATCTTACAGGGGGAATGGATAGCTAATTTACAATCAGTAATATCCTGAGATCTCCTTAGTATAATATTATTACTATGGTTATTCTTAATTATAATCCTATAAAAGTAATAATAATAAAATATCAATATACAATAAAATGATAATTTATTAATTAGGTTAATTTAAATTTAATAATTATAGGTTTTATTATATTTATTTCAGTATTATGTTAGTCATGGGAGTATTTAGATATTTAATAAGGGGAATATCTTAGTATTCTTATGCCATTGAACAAATACTTTGGTATTTGTTTAATGTTAGAAGGTATGTAATCTTGCTAATGGAATAAATGGGTCTCGCAATTGCTAATACTAATTAAACGTTATTTAGAAATAAATAAGAGTATCAAATTGTATCTGGAGAAGGTAACAGTATAGACCAATTTAGAGATGTTATATTTTCTAGGGGTCATCGTCCCATTGGAAGTGTACAATATATATACACACATTTATATAGTAATAAATTTCATTATCAAAAAAAAAACATTTGACTAAAAATTTAAAGATAGAGAAAATAAAAGTTTAAAATGTAGCTCACATCAAATATTTATTTATTTTGTTGTTATTGTTTTTTTTTTGTTAATCATAAATTAATTTTGCGTTATAAATAAAATTATATTGTTGTTATTATTTATAAGATGGTCATCATTCTTATTCATTCATTTATTTTATTTTTGATTTAAAAAATATATGTGAATACCAGATATTATGATAGATTTATAGTACAATTTCATCGTGTGTTTTTTTAACAACTAATATTTGTCTCAGAAAGTTTATTTTCAGTGTGTTTAGCATGTAATAATAGTTTAAAAAAGATTTGGCATAAGTATGCATTGGATAATTTTACATGGAATTTCATAAAATATAAGTTCAGTCAAGCGTTGGTTAACCTAGAGGTTAGCATAGTTGCCTTTCAAGCAGCTGGCCCAGGTTCACATCCTGGTCAACACATTTGACATATATATATATACCAAACAACACTAAATAATTTATAATATAATATAAATAAAAACTCATAAAGAAATATTTTCGGTTATATTCATAATCATTATCAACTCAACTTTCAAAATGGAATCATCTATTACCAACCAGAAACACGTTGATTTTCATTAATCCTAACATTTGCTGACTGTCTGTTTATTATCATATTTTTATACCTACTAATAGAAACTGCCTCTTTAATTTTTCTTTTTTCATTATCTCTCTCTTGGCCTAAAATTTTTATTTTATTTATATCAAAATCAAATTTAAAATTACAATTTCTATCATGATCATAAAAAACAGATTCAGTATATAATTTGACTTCATTATTATTATCATTACATATCTGTACATTTTTCAAAACTCTTTTATACAACAATTTATGTTTTGTAATTCTTTTCTCCATATTACATCTAGATTCCCCCACATATGATAAGTTACATCCACAAAAAAAATTCTATAAATTATATTACGTTATTTTTTTCTAACTTATCTTTTGAATTATTAACCATTCTATTAAATTACCTGATCCATAAAATGAAATATTATTGTTTTTTATATATATATTTTTTTTTATATTTTTTTTTTATATATATTTTATTTTTATTTTTTTATATTTTTTTTTTTATATATACTATTATAAACTTTTTTCATAAATTTTACTTGTTTATTATTATTATAAAAAGGCAAAGAAATCCACTTCTTACTCTCAATTTCTTCATCACCAGTATTTCTATTAATTTTCTTACTAAATTGACAAACCACTTGATAAATTTCTTTTATATTATAACCCACACTTAATAATTCACTTACATAATTTTCAATATTTTTATTTTTATCACATGCATATTTACACAAAATATTATTTATATGTAAAAAAGACCTAAAACCAGCCATTTTATAATTATGTGGCACTTTAGATAAATATGAAATATACCCTCTCGTTTCAATAGGTTTAATAAACAATTTATAGTCAATCATATTATTGTTCCTTGAAATCATCAAATCTAAATATTTAATACTGTTATTATATTCTTTCTCCATAGTCCAGTTAAGACCTTTTAATTTATTATATTCATCAAAAATTTTATCACTCATTTCTGAAGAAGCACATACCAAAACATCATCCACATATCTAGTATATATCTTAATATTTCCCATAAATATAAATTTGTTTAAAATCTTTTCTTCATAATACAACAAAACAAAACTGAATAACTGTGCCACCGGTTGATAATGATTATGAATATAATTGAAAATATTTCTTTATGAGTTTTTGTTTATATTATATTATAAATTGTTTACCGTTGTTTGGAATATATTTAAGTTTCGTTATTGTATTATTAATATTAGCGGACATTTATTTTGTTTTAATATATATATAAATGGTTGCAAGTTAGGATAAATAAATAATTACTGATTAAAGCATTACTATTCATTCTTTCTTTTAGAAAAATAAGTCATGCTCTGTATACCTCCATTATGATTATATATATTCATTCACTTTATAAGAGTAGCTTCTGAATGCCTCCCATTACAAAATTTGGCACAGAAATATGCAAGTCTTTTCTCATGGCCCATTTTAGCTGCATTATCTTTATATATAATAAGTATACTATATAAGATTTTCCAATACCTATTTTTTAACACTATTAAATATCTTACATCAATGAGTATAAATTTCAAAGTCACATAATTTTCCTTTAAGTGTATTTTAGAAAATGCTCCAGTGTATATATATACTCATATGTAAATAATAAATATTCAAATTATACTAAGCATATATAAGAACAAATATTAAGAGATGGGTATTATTATTTGTCTTTTGGAGAGTTTATTTCCATTATATAATTCCTTGGAGCATCTAAAACAACAAATGCTAAGAGATAAGTGGTATCACCTGTCAGAGAGTTTAATTATGTTATATAACTTATTGGAAGCTTCAATTACTTCCTGTTCAGTTACATATAATCTGAGTTATTTATTTTTACATCACATGATCACCATTTCTTATGCTTGCTTATAACTGTTATTAAAAACTGCAAAACTCCCCATATGTATTGCCACTCAGTGCAATGCCAAAATCTTCATCTAGTTCCTATTCATCCAATATTCCCAGAATAGTTTCTGGATTGTGGTCTTCATCAGTGAGAAGCCTTGCATCTGAAAGCACTGCATCTAGATCTTGGGATCTAATGCAACCCTCCAGCAGCCACCTTTTATCTCTACTTAACTACAAAACTATGAGTCTTAAATTTAAAACACAATAATATTTTCAGTCCAAGTTCATAGGTCTGAACTCAGTTCAGTACCCATACATTTTGGTGTCTCGGTTCTTTAATAACCATAGCCACCACTATCCTATTATTGCAGTATTGGGTTTAAGCCAATAAACATCACATGATCACCATTTCTTATACTTGCTTATAACTATTATTAAAACAGGAAAAACTCTCCATACATATTGCCACTCAGTGCAAGCCAGAGTAATCAATGGATACCAGAAGTCTTGTGCATATTGTGGATATTGGATGAGTAGGCACTAGATGGTGATATTATGCACAAGCCTTCTGGCATCCTTGATTACTCTGGCTTGCATTGAGTGGCAATATGTATGGAGAGTTTTGCCTGTTTTATTATTTACAGTTATTAAAACTTACCTCATGAATCTCTGAATATTAAAATGGTCATTCTTATCATTTATTCTATAAATATATAAATAACCAATAGATTCAATTTACTCCCACATTTAAAATTATGTGCATAAACTAAGAATATATAAGAACAGATGCAAAAAAACAAGCAGTGTCAACTGTTTTTGAAGTTTATTTAAGTTATACAACTTACTGGAAACTTCAGTTACTTCCTGTTCAGTTATATATATATAACATTTTAATCTTCCATAGTAAAATAACTGTAATACATTTTTTTTTTTCATGTATTAAAGCATATGACAGGATATTTTAAATATAAAATAATAATTTTTTACATAATATATAATGAAGAGACAATCTCACAAGTATTAATGTCCAAATCAGGATTTTTTCACCAACACAAAAGATAGCCTCTTCAATTAGCCAGTAATGATCTTATATATTACCAATTAAGACAATTATAATTTTTAAAGTAAAATAAATTCTGTAAATATATATAACGATTAAATCAACTTTATTTCACTTAAAAATACCAATTACTTTATAATAATATAAAAACCATTGTATGGGAAAGATCTTGTAACTTTAAATTTGATTTTAGTCAAAATATTACTCAATACTATATGAAGAAAAGCACCTAAAAAAATAAAAATTAAAGAAGCACTTATGATAAATGGATTTCAAGATATCATAATGAATAGGCAATGAGCTAACATTGAAATATGCAATGCTTGGAAAATCGTGTGGAACCTCTTATTTCATATTTAAATTAAGTTCAGTTGATAATGATTACAATTTAAATAATTAAAAGTACATTATTTCTGAGTAATAACATTTTTTGCTATTATTATTCAATTTATTTAAATATGTTATATAGTTTAATGTGTATTTACTAATTTATACAGATACATATATATAGGCATGCTTTCAAAAAGTATTCAATATATATTTTTTCTTAGTTTTAATAAAAATATAATATGCACAGTTACAAATATCACAAAAGAATTATATCTATTTCCGAAGTAAATTTGATAATGTTTGATAAAAAAAAAAATATCTCAGTGTTAAACTTTGTATCATTCAAAAGGCATAGAAGTAAAAATTCAAAAGTTCAATATTTTCATTTAAAAATGGCTACTATATTACCTCTAACTCTTTCTCCATATGTATATATAAAATTCAAAATATGACAAAAAAAAAAAAAGAATTCTAAAATTTATCTAAAAAAGCAAATACATCATCTCAATTATTATATTATGAAAATTAAATATAATTATATAATTTTTTGTAGGAGATTTATGAAAAATGACTTTTTAAACCTATAAAATAATTTTTGAGAGGTGTTTTTTTTGTCTTCTTAATATTACTATTTCTCTTTTTGTAATACATCATAAAAAATGCACTTAATTTGAACTGACGGATTCACTTAGCTTGAAAAAAATTATATTCCTGAAAAATTTAAGCAAAGGAAAAATTGATTTTGAAAGTTATAAATATAATTACAATCTTAAAAAGCTTTAATTAATTGTGATATTTCAAGTGTGCGAATAAAAACTAAACCCTTTAAAGTTAGTCTCACTTAAAAGGAATGTTGACGATATTAAAGATTTTTTTTTTGCCCGCAAGTCAATAGAATCAGATATTAACATGAAAAATGTGAAGAATAAAACAAAATAATTACACAAATTTTAACTCATAATTTAACATAAAAGAAAAATACATTTAGTTTATATGATAAAAGTACATTTAAAAGATTTTGGAAGCTCAAACCTTCCACTTACTTAGGTTTTAGCTATGAAGTTCATTAATTAAATAAATGAGTTTTAATGAAACAATATTAAATTAATAATAGTAAATGTTATATTAAAAAAATCAGCAGCTTTTTTCTTCTGGTGTTGGTTATTATTGACATTTCTACATAATTTAGTGTTGTGTAAAGCGGCATTTCAAAAGTTGAAGATTCTTAGATCGTTTTTCAACTGAAAAAAAATTAAAAATAAACAAGCCAAGTGTTTATTCACTTGGAGGGAGCTGGTATGTTCTATTAACCATTTTAGAACGCAATATCACATGACTTTCCAAGCATTGACTAAATTATTATTGCATTACACTAATAATATAATAATAAAGAATCTCTAAAAAGCATTATAAATCAAAATTCATAAAAATCAATGCAGATCATAAAATCAAAGTTATCACATGTTTCAATTTTAGTTCTATGACAACTGCTTAACTTATATATTGTTATTATTTAACGATATTATAATCTAACATTTTCATATGTATATATTGTATCGGTCGAAATTGTATGTTAACTCAACATGATTCACAGTCTGGATAAAAGTACTTCAAATCCAACCATACACGAGATCAAAGATAAAGAATACTTATGGATTCTGCCCTGTTTACCTACTCTCTAAATCTGCCAACTAATTAACAACATTTTCGAGGCAAGCAATTAATCTTTTCTATACTCTGGCCCACTAGCATCAACAGTGGAGCATGAGCCTCAACTAATTCTAACATCTAACTTTAATATTAATTCTAATTAAACCTATCCATTAACTTAAATATAAGAATAATATGTATGTGACCTTGAGTCATCAGATAGCAGCACAATAATTAATTAGAAAAGATAATTTTAAAATGAAATGCATTAAGACAAAGCTTAAATTCACACACACGCACATATATATAATAAAACATTTGTATAATTTATCTAATGTCTCTCTGTTTTTATTTCATAATTTAGTTAACATAAATTTCTATTCTGTCATTAATTATGTCTCGAGTAAGGGAGCGGTATAGTTCATATGCCAATCTAACAGATGTAAACGATTAGCATTTAATGGAAGATGCTCACCCAAGTCTGAGATATACGAAACAAATATTTTAAATACCCTATTTTAAACATAACTTTATTATAAGTGAAATTATTTTTAAGAGAGAAATAATTAAATCATACTTCAGGAATTGGCCCTGAAGAGAGTGACATGTTTAAAATATAAATGGATCGCAATATTCACAAATAAATATTTTAAGATTTTAAAACACAAAAATTAATCAGATTGGATTCAACCCGTCATGATGCGCTCAGAACAAAAGAAAGTGAATAAACCCAGCATTCGATATTACATTACCAGCATAGACTTAATTCACCTGCCCCATTCCAGTGATGCCAAAAAATAAAGAAAGAATGGTCTGTGCCATTTGAAAACCTAAAATATTTCAGGTGAAAGTATGAGAATTGCCAAGGCTGACTAAGCTCAGCTTGCCCCGGTTCTTCCCATCCTGATAAGAAAATCCATAGCCAGTGAAATTATCATGTGTTCTAATTCTGATCTAGCGATCACAAAGAACAAAAGACAAGTAATCAAGCCAAATGCTGGCAAGGCAAAATATGAGTACTGGAGAATATATTTTAGAATTTAACTATATAATTGTGCTAAACTATAAAGATTATACAAATGTTATACAGATTGACCAAGATCAAACCAACAAGAATAAAATAAGCATTAATTATTATTACGAATATCCTTTTATAAGCAACACGTCTTTCCCTTCAACACAAACTCCTACTAATATTCCAATTGACATTTTATTACTCTCTTTACTATTTAGCACAAATATAAATTTCTAAACACCCTCCCTTTCACTCTTTAAAAATAAAATAATATAACTTAACAAAATCTCATGCTTGAATCTAGCATCTCCCCACAACTAAACCATGTATGCATAAATATTTTGAAAAACACATAATAATATAAAATGGTTTCATCTCAACAAAACAAGGGTTGTTCCAAGTATTAATCTTTCAGAGCTACAGAATTATTCACTTTTATTTACCAACAAACTGGTCAGGAAATAGGAAGCAAAATATTTAAGTAAATAAAACTTTTGTCGAGATGGAACAAATTGGCATATATTCATTTCATTTAACTAAATAATAATATTTTTTAAACTATATTAGAAGAGAGTTTAGAATTAAGAGGCATAACATTAAGACAGATAGAATGAGAGTAAAGACATTAGATTTAAAGTGATAGCAAGTATAATTTACAGAATTTTAATTGAATATTTATATTACATTAAGAAGATTTTTATTTTAAAAGACATTAAAAGTAGCAAAATTTACATTATCAAGTCACTGGCATTTTTAAAAATAAATTAGGTGGTTAGAAATAACAAATTGGAACATATTACCTAGTTTATTCTGAGTCCTTGTGGATGTTTGGATCCCATGATGAAATATGAATTTTCGCACAGGATATATATATATATATATGTAAACAAAACATACGCTTGATGGGCGTTTTTGGTAGAACGCCATCTGTGGACATAAATACAAGCGTTAGCAAGTTTTTTAACTTGCATTTTTGTTTATCATAAATGTACCTTTGAGGTCTTTCTTGCAATGATATAGATTGCAGAGGCTTCTACTATGTGGTGATGCTGAACTGAGATCAGACCCATATAGCTATCTGGTTTGCTATGCTGAGTTTGAAGACATTACGTGTCTAAAAAATTCACGCTTGCAAGCTGAATAGAAATTGTTTCATAAACACTCAGAGTTTGTATTTAGATCTAGTTTCTTTATTCCTGTCTTTCACTGACGATAGCAAATAGCTTGAAATCATGATCTGAAAGTGGAATTATAGTTAGAGATAGTGAATACTAACTACTCTGACGTTTATGTAAACAAAACATACGCTTGATGGGCGTTTTTGGTAGAACGCCATCTGTGGACATAAATACAAGCGTTAGCAAGTTTTTTAACTTGCATTTTTGTTTATCATAAATGTACCTTTGAGGTCTTTTTTGCAATGATATAGATTGCAGAGGCTTCTACTATGTGGTGATGCTGAACTGAGATCAGACCCATATAGCTATCTGGTTTGCTATGCTGAGTTTGAAGACATTACGTGTCTAAAAAATTCATGCTTGCAAGCTGAATAGAAATTGTTTCATAAACGCTCAGAGTTTGTATTTAGATCTAGTTTCTTTATTCCTGTCTTTCACTGACGATAGCAAATAGCTTGAAATCATGATCTGAAAGTGGAATTATAGTTAGAGATAGTGAATACTAACTACTCTGACGTTTATGTAAACAAAACATACGCTTGATGGGCGTTTTTGGTAGAACGCCATCTGAGGACATAAATACAAGCGTTAGCAAGTTTTTTAACTTGCATTTTTGTTTGTCATAAATGTGCCTTTGAGGTCTTTCTTGCAATGATATAGATTGCAGAGGCTTCTACTATGTGGTGATGCTGAACTGAGATCAGACCCATATAGCTATCTGGTTTGCTATGCTGAGTTTGAAGACATTACATGTCTAAAAAATTCACGCTTGCAAGCTGAATAGAAATTGTTTCATAAACGCTCAGAGTTTGTATTTAGATCTAGTTTCTTTATTCCTGTCTTTCACTGACGATAGCAAATAGCTTGAAATCATGATCTGAAAGTGGAATTATAGTTAGAGATAGTGAATACTAACTACTCTGACGTTTATGTAAACAAAACATACGCTTGATGGGCGTTTTTGGTAGAACGCCATCTGTGGACATAAATACAAGCGTTAGCAAGTTTTTTAACTTGCATTTTTGTTTATCATATATATATATATAAACTGAAAGAAGACCCTTTGATTCCTCTTGGAGGCCTTAAAAAACTGAGCAGGGCAAATTTCTAATGTCCATTCCATACGTTCTTGTCATTGCAGCTGTTATTCATATAGTATACAAACATGGATAGGCTACTCACCAACATACATTAGCCAGCATGGTGAGTTTATTGGCTTTGTACCTCTGAGTTTAAGAATATTTTTTCAATATATATACAATCATGAAGACAAAAATAAATCATGGCCCTTATTTCCAGGAGGCAGTAAAGTCACCAACCAAGGCAGCAGTTGGTGGCTGAAGGCAGAGGGTGCTAGGAAACCCCTGATTGTGGACTCAGGCTGCCATTTGATGACAACTTTTTATTTAGGTACTTACAACTGTAAATCACTTTCAAGTGAAGGAAGATTGCAAGAGTTAGAAAAAGAACTATCTTATATTAAATGGGACATTATTGGACTTTGTGAAGTTAGAAGAAAAGGTAGAGAAGCAATTGATTTAAGAAGTGGACATATTCTCTACTAAAAAGGCATGAATATTGGAAATACAAGTGGAGTAGGATTCATTATAAATAAAAAATGGAAGAATAACATTGTGGAGATTGATGATGTATCTGACATGGTGGCAAGATTAGCTTTACAACTTAATAGCAGATACAAAATGCAGATAATTCGGGTTTATGTCCCAACAAGTTCTCATAGTGATGAAGTAGTAGAAGAATTTTATATGGATGTACAAAAGGCTTTTGATCACAGTAAACAACATTTTGAAATTGTTATGGGAGACTTTAATTCTAGAATTGGTAAACAAATGAAAGACAAAAATGCTGTAGGTAATTTTGGTTATGGTAATAGAAATGAGAGAGGACATAGACTTGTGGAGTTTTCAGAAAAAGAAAAACTTTATATTATGAATTATTCTTTTGAGAAAAAGGGTAAAAGGAAATGGACATGGAAGCATCCAAATGAAGGTACAGCAGAATTGGATTATATTTTGACTAACAGAAAATACATATTTCAAGATTATAATGTTCTTAATAAATTTAACACAGGAAGTGATCATTGATTAGTAAAATGTAAGATACATATTAATGCAAAACTAGAGAGACAAAAATTATTAAAAAAAAACAAGATTTACAGTTGATATTCCTAATCTTCAGAAACATTCTAATAAATTTAAATTAGAACCTAGAAATTGGTTTCAAGTATTAGTAGATTTTGAACATGATTCAGATTTGAATGAAATTAATAAGAAAATAACTGATACACTTTTAAAAACTGCAACAAAGATAGCTAGTAAAAAAAAGCAGCAATTGATCAATAAAATTTCTATTGAGACTAGAGAATTTATGAAAAAAAGAAGGAATATAAAGATATACAAAAATGATGCATAAAAAAGAATTGAATATCTCGAATTTTGTAAAATGGTATGGAAAAGAGTTGAAAATGATATAAGAAAGTATAATTGTGAACTAGCAAGGAAAGCTGTAGAAGAGAATAAAAGTCTAAAGAGTGTAAAACAACATTTTGGTATTGATAGGAAATTTATATCTGCAATAAGAAAAAAAGATGACATTATTACTAAAAGGAGAGATGACATCATGAAATGTGTAAAAGATTTCTATCAAGAATTATATAGTAATAAAGAACAAGTACCTCCTATACCTATTATATCTTCTGAATTGCCCAGAATTTTGAATGAGGAAGTGAGACATGCAATTAAATTTATGAAGAAAGGGAAGGTTCCAGGTAATGATGGAATTATAATTGATACATTAAAAGAAGCAGGTGAAGAAATAAAAAAATTTTTTTAGCAAAGTTATATTCCAAATGTCTAAATGATAAAGATGTACCAGATGATTGGAAGAATGCAGTATTAATATTAATATTTAAAAAAAGTGATAAAGAATATATTAGAAATTACAGACCTAGCAGTCTTTTATTAGTTTTATACAAAATTTATACTAAGATAATTACAACTCATCTACAGAGAACACTGAACCTGCACCAACCAAGAGAGCAAGCTGGATTTAAAAGTGGTTTTAGTACAATAGATCATATCCAGGTATTGAGAGAAGTTATAGAAAGGACAAATGAATATGAGTTGCCATTATGCTTTGGATTTGTAGATTATGAAAAGGCATTTGATTCTATAAACATTTCTTCAGTGATTAAAGCATTGGATCATCAAGGTATAGATCCAGGATATTGTCATATTTTAAAGAATATTTATAAAAATGCAACAGCAACAATTAGATTACATAATGATAGTAGGAAAGTCAACATTGAGAAGGGTGTAAGACAAGGTGACTCCATATCTCCAAAACTTTTTACAGCAGTGCTGCAAGAAGTATTTTGTGGATTAAAATGGGAAGCTAAAGGAGTGAAAGTAAATGGAGACTATTTAAGTCATTTAGATTTTGCAGATGATGTAGTTGTTTTTGCAAATAATGCTTTAGAGTTGCAGGAAATGTTGCAGGAGTTATCAGATGAAAGTAGAAAAGTAGGACTAAAGATAAATGTTAAAAAGACTAAAGTAATGTTTAATAGATTTTCTCAAAATATGAAAATAAAGATTGATTATGATGAATTAAAAGAAGTTAACAGTTACAAATACCTTGGTCAGATTATTAATACAGATGGAAACATAATGGATGAAATTAATCATAGAATTAAACTTGGTTGGAGTGCTTTTGGTAGAAATAACTTGATACTAAAAGGAAATATGCCTATGTGTTTGAAAAGAAAGGTTTTTAATAAATGTGTTTTGCCAGTTCTTACTTATGGATCTGAGACTTGGACACTTAATAGAAGAGCAATACAGAGACTTCAAACCACTCAAAGAAGTATGGAGAGATGCATGTTGGGAGTAACAAGAAGAGATTGAAAATGCAATGTATGGATAAGAGAACAAACAGGTGTTACTGATCTCCTTGAAAAAATTAAAAGACTGAAGTGGAGTTAGGCTGGACATATTGCTAGAAGAGATGATAATAGATGGACAATTGAAATTTTAAACTGGATTTCAAGAGATTGTAAAAGACCCAGAAAGAGACCACATGTGAGATGGATGGATGAAATAAGAAAGTGTGCAGGGGTGATGTGGAGAAGAGAAGCTAAAGATCGGAAAAGATGGATTGAACTTGGAGAGACCTTCATCCTGCTGTAGATTGATAATGGTTGATATATATATATATATATATATATATATATATATATATATATATATATATTGTACCTAACTGAAGTTTCACTTAGTTCCAGAAGGAGCCAAAGGTTATCTTAGCTTAACCTTTTGGTTTGAAATTGTCTGATTTTAAAAAAATAATAATGATAAAAATGAAAATTAAATTAGTTAATGACTAAAATAGGATAATCTTGTATTGATTGTAATCATTATTGTATATTATGGAATTATGTCTAAGTATTTGAAAAAAGATATATGAGTTAGGTTGGTAAGAGATGCTAAATAATAATTTGAATTTTAAAAAAAAGAAAGATATCAGAAATAGTTGTCAGTTTGTAAGTAATATTAAATGTATTATTGTGTAATCCATTTTAATGTCTAAAGAATAATAATTAGATATTATAAATAAGTTGGAATAATTAAGTAATAAATTTTTTTAAAAAATGATATATAAGTTTTTATTAAAAAATAAGAATATTTTTTATTAGTTTTGTAGTTTAACATTCAGTTATAAAAATTATTTAGATTAAATATTCATTAACATTCTATTGTTGTAGTTTTAAAAATAACTTTTAAACAATTAACTTGCATTGTATGTAAGAATGTGCATGCATTGACATGGAAACATAAAAAAATAATAGTAATTTAATTCCAATATTGTTTAAAATAAATAAATAAAACTAATGTGTGGATAAAATTATTTCAATGAAATATTTATGGGTTTAATAAAGAGTATAACTTTAAATTTTATATTTATTACTATGGGTTGGATAAAATATCATTTAAAAAAAATTATTGCACAATATTTGTTAATAATAAAATTTTGATTTTCCAGCTGAAGGTCACGTGGTAAGGGAAAATTATATTGATTATGTCAGTAGATTGATTTCACAGCTGATTTGTTGGAATATTAAAATTTAGTAAAAAATAGTTTTTATTGGTTTTTTAATTAAACTGTAGGTGGGTGAAAAATTGTGAGATAAATGGAGATCTAAAGGGTTATTCAGTTGCTGATCTGTTTTAATTCTACCTGTAGCTGAATCTTAAAAGTTCTTAATAAAAAGTAATTTTTAAAAAACTTTATATTTGCTAAAAAAATAAAAGTATGTTTTTAAAACCATTATTTTAAATCGTCTTATAATGAAGAAGATCTAAAAAAGAAAGGTAATCCGTTTTCTGACAGTTTTTCATTACAGTTGAAACATTAAAATTTATGGTAAAATGTTTGAAAAAAATACAGCATCTCATATTTCATTTACTTTTGTTCTATTCATTTTTCTTTATTTAGAAGTAAAACTTAAATTATTAAGTATTGTTATGGCTAAAGACTTTATTGCACTAAACTATAGTATACCTCCTATCAAATTAAAAATACACGTGAAGAAGAAATTAAAAAAAAAAAGACATTCAAACATTTTAAAATATTAAAATGGAAATGCGTTAGCGTCTTTATAAATTAGAAGTGACATTAAATTTAATACTTTATTACTTAATAGATGATATATACATTTAAATATGCTCTTAACAGAATAATATTTCTGTGGACAATATGTAGTTTAAAATACTAATTCTCGTTTATGCCAGTAGTATGAAAAGAATTTGTTTGGAAGTAAAACTTTAAAAGAATTTAAAAAATATTATTAATGAACTTGTCTCTATCAAATGCATAATGTTTGGTTATAATTGCTAGTACTTATAAGTAACTTTATAACCGTTGATCATAGCACATAAACCAAGGAGTGTTCTTAATTATAAACAAAGTCTACTCTTATGTTTAAAAATAAATAAAAGGAAATTTGTTTAAAAAAAAAAGAAATACATTTTTAAATATTAAGAAACGTTTTAAAAAAAAGAGCTCTATTTTAAAAAAAATGCATTTATCTAAAGAAGAACAGTGAAAGTTAACTAAATAGATATATTATAATTATTCCGCGTTTGAACCTAGGATTATAAATATAAAAAAAAAACATGTACTCAGCTGAAGAATTTATTGTTTTCAATGCCGGCTTATTTTACTTATACTTATGCTTATTATACTTATGCTACTCAGTTGAATAATTTATTTTCCAGTGCCAACTTATGTTTATGCTTACGATGTTTTATTATTTTAATATTTAAAATTATCTTTAAAGATAAAAGAAAGTGAACGTGTTTATATAAAGAACTACTGAACATTTTCGTTTGGAAATGATTGCCATGTATATAAATGTATTAGTTGAAGCTTCGAATTTAAATAGATATCTAAACCTGGATAAATTGTCTACACATTATGAAATGGAAAAATCATCACGGAGCCGAAATATGAACTTAAGTTAATGTATTTTTTTTTTTATTGTTTGTTTTATTGGTTAAAAAAAGAATGAAACCATAAAAATATTTATGCTATTAAATTTTTATGTAACACTTTTTGCATAAATATACAGGTAAACTAGGGTTATAATTTTAAAACGAAATAGGTTTATTTGAATGAGCAAATGTTTCTTGCCATTCTTAAGTAGATTTAGTTTATTTATCAAGCATTACACTAGCTAGTTTCTATTTAATAATTTTATTATAGAGATTTAAATATCACAGTCTTATTTTCATATAAATGGGATGTTTTACTCAATTTTATTTTAAATTTACTAAAGAAGTTTATCAGAGAATATCCATTCATTTGTTTTATGAATGTTATATTAAGAATAATTACAAATATTTTATATTCACCGAGAAGTAGATATTCTTGCATTTAATTTACCATTTCAAAAGTCCACTAGTTACTATATTTTTAGCATTTAATATTTTGTTATGTGTGCATTGTGCCTTGCCTAGAATTTTATATGCATTTAAGTTTAAAGTATTTTCTACAGTAGTCAGTTGACACATAGTTTACTTTGTTGGTTCGAATATTGGATATACGTTTTGTATTTTATAAATTTCTTGGAAATAACTTAGTTAGTTTAAGTGAAGTATATATCTTGCTATTAGTTAGAATTTGTTAGCCTCAAGAGTTAGGCTTAGTTTATAATTTTTGATTATGCCTTATGGAGTCGAGAAAATCCTCCATCCTTATTGTATTGTATTTCCATGATTTGATAGTGCTTGTCCCCAAAAAAAGAGGGTATTGTATTGTATTTTTCAGTGATGATGATCACATTTATAAGCATTGAAAATCCCATGAGAGGATTGTGCTTTTCTGGTGGGTGTTCCTGTTCCCAGATGTACTGAAGATAAATTCCAGACATCGTCATTTTTGCCTCGAAGTTAGGTATTTTTGGAAGCCACCATATTCTTTTCCAGCTCTGAGGAGCCTAGTATCTTTATATTTTTGCCTATCATTCATGATGACTTAATGCTAATTCCACCACAGTAGGTGATGTTGCATTTGTTTTAGATTTGTGATGACAAGATATGCTTGTTTGAGGAAATGTATTTCTTCAGGTAGTTGTAGCTAATTTAAGGCTCATAGGTATATCAATGTTTGAATTGTGTTGCTATGATAGTTTTATCACACACAAGCTAACCAACAATAAGTTATATTTATTTTAAAGTATATTAAATATGCATATGGTATAAGTGGCAATTCACACATAATAATTTAATATTTTCATCCAGAATTTCGCCGCTGGATTTGTAAGTCTGTTACATCATTATCTTTAAAACATTGAGGGAATAATTTTATGTGGACTAAAGTTATTTTTAAAAAATATATAACTGATCTCTGATGAATGATTGTCCCATACACTTAAGTTAGTTTAATTTTAGTATTAGCTTAATCTGATATAAAGATATATCTAGCTGTGATATTAGTTATATCCGTGAAACTAGTGATGATATTTTTAAAAAGTATTGTTGAATATGCTTACTCCAACTTAGCGTTTGTTAAGTTGAGGAGTATAAAATTAAGCTTAGGGTTTTCAATATAAACATAGTTCTGTGTGTTATTCTGATTAGTAGATGACACAATAATGTTATTAATTAGTCCAAATAATTATATAAAATCTTAGTGCGGTATTGGCACTGTTTGTATTCCACTATATTTATAAACATTTCTTCTCATTATTAATAAATCAAATTATTATTATTTCAAAAGTTTTGTTTGTTTGTTTTACTTTTATATGAAAATATATTATTGTCTTGGGTTCCAAGTTCACAAAGTCTTAAATTTTTAAATTTAATGAATCTTCAATTCAGACATTTGCAAGTAGATTCTAAGTTAATTAAATACAATTGATATTGTCTTGAAAATTAAAAAGCTATGTTAAAGTAAATGATTCTCATATTGAATCACAAATACAGATAATTGCATTATAGCAGATACATAATTAAATACTTAGTTAAAAGTTTATTTTTTTAAATTATCAGTATATCTTTCAGATTAAAGATTATGCAATATCAGATTAACAATATTAGTACTTCAGAAGAATATTTTAATTAATATTATTTTAAAAGCTGCACATTATCTTATATTCACTGCACATCATCTATCATCATCTTAAATCTTATATATTTAAAGAATTCTAATCCATTTGCATTTGAGGTCTTTAGTGGTTGTCTGTGAGTATGGAAAGGCATTAAAAGTACCCTTGCTCTTTTCTTTGCTCAAGTAATATCTTAGATAATAGGCCATTATTAGTTTAAATTTAAATTGATTCACTAAATTTTGTGAATTAATATTTGTTTTGTTTATTCTTTTAAGATTGAACATACTATAATTATTTTATGGTCAGCTAAGATGTCACTTATTTATTTATTAATCACAGTAATTCTTTGTTAGGCAACTTAACTTAAACTGTAATTTTGCACAAGAGTTTTAGTTTTAAAATCCCTGAGGTTATTTACTCTTGTTGTTTTAGTAAATATAATTCTGTAAGATAATCTTATAAAGTAAAGCATCATAGGTCTTATTCAGAGAGTGTATGATTTATTGGTAAGACTAATATGGTAAGCATTGATTAGTGATTTAGATAATCTTTTGTATGGTTTATTAAAAGATCAATATGCTGTAGTAGTTATAGTTCATCAGTATTGGATTTGATCTTTATTTGATTATACATCTCTGGATCATCATCTCTTTTCTTTAAATTTATTGTAACCCCACTGAGCCGAGTCATTTAGAGTCTCTAATTTATAGTTCATTTTATATCATTTCAATTCTATTCCATTTCTTTCCATTTCATATCTTCTATCATCTCATTTCATTTCTCTCTCCTTTATTCTATCTTCTTCTTATATCTTTCTTTCATATTTTTCTCTTTCTTTTCTCTCACTCTCTCATAACTTTATTAGCATTATCTCTTTTTCTCTCTTTCTCTTTCTCACACCCCCTCTTATTCTAGTAGGTTATATTTTACTTCCATTTTATAATTTTCTCCCTTTATTCTCTTCCTCTTTTATTTTATTTTCTTATTATCTCTCTCTCTCTCTCTCTATTTTATTAGGTTACAATTGGCTGCTCTCATTTCATTTTCATCATTTATCTTTATCATTATCTCTCCTTTATTCTATTTTCTTCTTACATCTCTCTCTTTCATATCTTTCTAATCATCTCATTTCTTCTCTCTCTCTCTCCATTATATATATATATATATATATCATTTCTATCACTTTCCCCCATTTCTTTTCCCTCTCAATTCTTCTCTTTTCATCATTTATCTTTATCATTATCTCTCCTTTATTCTATTTTCTTCTTATCTCTCCCTGTCTCTCAATTTCATAAGGTTACAATATATATATATATATATATATATATATATATATATATATATATATATATATATATATATATATATATCTGGGTCCATCCAATATTTATATAAAAAACATTTTAATAAAAAATTGATATTTTAATCATTTATTTGCTGGACTAAAATTGAAATGTACATAAAATGGCAGACAGAAAGTTTTATAAACATTGTAACACGCATGGATCTGGTTTGATCCTAGTCTAGCAATCTAGAAAGACATGAAGCATGGATCTGGTGTACAGATCCATTGCTTATATATATATATGTGTGTGTGCGTGTGTGTGCACGTGTGTGTGTTAAAACGAAGATTTGCATGGGTTAAATATATAAAATACATATTTTGTGAGTTCATCTGTGTTAAAAAACTTTTAATATTAATATACTGATGTTTTGACTTGGTCACATAAGTCATCCACTGAGTTATAAAGGGTAGAAAGATGGTTGTAGAGGCGCTACAATCACTGATTTGAAATAAAACGTTAAAATTCCACCAATAGCAAAATGTTAAATTTAGGAATGTTTTTTAAAAAAATCTTTCCAAATAGGAGGAAGTTTGCATGTATCATCTCGCTTATTGATACAATCTGGCCTTTTAAGTATCTCAATGGCTTCTCTAATTTTGCACTGGTAGAGATTATCACATCTGGATATGATCCTGGTATTAGAAAAATCAATTTTATGACCTGAATCTATAGTATGGAGTGAGAGTGCTGATGATGATAAGTGTTGTTTAACTGTATTAGCATGCTCATCTCTCCTAACACTGATGTGACAATTACTCATACCTATGTAAAAAGCTTTACAATTTTTACATAAGATTTATCTATCAAATCTCATGTAAAAATTGTAAAAGCTTCTTACATAGGTATGAGTAATCATCGCATCAGTATTAAGAGAGATGAGCATGCTAATGCAGTTAAACAACACTCATCATCATCAGCACTCTCACTCCTTACTATAGATTCAGGTCATAAAATTGATTTTTCTAGTACCAGGATCATATCCAGACGTGATAATCTCTACCAGTGCAAAATTAAAGAAGCCATTGAGATACTTAAAAGGCCAGATTGTATCAATAAGTGAGATGATAATGCAAACTTCCTGCTATTTGGAAAGATTTTTTTAAAAAACATTCCTAAATTTAACATTTTGCTATTGGTGAATTTTAACATTTTATTTCAAATCAGTGATTATAGCACCTCTACAACTGTCTTTCTACCTTTTATAACTCTGTGGATGACTTGTGTGACCAAGTCGAAATATCAGTATATTAATATTAAAAGTTTTTTAACATGGATGAACCCGCAAAATATGTATTATATATATATATAAACTGTATACTTAAAAACAGGTATATTTTTATTAAGCAAGCTTCATTTCTTTGCTAATTTTAGAAGCACTTATAAATAAAATATCAAATATCATGAATAAACTTTAAATAAATAGACTAATACATGCCCCATGGATTAAACTATGAATTGATATGTCTGTAATATTAGAAAGATGTTATGATCATTTGTTGGCGTTTCTATTGTAATAAATAATAATTATAAAGAATAAGAATACGTTACACTGTAAATCAATTAAATTTTATTATTTAAATGTTACGTTTATTTAAAATTCTTCTTTAGCAACAATAGTGCATTAGTGTGATATATTAACTTACATATTGTCACAGCTCAAAAAATTTTTAAATCTTTTAACGTTTATCCACGAACTATTTTATTATATACAGAATGTGTTATTTTGTTAAAAATAAAAAAAAACTTAATGAACAATAAAATGTATTCTGAATAGAAACATTATAAAAGAAAAATATGGAAACTAAGTAATATTTTTAAAATGTATTAAAAAGATCAAGTAAATCAAAAAATATATCTTGGTAGTACTATGAAACACCCTCATTGTAAAATATTACAATTGTATCATTTTTGTTTTTTGGTTAGATCATCAATATTCGTCTAATAAAAAAAATCATTAAGAATTTATGTTTTTCAGTAAAGTAAAAATTAGATATCGATTTAGTATCCAAAACCTGGACAGCTAATTAGACCTGCTACTTGAAAAAACAAATTCAAAATTTGTTTAATAATCTTAAAATATATATATAATTTCTAAGTCTCAAGAAGATTGTCAGATAAAGATTAAAAAAAAAGTACTTTATAAACATTGAAAAATAATCATCAGCAACCAATTATAAAAAAAGACTATTTCAATTCCAGTAATAGTAATACAAAATAATCTGTAACTTATAATTGTCTTAATATAAAACATATATTATTATGTTCACTTGATATCATTTATTTTCTTGCAGCAAACTTTTCTTTATGAAAAATGTCAAAACCTTATCTAATTCTTGTTTTTTTTTATTGTATTTTACTCTGACATATCATTTTAGTAAAAGCAATCACTATAGCACCTCTTTGGAATGTTTTTGAAATTATTTTTATAATGTATATAGGATCTATCTCATCCAAGAAAACCATACTCAAGCATACCATAAAATATTTTTTGTGAAAATGTCATATTGTTCATTTACTTTACATGTCTAATCCAATAAAAATGCAATTTTAAAATAGTTGAGTCTATAATATTATATCCAATAAGCTAAAGAACATACTAATTGATCATATAATCTTGCCATTTTATTTTTAGAATTTCATGGGAATTTTTAAATGAAATTTTTCTAACACATTTATGTTACATAGATAGAATTTTAACAAAAAAAAACATAAAAAAGTGTAAAAATAATAACCTAAAAAAGTATCATAATTATTATTTTCAATCATTATTAATCTTTTATGGGATGAAGAACTCTTCAAGTATAATCCACTTGCTCAGATCTACAACATCTAATCTCTAACACCACTGTAACAAATTTCTTTCATCTATTTCATATATGATATCTTGACAGATCTTAATTATACTAATGATATTAGTGATAAGTGTTTATTTTTTTTTCATTAATTTGTTTCTCTTTTGAACTTTTTCATGTTATTCTCAACATTTCGCAGTATGATCTAAAGTTTTCCTTAGCAGTGATAAAATAAATTTATTTAAAAGCTTTCTTCTTAAGAAGGTAAACACATTTTTTTTCAATATTCACATATTCCTACTGTAATGGTATGAAAAATAAAGCTGCTTTAACCTAACCAAGAGATGCAGGTAGAGGGAGTTCGAACCTCACCTACTTCTCCAGATTGCTACTAAGCGACTTACTTCCCAAACCTCACTAGAATTTCTTCTTCATGTATGCCCAGTGGTCAGGGAGAGTTGAGATCCTAAAGGAAAATTTTAACAAAGAAAAATCAGGTTTAGACTATATATTGACACAAACAATATATTGATGAAATTAGTAAACGAAAGTTTATTGTTTAACCAAAAGAAATGACAATTTGAAGAAATAATTAACAAACAAATATTGCAAGTTATTTTCTTGCATTTACAGACATGAATATGTATTGATATGCATTAGAAAGATCCACTTAATATAATTAAACAATAGTATGATCAGTACAGAACAATACTAAACTTAGCCAACAACTGGGGTGCTTCAGTTTAAAGGAGGGGTACAGAAAAACATAAATCTAGGTAAAATTACAAAAATGGACAAATTGGGTAAAACTAGTTAAATAGATTAAGGTCATTTTTAAATATAGCCTGCCTTTAAATAACAAAATAAAGAACCCCCCCCCCCAGTGGACATTTCTCAGACTTACTCAGCAATATCTTGAGTATATTAGAAAGTTAAGGTTTTATCTATAATGAAATTAAACATTACAGTGGACCCTGATGATTTAATTGTGTGGACATAGAAGCAAGTCTCAAAAGCACAAAGTTTTATATATGGCTAACTTGAGGTCTGTATAGCACTGTGGTTCTAACACAAGAGTTAGAGAGATGGAGCCCATTCATAGTGTGATCCGAGCTCAGGATGGAGTATATGTGCTTGTGTCCAGTGGTAATATTTGAAAAAGGGTTGAGATCCACTGTATCATCAATGGAAATCTCGAACTGGTGTTATACTATGAATCAAAGATGACAGGAGCTATGGATATGTGCCAAGACTACCACACAAATCACGGAGTAGCACAATAAATGAGAAAAATGCGGTCAACTGACCATTAAACTTTAAAACCTTAGGTAAAATATATGTATATGAAATAATATGACTTCAAAATCTTTCTGAGACTGAGAGAACATCTAATATTAGAAATAATTATTTTGCACCTTTTTCTAATATTAAAATATATAAAAAGTTAGGTATATTAATTAATCACTATTGAACTAGTTCACCCTTAGACTTAATGAAGATTTAATATTTTAATTTACACATATATAATTATACTGTATCCTTTTTTATATTTAATCAAATTAAAAATGCTTAAGCAAATCTGTTTTAGACAAATAGATATATATTGGTAAAACCCAGATTGACATTAAGAAAGTATAAAAAATACAAGACAGGATTGGATCTTTCTTACAAAATGCATAAAATTGAACATTTTAATATATATACTCGAATGTCATTTTCTTTTTATATTTCTAAGTATAAATTAAAAAAAGAAACATTGAATTATTTTTTTAAAAAAAAAAACATTAATTGCTTATTCTGCCTTTTCTCTTTTTCTAATATATATTCAAAAAAAATTAGTGAAACCCATGCGGCAGAAAAAAATTGAAAGGAGAAATTTTATTCAAAGAGTTTTAATAAATCTGAAATATTCCGTATTTAGTAGCGGGTCTAACATATAGAAATAAATAAAATTAGATTATTTCTCACTTCCTCCAGTATATATATGTTTATGCCAAGTTATAAGAAGGAAATTGTGTTTCTTTCTTTTAAAAAAAAAGTATTGTACAATTCAAGTAATGGATAATGGCAATCCATTAACCAAAAAAAAAAAAAGATTTACATATATTAATAGGATTAAGAATTGCCATTATACTGGTCAAATAAAAAAAATAACAATGAAAATGTTAAAAATTCTCAGGCTATATATATATTAACACATTATACTGGTCAAATAAAAAAAATAACAATGAAAATGTTTAAAATTCTTAGGCTATATATATATTAACACATTATAATTATAACATAAATGACATAAGTTTATAGTTTAAGCCAATATAAAATACAAGTGAAAAATTAAAGTTACCAATAAGGATTTCTAGATTGTGTATGTCTTTATTAGATAGCCATGAAGACATTCTGGTCAGCAGTCCATACTGAATGCTTACGGTGATTTTTGTCCTCGGTTATCCATTTATAGCAGCAGGAAATTGTCAAGCAAAATTATTCTGGCACACTACATTTCTTGGGTTTCCAAGCTTTAGCAGACAGGAAAAACAACTGGGAGGTAGAGGAAAAAGTCTACTCCACCATTTTTCTTATAGCACCCATTTTAAGTTCCTCTCTCCTTATCTATAGAATGCTGGTGGTTTGATAATTTATTCAGCAAGAGGCTAAGATATTTTCTTGGTTGCAGAGAGTTCTTTCCAAAAAAGTTGAATTTTATTTCTTTTCCAATAAAATATCTTTCTGGCTGATTTCAGTCCAAGCTGTAGAACTGAGCCAGGTAAAAGAGAGTGAACAATAAACAAGTTCTCAATTTATACTTAGCTTGTTAGCCATCTTACATTCCAATCCCATTGTTCTGTTATCTTATTTTTAATTGCAGTGTTTTTTAATTAATTATTCTTATCTAACTAATCTTTTTCTCTAATGAGTTCTAGAAAATTTATTTTGTTATCTAAAATAAAATCTTTTCATTTCATTTTCTAAAATTAAAAAGCATTCCATAAATTTTACTTTCTTTAGTTTACATTCATTATGGTTGGACTCAGGATCTTTAGTTAAATCACAGTGAATGGTGAAGCAAACATATATATATATGTATAGCTTCATATTCCAGGAACCCATTAAAAAACAACAAAAAAATGACCCTAGTTACCTTTGGTGTGAAGTGGAGCAGAGTGATACAGGGGATTATAAATATAATTTAAAAATAAAACCCAGATTAAACAAGCAATATATTCATACATCCAAACAAAGTTAAAATATCAGAAATAATCATGTTTTGTCTCTTTTCCTATTTACAGTCCATTTGTTCACTATGGTCTGTCATTCATATTGTATTTTCTTTATCCCTTTGCTTAGGTGATCCTTTTATGGGTGAATCTTCTTCTCTGGGATCTGGTATTTCCATTGTATTGTTCAGTATTTATCTGGTTGTGATACAGCTTTAATGCTCTTGCATTAAATGGCCCCTGGGTCCCTTTTTTATTTTCCTACAGGAAAGTGTTTCACCTAATTTCTTTTTTTATAATGTAAGGCCCTTCGTATAGGGGGAAAACTTTTTGTATTGCCCCTCTTATGGCTTGCTTGTGTGTGATGTGCAGACCCACACCTGTTCCCTAGTTTGAAAGTGGTACCCATTATGTTTCACTCCAGTCTTGTTCTAGCATTGGCTTGATCCCTATCATGATCAATTATTTCCTGCTCTGCTGGCGATAGAGTTTTTACAAATCCTGGGTCACATGTTCCAAAATGCAATCTCACTGGGGTAAAACCTGTATATCCATTTATGTTTTGGTTTAAATATCTTTCCACTATGGGTGTTTGTTTGACCCAACTTTTATGGTTACTAACCAAGTAAGTCTGGAACAGTCGTTCAGCTCTCTCATGACCCTCTTGCAGGAATTCGACTGAGGGTTCCTTATTGATATTAAAATATGTTTAACTCCTTGTTGGTGCATTCCCTCTCTCCATTGTTGAGATGTGAATACTGACCCATGATCTGAAAGAATGGTCTTTGGTTTCCCTATTTCAACAAACTGCTTCAAGCATAAAGCCTTTAGTGCACTACTGAGTCCACCTGCCATACAGGTATGCTGATACATACTTCAAAAGTACATCATATGTGATGAAAAAAAATTTAAAGCACTTAAAAACAGGCAGTGTTTCATAGTGGTCCATGGCCAAAAGTTCGTTTGGACCTGTAGGTAAAATTGTGTGGTTACACTTCTACTGGGTGATGGCTCTAGATATCTGCAACTATATTATCTGTTCCAGGACATTATATTACTTTATAATTAAATTGTTATAGAAACAGACTCAATCTGATGAGATGATCATTGGTGAGATATCCTCTATTTAAGAACTCAAGGCACCTGGAGTCAGTGATGATAATTAATTTCGAACCTAACAGAAACTGTTTAAACCTCTGGCATGCCCATACTATTGCTAGAGTCTCTTGTTCTGTCACAGTGTAATTGGCTTCCACCCCTTGGAGGGTTTGACTGCAAAAATACAGAACTTTGTCTATTATCGTGACCAATTTAGAACAACACTACCCCCAGATCCTTTTTACTGCTGTCAGTTTGTAAATAAAAGGGATGAGTAAAGTCAGGATGGTGTAATACCACAGTTTGTAAAAAAATTTTTTTAATTTTTTCAAAAGCCTGTTCATGCTCTATCGACCATTTCCAACAGTGGTCCTTTTTTAAGAGGTCAAGTAATAATGGTGCATCTTGCACAAAGTTTTTATAGAATTAATGGTAAAAATTACATATACACATAAATGACCATATTTGTTTACAATTAGTAGGTGTGGGAAAATTCTTAATGGCCATTATCTTGTCTGGGTGGGGTAAGATCCCTTTCCCATTCACTAAATGTCCCAGAAAGCTAATTTCTTATAGAGCAAACCAACTTTTAGTAAAATTTATTGTTATGTTCTTTGCCACATATTCTTGGGGTAACCTTATTAAATGTACTAAATGTTCAGTCATGTCAGTGAAAGTGATAACCATATCATCAATGTAACATACCATGTGTTTTTTATTTCTTCTGATAGGGCCTGATCTAGGCACTGTATTAGTCCAGCACCACTGTTGATTAGGCTAAATGGCATCCACTTGAATACATATCTATGTACTCCATATCTGAACACTGTGTATTTCCTGACATGTGGCTCAAGTGCAATTTTCCAATAACTTGATGTTAAGTCAAGAGTGGTGAAAACTTTCTTATTAGTGAGACATGCAAAAACATCCTGAAGTGGAAGAGGTATAGTAATGCTATTCAATATTCTTGCATCCAAACACACTTGTATTTGCCTATTTTTTTACCTGGTAAAATAGAACTGTTATATGATGAACTTCTCTCTATTATGCCATCTTTTATCATGCTTTTAATTGGTTTTCCACTCTTTCCTTATACTAATAAGGTATAGGCTATGTCTTTGCATGGAAGTATGTCTCTTCCTAGACTTTTATGATCCCAGGTATGACTGAAAAGGCCCTTACATTTTCCATTAGCATCCTGACTATTTGTTTTATCCTGCTCAACTTTGATTGATGACTGAATTATTTTCTCTTCTATTGTTGTCAAGTTTACACACCCTACTGTGGTAGCATTGTGAACTGTTGGGCTATAGATTGAAACTTTTTCATGAAATTGAAAAACCTTCTTAGTATAATTTATCACTAATTGATGTTCCCCATAAAATCAGACCCCAACAGTACATCTTGTATAAGACCTGCCATTATCAAAAATAGATAACTTACTCTAGCAGATCATATTTCTATGTCCAGCCACACTTGATGGGTTTCAATTTTAGCCCTTTTTCCATTTTCTAACTTTGTTTGAGTTGCCCGCATAGGCAGGCTGGATAGTGTTTTTATTTTTCCTGTACCATCATACCATTTTTTCTGGCACCACATTTGGGTACCAGATTATAAAAAAACCTGTAATGGTATGAAAAATAGAGCTGCTTTAACCTAAGCAAGAGATGCAGGTAGAAGTGGTTCGAACCTCACCTACTCCTCCAGATTGCTACTAAGCAACTTACTTTCCAAACCTCACTAGAATTTCTTCTTAATGTACACCCAGTGGTCAGGAAGAGTTGAGATTCTAAAGGGGAATTTTAACAAAGAAAAATCAGGTTTAGTTTATATATTGACACAGACAAGATATTAATGAAATTAGTGAAGGAAAGGTTATTGTTTAACCAAAAGAAATGACAATTTGAAGAAATAATTAACAAACAAATGTTGCAAGTTATTTTCTTGCATTTACAGACATCGATATATATTGATATGCATTAGAAAGATCCACTTAATATAATTAAACAATAGTATGATCATTACAGAATAATACTAAACTTAGCCAACAACTGGGGTGCTTCAGTTTAAAGGAGGGATACAGAAAAACATAACTCTAGGATAAAATTACAAAAATGGACAAATTGGTTAAAACTAGTTAAATAGATTAAGGCCATTTTTAAATATGGCCTGCATTTAAATGACAAAATAAAGAAAATCTCTCCCCAGTGGACATTTCTCAGACTTACTCAGCAATATCTTGAGTATATTATCAAGTTAAGGTTTTATCTATATGAAATTAAACATGACAATTTTCCTTGATGATTTAATTGTGTGAGCTTAGAAGCAAGTCTCGAAAGCACAAAGTTTTATATATTGCTAACTTGAGGTCTGTAGAGCACTTTGGTTCTAACACAAGAGTTAGAGCGATGGATCCCATTTACCTAAAGTGTGATCTGAGCTCAGGATGGAGTATATGTGCTTGTGTCAAGTAGTAATATTTGAAAAAGAATTGAGATCCACTGTATCATCAATGGCAATTTCAAAGTGGTGTTAGCCTATGAATCAAAAATGACAGGAGCTATTGTTATGTGCCGAGACCACCACACAAATCACTGAGTAGCACAATAAATGAGAAAAATGTGGTCGACTGACTATTAAACTTTAAATCCTTAGATAAAATATATATATATGAAATAATATGACTTCAAAATGTTTCTGAGACTGAGAGAACATCTACTATTAGAAATAATTACTTTGCACCTTTTTCTAACATTAAAATATATAAAAAGATAAGTATATTAATTAATCATTATTTAACTAGTTCGCCCTTAGAGTTAATAAAGATTTAATATTTTAATTTACACATATATAACTGTACTGTGCCTTCTTTTATATTTAATCAAATTAAAAACACTTAAGCTATATCTGTTTTAGACAAATAGATATATATTGGTAAAACCCAGATTGACTTTAAGAAAGTATAAAAAATACAAGACAGGATTGGATCTTCCTTACAAAATGCATAAAATTGAACATTTTAATATATAATTTCAAATGTCATTTTCTTTTTATATTTTTAAGTATAAACTAAAAAAAAAACATTGAATTCTTTTATTTTAAAAAAATAACAATTGTGTTCTGCCTTTTCTCTTTTTCTAATATATATTTTTAAAAAAATTAGTGAAACCCATACAGCAGAAAAAAATTGGAATGAGAAATTTTATTCAAAGAGTTTTAAGCATTTATTTTATATTGCATATGTTTACAATTGTATACATTCAAATGTCAGTCTTTTAAGCTAATTGTGCATACGCTTTGCGAGTGTTAATAATAAATGAATACTTTTTCACCAATACAAGATATAGTATTTATGCAGGAATAAAAGGAATCCTCTTATTCCTACAACTCAAATGCTTATATATGAGCAAATCTGAAGCACTGGCAAGTAAAGCATGAAGATGGAACCGTCACTTTAAATTACTATATATGATGTCTGAATAAATGACGTGGGTGAAATTGTCTAGAATTTACTAAACATCATTCCAACTGAATCCTCTTATTCCTATGACTCAAATGCTTATATATGAGCAAATCTGAAGTACTGGCAAGTAAAGCGTGAAGATGGAACCATCACTTTAAATTACTATATACGATGTCTGAATGAATGACGTGGGTGAAATTGTCTAGAATTTACTAAACATTCCAACTGAAACTTAATCATATGTAAATAAACATTTATTTTATATAGCGTATGTTTACAATTGTATACAGTCAAATATCAGCCTTTTAAGCTAATTGTGCATACACTTTGCGAGTGTTAATAATAAATGAATACTTTCTCACCAATACAAGATATAGTATTTATGCAGGAATAAAAGGAATCCTCTTATTCCTACAACTCAAATGCTTATATATGAGCAAATCTGAAGTACTGGCAAGTAAAGCATGAGGATGGAACCATCACTTTACTTGCCAGTACTTCAGATTTGCTCATATATAAGCATTTGAGTCATAGGAATAAGAGGATTTCTTTTATTCCTGCATAAATACTATATCTTGTATTGGTGAGAAAGTATTCATTAATTATTAACACTTGCAAAGCATATGCACAATTAGCTTAAAAGGCTGATATTTGAATGTATACAATTGTAAACATATGCTATATAAATGAAATGCTTATTTACATATGATTAAGTTTCAGTTGGAATGACGTTTAGTAAATTCTAGACAATTTCACCCATGTCATTCATTCAGACATTGTATATACTAATTTAAAGTGATGGTTCCATCCTCACGCTTTACTTGCCAGTACTTCAGATTTGCTCATATATAAGCATTTAAGTTGTAAAAATAAGAGGATTCATTTTATTCCTGCATAAATACTATATCTTGTATTGGTGAGAAAGTATTCATTTATTATTAACACTCGCAATGCGTATGCACAATTAGCTTAAAAGGCTGATATTTGAATGTATCAAAGAGTTTTAATAAATCTGAAATATTTCCATATTTAGTAGCGGGTTGAACAAATAGAAATAAATAAAATTAGATTATTTCTCACTTCCTCCAGTATATATATGTTTATGCCAAGCTATAAAAAAGAAATTGTGTTTCTTTCTTTTAAAAAAAAAGTATTGTACAATTCAAGTAATGGATAATGGCAATCCATTAACCAAAAAAAAAAAGATTTACATATATATTAATAGGATTAAGAATTGCCATTATACTGGTCAAATAAAAAAATAACAATGAAAATGTTAAAAATTCTCAGGCTATATATATATATATATATATATATATATATATATATATATATATATATATATATATATATATATATATATATATATATATATATATATATATATATTAACACATTATAATTATAACATAAATGATTTAAGTTTATAGTTTAAGCCAATATAAAATGCAAGTAAAAAATTAAAGTTACCAATAACGATTTTTAGATTGCGTACATCTTTATTAGATAACCATGAAGACATTCTGGTCAGCAGTCCATACTGATTGCTTATAGTGATTTTTGTCATTGGTTATCCATTTATAGCAGCAGGAAATTGTCAGGCAAAATTATTCTGGCACACTACATTTCTTGGGTTTTCCAAGCTCCAGCAGATAGGAAAAATAACTGGGAGATAGAGGAAAAAGTCTACTCCACCATTTTTTTTATAGCACCCATTTTAAGTTCTTTTCCCCTTATCTATAGAATTCTGGTGGTTTGATAATTTATTCAGCAAGTGGCTAGGATATTTTCTTGGTTGCAGAGAGTTCTTTCCAAAAAAGTTGAATTTTATTTCTTTTCCAATAAAATATTTTTGTGGCTGTTTTTGGTCCAAGCTGTAGAACTGAGCCAGGTAAAAGAGAGTGAACAATAAACAAGTTCTCAATTTATACTTAGCTTGTTAGCCATCTTACATTCCAATCCCATTGTTCTGTTATCTTATTTTTAATTGCAGTGTTTTTTAATTAATTATTCTTATCTAACTAACCTTTTTCTCTAATGAGTTTTAGAAATTTTATTTATCTAAAATAAAATCTTTTCATTTTATTTTCTGAAATTAATAAACATTCCATAAATTTTACTTACTTTAGTCTACATTCATTGTGGTTGGACTCAGGGTCTTTAGTTAAACCACAGTGAATGGTGAAGCAAACATATATATATATATATATATTCCATGTGTATATATGTGAAGCAAACATATATATATATATATATATTCCATGTGTATATATGTATAGCTTCACTACCAACAGCACTCAATCCAAGTTGAATTATATCATTAATTTTAACAGGTATCTTTCTTATGGCATTAATAGTATAGCCAATATCTCAATAGTTGTTCACTTCTTTTAATTAGTTATTGTCAGTCTTTATTTTGTTTTTTGTTACAATTAAATATTATTTAAATCATTTTAGCATTTATTTAATTTATTATTAACTTTTGTAGCATTTTCTGATATGACTTCAGTAATATGTATTTTTATTCTTTCAAATTTCCACTTAAATCCACAAAATACTTTCTGTAAAACTGCATTAAAAGGTTTTTAAAAGTAAATTAACTTTTCATTATGACTATGATGTTGAATTGCTTCTAATGCATATTGATAAATATTCTTCAGAATTTGAGAACATCCTGGGTCCATGTTTTTTTAATGTTTCAAAACATTAGTTACCCATTGAAAGATTTATAGAATCTAGTGCCTTTTTATAATCTATAAATTTAATGCATAATGACAACCCATTGTCATTGTTTCCTTTTATACCACTTTCTAATTCTTAGTTGTGATTAATTGTGGTATTATAATTTTTAAACCTAAATAATTTTTTTGACTGCCAAAGACCTCTGTAGATAATAATATTAAAAATAATATTGCAAAAAAGAAAACTGATAGAAGATTGATAAATCTGCAATTTACATATGATACCATTTCCAACTTTTTTATACACTTAACAATACTAGTTTTTGCACCAAAACTTTATTCTTACAGTTTCAGCTGTCCTGCAGTCATCATCAGGTCAACAATATCCAAATATATAATCATACAATTAATATATATTTATATACATAATCAATAACATGCATCTTAAAAAGATAATAACATGGCAGATTAAATAGTAGAGTTTAAAGATTAGAGTTTTAAAATTATAAAAAAAATTGTTTACAATAATTTAATAATAAAATACTATAAATAAAATAAAATTAGTTAAGAGTAGAATAATAAAATGGAAAATGATTATTTATAATGATCAGGCTAAGATGTATGTTGTTGATTATGTATATAAATGTAATGTATTACTTGTATGATTATATATTTGGATATTGTAGCTCTGATGATGACTGCAGGACAGTTAAAACTGTAAGAATAAAGTTTTAATGTGAAACATAGTATTGTTAAGTGTATGACAATAATACTAAAGACAAAAATAAAAACTGTCACCTACAGATTTTTATTTTTCATAAAATAAATTGGGTTTTATAATTCAATACAAATTACAATAAAACTAATAAAACATTCAGAGTAAAGTAGCAATAAACTAGCTTTGTAACACCAAATAAATTAAAAGGAAATTAAAATGAAAATTATTTGTTTTTTTTTTCATTACTGGCAATAAACTGAGTGAATATTCTTAAAAAGACTAGAAAAACATCCTGTTTGCACTATTTAAAAGTGTTAACTAAATCATAAAATCTTCAAATGTAGAAGCCCAACTATATCAGTAGCCACAAAGTTTAATTTTAGATTTCAAAGTAAAAGTTTAAAAAACTATTGTAATGCTACAAATGAAACATGCAAGACTTATGATTAGTTTAGATTAATTTATTTAAAAAAATTATTTAATATAAAGGATGAAAATACTTCATTTCCAGATTTTATTTAAAAAATGTATCTATCTATTAACATCTGCAAACTAGGCTGAATGTTCAATTCATTCACTACTTATCCTAGTATAATTTCATTAACTTCATGCAGTGTTTAAAAGCATATATATATATATATATATATATATATATATATATATATATATATATATATATATATATATATATATATATATATATATATATATATATATATAACCTAATGCAGATACCTGACTATGTCAGTATTCACATGATCTCTCATCATGTATTTATTGTAATTCAAAGCATTTATATATTTTAAAAGTTATTTTAAAAATATTTTTATTTATCAAATTAGCATCAAGGTTAGAAAAATAGGATAATGATCTGTATATGTCATGGTCAGGATAAATAAAGATTAACCTTTTCATTGAAATTTTTTTTATTTTCATTGGCCAAATGAATTAAAGTTTTACAACTTTTGATTGGTCATTTAACAACCTCATCCATAAAAATATATCCATATTTTAATATTATATTCATTTTAGTTTCATTTATAAAAAGTATATTAATAATTTGTCAGATTATGAAAGTAAATGAATGTTTTTTCAAAAATAAATTTCCATTTATAATTATAAAAATATTCAATAGTGGAAAACCTAAAAAGAAAGTTTGTAACAAAGTAGAAAGTGCTGCAGACATCATTGATTTCTTTCTCAATTTACATTAGTGTAAAAGTAAAGATTTTTTTTACTAAAATCTTACTATTTTTCTAAAATAATTATATTTGCAGCATATTTTACCAAAATACATTATAATATGTAAATAAATGCCAGAAAAATACTCTAAATTATTCATTTCTGTTTGAAAATGAAATAAAGAGCTTGGAGCAATGAAAATTGTTGACAGATATCAAAATTGTTGTTAATGCTGGCTTCTTTTTCAATTTACATTCATGTAAAAGTATACAATTTTTTACTAAAATTTTACTATTTTTTTAAAATAATTATATTTTCAGCATATTTTATGAAAATAATTTATAATATGTATGAAAAATAATAAAAAAACATTCTAAGACATTAATTTTCATTTTCAAAGTCAAAACAGAAGTTGGAGCAGTGAAAAATATTGACAGATGCTCTTCTATTGTCTAAAATGTAAATCAACTAATCAGCATCTAGGAAAGCCTGCCTTCTCCCTTTATTATAGCTTCTTACATCAATATTATTGACTTTTTACTTATAAAATAATTCTAGAGGGCAGCATCTTATGGTATATTTTAAGCTTTAAAATAAGCGTAAAAACACTACCATAGCTCAAACATTGACAGCTTTTGAGTGACTTCAAGCCATGAACATCCTGCCATGCTCATTTCTTAGAAGGGTTAAAAGAAATACAGTAAAAATAAGCACAATAAAATATGTAAATAACTAAAGTTATTGAAAAAAAGTACATTTAGGCTTTATATCTAAAATGGTATTAATTTTATATTACTTCTGATGCCAGGAGTGGTGTAATTATCATGGATCAAACCAAGGCAATGCATATGGGTGCTTAAATTTAATAGTCCTTTTATATTATATATGAATTCAATAAAGTATTAAAAGCATATGTTATAAATATTAGAAGTAATTTTTTTTTAATTTTGCATAGAGGACCCAAAAATTCTAGCTATGCTACTAGATAGTAACCATGCTATCAAAATATATGTGCTTATAATGAGAATAATCTAGTTATAATTTGAAAATATTAAAATGATTTCCTATTTGTAAAACTAAAATACTTTTTTCTTTTTTTTTCTTTTAAAAGTATTTGATAACAGTGTTTTTGAGATTTTTTTATATATGTTCTATTGAAATGTCTTCATAATTACTTTAACTTTATTTTTTCCACTTTAATTAGTTTAGGATGATTTATTTAAGATCTTGAGAATCAAAAATTTAGTAACTTCCTTACCCAGTAGCTATTAATATTTTCTGAAGCTAACTAGAAATTGAAAGAAAGTAGTCCCAGAACATCTTTTATAGGATTCTTTAATTTTCTGAAGTCATTAATACAATTATTAGACTTAAAGCTGAGTTCATTTAAATAAAGAAAACAGAAAATTGAAATTAAAAAAAACATTTCATATGCTAATTTGATTTTGTATTTTTGTTTACATTTTCAAACATATATCTATCTACCATTTTTCATATTACATACATATTTGTATTTAAACATGTATTAATGAGAATGTCTGTATAATATGTCTGTGTAGGTGAATATGTGTGAAATATTAAAAGAAGAACAATCTTAAACATTTTTTTTCAAGTAAAGATGCATGACCCAGTTCAAGCTACATTCAACCTTCACTGCATAACAATATATACAGAATAAATGGTTGTTTTTGCTTTAGTTCATTGCAACTTATATTTTTCTGCATTTGAATGCTTACATTCTAATGTATGATTTACTATATTTCCTATATTTTATTTTCAGATTTTATTTTTAGACAACAGGAAGAATCAAGAAGGGGAAAATGATATTTACATGTTAAAAAGATTCTGCTGGTTTTTGTACATTAAACATGGCAGAAAAATAAGTTTTTTTCTTCAGTACTTTTTTTATTTCAAATTGTATTTATATTTTGCAAATATATTTTAATTTTTGTGAATATTGTATGCTTTGGTTAGTGATGGAAAATTACATTACAAGTAACAACAAATATTTTATACTAATAATATTATCACTGCTTTTTTTTCTTTTAAAAATATTAATGTTATTTTGAAAGATGTTTATAAAATATGTTGAAAAATCACCTACATATATAAAAAATAATTTAGTGACTTTTTATTGCTCTATGTGTTAAAGTATAACAATACAGGTTAAATGTCTTTTTTTATAATCGTATATATAAAAAAAGCAAAAATGATTCATTAATCACAAGACTAGATAAGTGTTAGTCCATGAGAATTTTAAAGATAAAATAACCATTTACAATCTCAAATTAAATATAGATATCAAAAAAATCTAGATGTAATAGTTGCTAGTTTGTCTGTAATCTGATTATTTGAAAAATAAATTCATAACCTTGATATAAAATGTTTAGGAAGAAAACTGTCATATCTGATCTTGCCTTTAGGAGTAGACTATTTCAGATTCCTTGCCTGATTGGCTAGTGCCAGTTGCTATCCAAAGGGATTAAAATCTTCACTGGGGTTCACGCACCAAATCCGCATGTTTCCAGTAAAGTAGAGGATCTGCCTTTAAATATTCAGTCTTTTGGAGGCAAGGTGGAGAGAGCAATTACTTCTGTCAACCCGAATGACTGAATATGCTCTCCATTAAACCCTCTGCCATTAGCAAGGGTGGTCTCTCTATTCATTATCGCAACATCCACACAGAGAGGCAAGTCCACCTACAGACTGGAAACTGCTACATCCAAATTAGAGTCAACTCGAGGCAAACTAAATACATAGCTGGAAGAGTTTTACCAGAGTTCATGAGGCAGGCTTAATCATTTAGCTAGAGGTGAATTCCTTACTCAGCTCGACTATCTTGGCATTCAATTGTATCAACTGTATTTATTCATTTGTTTAACTAATGTGTGTATATTTTTTGGATTAATAAATTGTACATATTAATTGCTGAGTAATTATTCTTTTTGGGTCTGTTGGTTTGGAAACAACCTGTAAGCCTAACCAAACCCAACAAAGACTTATAGCTTAACTTAACAGGATAAGATATAGTTAAATAATTATAATAACAATGTTTAATTAGTCAATAAAAGAAGTATTGATGGTATAGTGCAATTACGAATAAAATAGTAAAATATTCTATTTTATGAGGTTATAAAAACATTACTATTACTTGTATTTTGTATTTCAACACAATTGTGAAAAAATTAGAATTTAAGAAATAGAAAGAATTTTGATTTAAAAGAGGTGTGGGAAGTCATTCATAACTATTTATTAATTTCCAAAATTATATTTTTTATTTAACATCTGTAAATAATTTGATTACTGATTTAAACAAATTCCTTAATAAATTTGGGGAAAGATATAAATAAATCTTTAAACATAAAGTCTAAATAATTTTATAACAAAAAGAAAAGACAAAATAATAATTGGTAAAAGATGAGTTCTATAATACGAAAACCCATTATAGAAAGAAAAAAAAAATAGTTATAAAAAGAGGATAGGATCATAGGTGAAATGTAATTCATGAGGTCAAACTTTGAAAAAAGTTTTTATTTTCATATTCTCATTCTTTCATTTTTTTAAAATTATAGTTCTAACATTCATTGGTCTTAGTTATCAATTATTTTACTATCAAGCTAAAAAAAATAAAGTCAAAGTAATGGTAAACATAGCGAGAACTTTTCTTGATTAATTGCTGAGAGTTAGAGAAGTGAATATTACAAAAAAATCAATGAAGAATTGATTTCTAATTATTTAAAAAAAAGAATTGTTATTTTTGACTATGAAGCAATGTTTGACTCAAGGATAATTATTACATTTAATGAAGTAGACATACATATTTTAACAAAATACTGATTTATGTAATTTATAAATAAATAAAAAACAGTATTGGTACAAAATTAGCTGAACATTGTAGCATTGTTGTCATAATTTAAAATACGCAATGTTATTTAGTTAAGAATTGATAAAACGCTTCATTCATAATAACATATAAATAAAAAATACTTTATGCAATTCAAGCATATTATAGTAATTTATTAATAGATTTAAACATCGAAGAAAAGATTTGTCTATAAATTTAAATCCTTGATGACAAAGCTTTACTTAAAAAAAACTGCAATCTAGTTTTAAATCCCTAAAGCATAGAACTATTCGTTTTTATTTATACAGCGTTGTCATTATTGAGTTATGGTATGCCCTCTAGTGGATATTTTTAATCACAAAACTGCATTAAAGTATAATCAATCAGAGCTCTGGACCAAAAAAAAAAATATTCATTTGAGCTATGCTTCATAGATGTATTAGTCCATTTTGAAAAGTTGCACTAAAAAGTTTTATTAAAAGCTAAATGTAAGCAAACAGAGGAGAAAATCATTTTAGTTTTATAATAATTGAAAATAAAAGACTTTTAACTTCAACTGAGTGAAAAACTGACTAATGGACTTTTTTTTCCATCCTCTATTTTCTTTGTTTTACGTCTTATGAAATGTAGAAAGCATTTTCATCTCAGCTCCTTAATCTTAAATCATAATCAAAAAGAAAATAAACAAAATGCATAGTTACAAAGTACAAGACGTTAATAAAATTCAGTCTAGATTTTGAAAAACATCAACTTTTTAAAAATTAACTATAATATAAAACAATAACTTTAAATAGTTTATGAGATTTAAGATTTTTTTAAAACTTATGCACACACACGTATAATCTTATTAAAAATTATTAAACTAACCTAAAACAAATCTTATTAACAATATCCATACACTAAAAATAATTTTAATATATATATTCATCCAATATATAAGAAAAAAGTTTTGAGAATTAAATAACCTGAAATAGTATTTCATTTGCTTTTTAGCATAGAAAGTTCATTAATGTCATTGTTTATTTCTCTTATAATATTTCTTTCTTCTGATATCACTAACAAGATTTTTTTTAAATATATATATATATACAAGGCTACAGTTAAATAATTAAAGTAATTATTGTTATCTGTAGAATAAAATAATTTTAAAACTTTAGTTTGGACAAATAAATGGAAATGTGCTCAACTTGCAAACTTGGATATTTGAATATCACATGACCTGAACAAATAACTATACAGTTATATAGTGGTACCTGTAAAGCATAATTACCTTACTATAAGACTGGGAAATCATCAGAAACATGGTCATTACAGCAGAGAATGATTTGAGTTGGATAAGATCTGATATTATTAGCATTGTGAATACAAAACAGAATGATATAATAAATTGGAAGAATAAAATTATCAATTCCAAATATATTTTAAAAAGTAAGTAAAAAGATTATTAAAAAAACAATTAAACTGAAGTGAACATATATAATTTTTTAAAAAAGCATAGAGAAAAGGATAATTATTAAAGATCAAAATGATGAACATATAATTCATGAGTTGCTGCCCCTTGACACAAAAATTTGTTGTAGGTTAATTAAAAGATTACCCTGTGTGCTTTAACTTAGTGATTTTTCCATTGATTCTCAACTCAATAAGTACCTTTTCCCCATTTTGATTAATTAATAATAGAACAATTAAGGTAATATGTATGCTTGACCTTCCATCTTCTCTACAAATGTAAAATATAATAAAATTTTAATTCCTATTAAAAAATGTATCAATAATTTTTTTTGTATATCATGAAGGTAAAAGTTGTTATAGATGAAAATAAAGTTAAGCAATATATTCTAATATGAAAAATGGAGACCAATCAGCTTTGCTTTTATTTTGGATGTCACTTAACTGTGAAATGGCTTTCCATGATTGTCTATGGATACAATGATTTCAGTATTCAATGAAAAAATATTTTCAATCACTAGAATTATTGAATTCATTTTCTTTAATAAAAAGACAATTCAATGATTGATATATCCATTATTTTAATTATGAAAGTACCCTTTTTCTCCTACACATGTGAGACTTCATAAAAGGATCTTTAACATTTTGATCATCAGTCAATTATCTGCTTTAGCATTCTTTAAAAAAAATTCTTTTTTTTTTTTTTTAATATTGGTCTTTTTTAAAAAATAGTGGTCATTTTGTAAGACTAATGACAAAACATATTTACACCAAAAAGTTTATTTATTGCATAACAAGTGTGTTTAATTATACAGCTAAATATTTCAACTGTACTTATATAATTTCCATCTAATATTCTTGCAAGACCATCTATACATTTAAATTATGACACATACAAATTAAATAAAATTTAAATTGTCAAATCCAAATAGTAAAAATAATTTCAAGTTTTATGAAGGACAATACATAAATCAAAACATACTTTACATATACAGGAATAATATATATATATATATATATATATATATATATATATATTGAAGCAGTTGGATCTGAGTTTGATCCTAGCTTCATGACATCTAGCCATAATCCCACTTCAAACACATAATACTAACCTTAAATTTCCGATTCAATGGGGCTTTATACGTTCAATCCACGCTAATTTCCATAAAAAATAACTTATTTTATAAATGCGTATTAAAATTAATTCTTTCAGATTTAAATTGATCAATTCTATTAAAATTCATGATAGAATTATTCATGAATTTATATATTATAACTGCATGGATTGTGCGTATATGTTTGTAAATATTTAAATATATATAATTGTCGAAAGTTTCATTGCATTGGGACTATTTGTTTTTTTTTACTTTTAAATAATTTGTTAAAGTTTTAATGATTAAAAGCTACATTCTTTTAATAAGCTTTCAGATTTCCCCTTTCCAAAAACAACTGTTAAAGTTTTATTAATTAGAAAAAAAGATAAGGATTTCCTAATTAAAATCATTTTCTGATTTTAAGAATTCATTTTCTAATTAGAAAATGAATTCAAGTTAATGAGTTTGAAAGCCTTATCGAAGGAATGTATCTAAAAACAACCAGTAAATCTAAAAACATTGACAATGAAAGAAGCACTAGCCTGAAGGCATCAGAGAACAGGATATATAGCTCTAAAAAGTTTGGAAAAAAGAAGCCATCTTTGTTGTAGAGAAGTGCAGTAAACTCAGTGTGTTTTAAATAGTGTTTTGATTATGGTGAAGGGCTAGAACATCAGAAATCTGGCTATGGTTCCTGAAGCCCTTTGAGAATCTTCAATGAAGCTGCTGAATCTTTCCAGACCAATCATGCTGCTAAAATTGTGAAAATTCATTAAACTACTGTTCAAGTAATCGACCAAATGGTGCCTACATTTTTTACCAACCCGGACGTGTAACCTAAGGGAACCAGCCCCGGAAGAAATGGGTAATATATTTCCATAATGAACCTTAAGCTTTCTGGCCAGTTTCTGAACTTTACTTTACACTCCCTTTAAGAGCTCTTCTTATTTATAATGTAATAATCTTTGTAAAACCTTTTATTTATGCTATTTTAAATTAGTAATTCTCTCAATCTCTAGTCTTTAAATTTAACTTTCCTTCCCTCTATGGTGGTTCATTTACTATACTATATATATATTTATCATGTTATTTATTAATGTTTATTTTAAATTATATGCCAATAATCCTTCGACTCAATGAGCCCCTTTGTTCCATTTGCCTCACGCAAATAATATAATATTAAATCTGATAATAATTCTCGCCCATTAGAACTAGATTTATACAGTTCTATCAACCATCAAGTCGAAAGAAATTATTAAATGTGTGTTATTTTTATTAATGGCTAATAATAATAAATTATTAGCTCAATTTCTAACCTATGCTCCCGGCCACTTTACTGAGTTTATAATATCTATTTATTCACATTAATATATTGTTTCACAAAAAGGTCGATAAAAAAATTAAATGAATATATTCTAATTCAAATTTTATACTTTCTATTAATATTCAGGAAGGGCATGAGATTTAGGGCATAATTAATATAATTTCTAATTGCATTGAATACTTTTTGATTAAAGCACGTTTGACTTTAATTTAACTTGATCAGGTCATCACGTAGAGCATTCTTTATATAAAATAGGTTTTATTACTTAAATACGATGGCTACCAAGTTATCATTTTCTGAACGTTGCTGACACGAGCCATCTCATGCTTCGTAAGCTTGTCATCGGTGATCTTCATGTTATTTTAATAAATAGGAAGAAAGCACTTTCTCACTTGCTCATTTTTATATTTGGAACACCAAAGGTTTGTAACTATGACTCGACCTGGTTTTCCCTGTGTTCCATATCTCCTTCAAAAGGGTAGTAAAGACTTGTAAAACACAAGCTGCCCTGCTGTTTTCTTAAATCACTGACAAAGCCATTATTTTTCAGATTTATTCTTATAGATCATAAGTCGTCAATACTGTTTATTTCTCAGTTCCAGTAAAGCCCGCTCAAATGCTCATAAATCGTGATGAATTGATTTTATTAAAGTCGACCAAATTCATATTTATTTATAATTAAGTAAGTTTTTTATTAAATATTAAAGTTATGCCCTAAATATGTATCTTTGCTCTTTGTGAATTGATTTACGAATGTGAAAATAAATCTCACATTCTTTCCTTTAGAATTTGAATCATAATTCCTGTCACAGCCAAATACCTTTATCTACCTTTATTTACTTGTCGGGGCATAGACATATATAATCATTCCAGAATATTGCATAATAGTATTGACATATAATAAGGACTGCCATTCTTGTTGTAATTACAAATTCCATTTAAAGACTAGAGGTAATCTATATAATCACAATCTAAAAGTTGAACAAAATTATAATTATTATTAAACATTTTATTAACACGTTTGGTTTTTTAACTTTCTTTTTTATTCAAATTATTTTAATATTAATGCTCACTGTCTGTATTCGCAACCCAAACATATATATATATGAGTTGACTTATAAAGATTCTTAGTTATTTTATTATACTTCATTAGAGTTAAATCAAGGGTCTCATTAATCATCATCATCCGTTGAGCTAGTTCCTTGGTGCATAGTCATGTACCGTTGATATATGTCATCCATTGATTTGATCTGAGCTCATGAGTTGGGTTTGAATTCAGTTTGAACCACCTGAGTTTGAATCCGACTTTGAGTTTGGGTTTGTTGATGTGTTGGCTTCTTTTTGACTGGTACAATATATATATATATATAAACTAAAATATATTTATTCAATTAAAATTTCCTAAAAATTTTCATAAATGGTAATTGAATCAAAAATGCTTTCATTATAATTCTAAATTATTTTCACTAAAAAAGGAATCAAAACAACTATTTTATGCACTATACAATTAATAATCAACTTTATATGATCAAATAATAATAAACATCAATGGAAAACCACTTCCTTGCACAATTTTTAATCAATATCCTTATTATTCATTTCTGACAAATGTAACATAATGTCAGCTTTCATCACAAATGCACTAAAAATGTTGACCAAAAAATATACAAATTTCATTTGAAAATAATCCCAGTGCATAAAGCTAAACTGGAATAAATATCACAATATTAAATCACTCCACATGGCTAAAAAATTCAGTACTGCCCTCTATAAAGATAAATATATTTAATATATTTATTTATAGAGGGTAGTGCTGAATTTCTTAGCTGTGTGGAGTAAATTTAATATTGCAAAATTTCATTTGGTATAGAGATAAATTAAAACTTTGGTAATATACAACAACAAATTTGATAATAAATTTAAAATGTGCATATTACGTCAAAAACAATTTTTATTTAACTAATTTTAATTAATATTTTTGTAGTTATGGAAATTTTAATTTTCCCCAAGAACAATTATATCATTTAAAAAAAATTAGCAAACAAAAAAATAATTTACATAATTTATCATATTAGAGCTATAATAATCAAATGTATATTATATTTTTGATCTAATTTTTATTTAATTATGACTGCATTTGTGTAAAATAAATAAAATTATGAATTGTTGTTTTTAAAAAAATAACAGAGCTGCAAAAAAAAAAAAAATCCAGATTTTCTTGGTTACATAATCATGAAAATAAAGTGCACTAAAAATGGTTTAAAATGTATATTGTTAATTTATATACCACATACAAAGGGCATTGCTTCTGTTGAGACAAGAGAAAATGCTATGGCATCTGGAGACGAGGTTGATGAAATACATGGTCAAAATGCTAAAGGTGAAGTTTGGCTGTTGAGTAGCAGGCATTGAGAAATATGAAAAAGTGGCTATAGAAAATACAAAGGAATATATATATTGGTTCAAGAAATAATGGATTAAATTAATAAGTTGAAGTTGCAAATGACAATGGCAAATGACTCAAACCAGCCTCGGTCTACAAACAGATCAATTATGTATTGGCAGGTGCAATGTCAAAAATTTTCAATCAGATGTGTAATGAAAGGATTGAATGGCCTTACATAAACAGCAGAATAATTTTTTGCATAAAAAAGACAAATCAAAACAAACCCCAACTTTTAAAGACCTAAGAAACATATCTATAGAAGATATTGATTCAAAAATCTTGGCGTGAATACTACTTAAAAAATAGAATGACTTGGTAGGAGATAAAATATCATCAGCACATCATGTTGTTAAGGGTAAAAGAGCCATAAATGCATCTATAAGAATACAAGAAGCAATAAAGTATGCAAAAGAACTTAAGCTAATGCAGTACTTTGCTATACAAATTGATTTTAAGTCAGTGTTTGATCTAATTAACTGGTCATATCTCATAAAAGCCCTGAGCAATCTGATTCAAGATGATAAATATCTAGAGAATGCTATAGTAAATTACATAAGAATTAGTAGAATGTCCTGCAAAAACTATATGTGCAGATCTGAATTCTTCATACCAGAGAAAGGTATTTCCCAAGGATCACCATTGGCAGCTCTATTATTCGCAATTTACATAGATCCCATGATTAAAGAAATAGAGACATTGGTTAATGGAATCTACATACTGCATTTGGGTGTCACAATAGAAGTCACTGCCTTTATTGATGACATTAAAATAATAGTAAAAAATAGTTATAATATTAATGTAGTGATGAATGTCCTAAAAAGTTTCAAGAAATTACAAATTCAGTAGTTCAATCTAACAAATCAGCAGCATGGCAATTGGCAATGGGTAAAAGGATACCATCTGAATTTATAGCTCAGCCAAAGTCATTTCTCAGTTTGCCAATATATATGTCAAAGACATATATGAATAGTCACTTAAATCAACTAATTACAAAAAAATCGAAGAGAGGGTTAATACTTCACATCGTTCAAGCTGTATGAAGTGACAAGAATCCAACTGTTCAATGCAATTGGAACAGGAGTCCTTAGCTATTATGGTCCATGGGTCAAACTATATAACAAAACAATTAGTAGAATAAACCATATGGCTAAAAAAATTCATCTGGAAAAAGAAATCTAGATTACTATCAATGGCAATATTACAGTTATCCATTAATAAGGGAGGGCTTAACTTAATTCATCCAAAGCTATATGTAGATTTTATTACTGCAAGAACATATTTAAATGTTATTAAGGATCAATACTTCAGTCCACCAAAGGGGATATAAAAATATATAGTGAAATAGGGCTGGAGAAAAACTCTTATTTGACAGATATGTTTATTGCATATAAGGACATACACAATGACCTAAATGTGCAAAATTTGAAAGGAATTAGATATAAAGACATAAGAAGAGAAGTAAAACCTCATGAAAATTTATGAATAAATTGTTCAATGAAAGAGGTCCTAGTTAAATTCCATTCAATTTATACACCACAAGACATTTATGAACTTCATATTCAAGTTGATCAAAGGAATTTTACCGACCACAACATACATTAATAAAAGATTGGCAATGAGCTTTAGAGGAAACTTGTTTATTTTGTAAATATAAATGTGAAACATTTCAACACTTACTAGATGAATGCAGTTTTTTTGGGAGGCTAAGATACAGAGTTTTCCACACCCCAATGATAAATCTTAAAATACTACTGAAGCAAAATGTAATAAAATTCAAACCTCAGAATGCAATAGTGATAATACATACATTGAAAACTATATGGACAATCTGGTGTTCTTTAATATTTGATAATAAAAACTTTAAATGGTTGAAGAAACTTGACAATGATTGACACAACTATTTTTCTAGGTGTTTGAAATACTGGCCAAAGAAAGTTATGGAAATAGTATAGGGAGGGACTGCTATGACTGTTTGTGAAATGTGGGAGTAAAAGTACACACACAAAGAGAAATAAGACAATAAAAGTATGTAGAGTGGTAAAATAAAGGATCTCTCAAGAGAGAAGAAAGGTTCCATGATTTAAACTAGGAATATGATTTATAAGGCCTCACTCTAGGATTTAATAAGAAAACAATATTAACAGTTCAACAATGAGAGTCTTATAGATTTGCATTGTGGTGCTTTGAGGACAGGACTGATAAATTTGGTGTAAAGAATAAAGTGAATCAAAACTAATTTGTAGATACTTCCTGTACATATTTAAATGTTGTTTATTAAAGTTTATTACTTAAAATAAAAAAAATAAATTTGATAATGAACATACTTAAATCTGATAATATTGTTCTCTTGTTCCAAACATTGTGTGAAATATTTTACCATTTAGTAAACTTATGGAGAAGGTTGTATATATTTAGACAATGATGTGAGATTAAAAGGTACCCTGTTTCCTTCATTATCTAATTGCTAGTCCAGTGAAACATCATGCAATTCATTCCATTTTTTAGTAAAATAGTTATAAGTTATTGTATAATAGAATATCTTTAATCAAATTGTATTAAAGATTTGCTGAGATCTGATTTCATAGTTCCAAATTAATATTAATTTAGCTATTTGGATTAAGATGTGCTAGATAGTGGAATTATTTAATATCATGTTTTTCTGTTAAAGTTATATTGTAGATAATATAAGAATGAATTTAGATGATGGAAGAGATCAAATTAAAATTATAGTTTATTAGCTTGAATAAATGAAACTTTATTGATTTCTATCATTTGGTTGATTAACAAATGAGGCATATATCTTATTTTAATGATCAATAGTATTTCTTCCTTTATTTATTTATATTCTATGCATTCTTGATTTTCTATAACTATCCACTAAGCTAAGCTATAAGTCAGGTATTAGTTGAAGAGTCTCAATACTAATTTAAAGCAAAATAAAGTTGTTAATTTATTCTATTCATTAATAGAATTGGTGCCCTAGGTATTTGTTCATATAATGTGCAGGATCGGTGTTAAGTAGGGGGGGGGGGTTTACTATATATATATATATTAAGCTAATTAAAAAATAAATAATCTGTATAATCTATTTTACAAATGTATAAAATATCTGTAATATGTTATATTTAATTATACTTATTTATGCATGAAAATGTATTAATTATGGGATCATATATGTTTGAATATTATAGCTCTGATGAAGGCTGCTGGTCAGTCAAAACTATTAGAAAATATTGTCAAGAAATAAATGTACTATAAAAAGTGACTATAAAAAAGCATATTAAATGGTATTATATAACCTGCTTTATTAAAATAGTATTTATAAGTTTTTTTATAAGATGTAAGTATCAGAATTGTATTGTTTTAAAATCATTTCATGAGCTGAAATTTATTAATAGAAAGCTTATTCAAAACCATAATTAGAAATCTCTTGCAATATTTTAAAATTAAGAAGATCGAGGTGTAAGAAATCATGTGACTTCATTCAAGATTTTTTTAATAAAATAATACATAACAGCATATATCTTCACACATAGTATAATAAATATAAAACATTAAATAAACATAAGTATCAAAATATATAATGCACACACATTCTATCACATGAGCTGTTGGTTTGTATGATTTGTCAAAGTTCTACTGTTGTTGGTTTATTATATCAACCTGCACATAAATAGTTCATTTTATGCTGTCTATAAACTTCTTTATTATACTGACTCTCAGAATACTCAAAGATTGCAATGCCTGCTTTAATTAATATCAGAAATTGGAATAAAAATCTTATTACCTATAGGATTTGAACCATGATGGTTTCTTACTCTATGCTGCTGCATGTGTGTTTTACCAACTGATTGGATGTTAGGCTTCTGTTGTAATCTTGATGATTGCAATTATATGCTACTTCTATTTCAGGCAGTTAGACATTCCTGGCAGCTTCAAATTATTAGATGGGCATTGCTTCTATCGCTCAGACTGCTAATGTTCTGTTGGACTAAGGCTGGAATCTGTCCATATGCTCCAGTTTTTGGCTTAACACTGCATTGTCTTAAAAAAACTACATCTAACAGATGACTGGATCTAAATATGTCAAAGACTAGATACGTGAATGACTGCCTGATGAAATTTTCGGCCCTATTTGTCTGATGACTTTGTTATCTTTTAAATTAGTTTTTAAATCCATCCATTGCTTTGGTTGATTAAATTCTTGTTAAAATGTATTTAATTAATCCTGTTGTTTATGAATTTTAATTAGTAGCCATTGCTTATCCCATTTTATGTAGCTGATCAGAATATGCAATCTTTGAGGGAAATTTTAACTATAATCTTTCATTTGTTTTAATATTTAACTTTCATATTTCATTTTATTTTTAACATGAACACATTTTGTTTTGTTTATGTTTAAAAATCAACTCGTTATTTACGCACACATATATTTATTTTATTTTAAATAAATGGAAAGAGAGATTTTTTTAGTTTTTAAGATTTCTTTTTTTTCTTTAAGAGATTTAAATTTGCTCCGTTAAATTACCCCTGGGCTAACTGCATTTTCTATTAATAAAACTAACTTTCTAAATATCACTTTCTTAATTTATTCTAAAGTTTAGTTTTTGCCAAGTTAAATTGTCTCCCCCTCCTTTATGAGTGATGTGGCATTATGTCTTAGCAAACTGTTTTGTTTAATGAAAAAAAAACTCTTCATATTTCCACATTAAACTTCTCTTTATTAAACTTTTCATTATTTTTTAAAGAATTTTTTTCTTTAAAATCTTTGAGCTGCTTATGAATTATTTTTATTTTAATTGTTTAAATACAATTAATTTTGAAACCTTCCATTATTTATAACATTTTTATTTTTAATAAATTTTAGATGGAATTATTACAACATATACCTTGCTTAGTGGTACAATATATATATATATATATATATGTGTGTGTGTGTGTGTGCATGTTGAAAAGTTTTATAGACTTTTATTGTCATAAACAATATTTATTCTATTCAAATAAATGTTTATCAACAAAATGTGAGATGTTATATATAATCAATTGTTATTAATTTTCTTCTTTTCTGCACAAACATAGTATCTGGTACAATGAAAATACAGAGAAGTTAGGTTTTTTTAAAGTATGATATTATAAACTCAGCTCTTCTAAGAATTAGTGACAGGGGCTTTCAATTTGAAAAAAGTTGAATCTCACCTGTATGTATCTGTTGCCTTTATAAATTTTCTAGGTTCGAATAGCCTAGTGGCACCCTGGTATGGCAGATAGGATTGTAAGGTATGAGTCATACCATTATAATATATATCTTTATTATATATAAACACATTAAAAGTATGAAGCTAAACTAGTCAATAAATAATCAAAATTGCTCCAAATTCACAACTCAACCAGACTTGCCAAAAAAAATCTAAAACATTACCAATGCATTACCCACAATCCACTTATCTCTCATCTACCCTTAATATTAAAAGAACTTTTAAATAAATCAAATGCTTCAGATTCATAAATTTTTAATAATAAATATTCTATTATTTTTATTTTATTACTCTCAATGAAGACAACCTTAGCTTCATCAAAATTAATAATGTGGGCTGTATCTTTTACAAAGATATATGAGGCAGAATTAAGATATTTATTTCTAACTGAACTTTTATGTATCTTTATTCTTTTATGTATGTGTCCAAATTCAAACAGAATAATTAAAAATAGAAAATAATTACTGATTAATATTACATATACCAGAGAAATTAAAATCATAAAAAATAATTTTAACTTTATAAAATACAACATACTAGTATTCAAACAAAATATCGTTTAACCAGTACACTAGATTTGATATGGAATTATAAAATTTTAATATTTAAAAAATCGGTACCTACTTTATATAGTGTTTTTAAAAGCATTAGTATTGTATTGCATTTATAACAAATATTAGTAGCTTTTCCAATACGTACATATATGACATACCTTTTATTGTTTTATTTAAAAGTCTGAAAGGTTGGAAGCTGCTTCTATAGATAGTAAAAACAATAACATACAATTACTCATATTGTTTACAGATATGTATTTAATTATATTTTCTTCATTTTACATCTGAAGTTCATATCTTAATCATACTCAGTATTATAATAAACTCAATTTGTCTTGTAAATAATTACATATGGTATATATTAAATATTAAATTATTCTTTTTTTTTAAAGTATCGATTTTATTTTATTTGTATAGATAATATTTATAAAAATTATGTCTACATTATCTACGTAATGAAGATCCAGATATATTTTCATGCTCCCCCGCCCGAATATATTTTTCTAAATTTAAAATAGTAGGCAATGCCAGAGTTTTAAAATTTATGATGGAAAGAAAATGCTTTGTACAACATAATTTTTCCCCGTCTTCCTTAATGTATGTATATATTAAAGATATACATGTCTTAATAAAAAAAAGTCACAATATTAACAGTATGTATAATATGTATAAGAAGAATACATGGGCGGCTAATGATAAGCACTGTATGTTACTCAATGATATTATAATTTTTTTGACTTTTATTTCTACAAAAGGAACCTTTTTATCTTTTGAGTCAGATGTCAAAATACATCTATGTTAAGCAGCGATTTTTGACAGGTTGTCAATATGATATTATTTCTCTTGAGCATACATAATATGTCACAATAAATTTAATAATAATAAAAAAGATTTAAATCAATAAAACATTAAATAAAATCAGATTGTAAGGTATATTCAATAAAAATAACTTAAATGATTTATTAGAAAAAAAAATCTATATTCTTTTAAAAAGTATAGATAAGTACATTAAAAAAAGATTGATACTATAATAAACAACTTAGAAAAAATATATAAAAAAAGTTAGGATCTTGGGAAAAAAATTCTAATCAAATTTATTATAGAAACGATTTAAAGCTAAATAAATTTAAAAATAAAAAACTCAATAACTTTAATTAGCATAAAGTTATTATGAGTGACAAATTTAGTTCTAGAGGAAAACTGAGACTGTCATAACATGACCTGATGATTGACACTAGGCCAAATAAATTATAAATTTTTTTTCAAACAAGCAGACTAGAATTTTTATTTCCATTAGTAATACTATTGCCCATCCAGAATAGCCATCTAATTAATATAGATCAGTAAATAGATATTTAAACACAGATCAGAATAGTGTCAAACTGATATAATTACTGTTTTCCTGAAGATTTGTGATGATGGTGTTCTAGTTGTATTTTTATATTGGACTATTTCCATTATCTAATATGCATATTGAATGTATTTAGAAAAATTTAACTTTATTTAAATATTTCAAATACATTCAGCTGTTAGTAATAACACATCAAACAGGTTAGTATATGCACAACGTTTTGAGAGGTATTATTCTCCCCTCTTCTTCAGGCATTGCTGGGTCTGACCAATGACAGTACTAGCATGGGATTCGAACCTGTACAAATTTTTCCATTAATATTATTTATCTCATAAATAGTTTTTGACAATATATTTCATTACTAATAATGTCTCAAAATCAATTTATATTCTGTTCATTACAATCCCTAATCTTTTAATAAGAATTTCTTCAAATTCACACTTCACTCTTACGAAACCACATTTACGGACAACTATATACTTGAATTATCTTTACAAGATGTATATTTGTTTCTTATAACTATGCCATGTTTTGAATATTTATTGCTTAATATTGTGCCTCATTTCTTGTGAAAGTTTATTTAATGAGTAATAATAATGAATGAACCTTTATAACTTTTTCATTGTTTCTTTATCTTTTTCTTCATTAGAAATATCATTTCCATAATATAATTTGATATCCCTACAATTTATTTCAGATCATGTGAATGTTTAATTTATTCATCACTATCACACCACTATAATTAAGATTAAATAAAATATCATTTGATATTGTATCAATTAATTGAATGCTGTTTTTTTTTGTATGGCAAACTTTAGCTAGATTATAGCTGAACACTGCTTCATTTGATGAACCGACTGCTAGTTAAGTTTTTAGATTCTTCAAAGTAATAATGGGGAATATTATAAATCAATATTTCCTATATTAACATTAAAATATTTCAAAAAAATAAACATTTGCAAAAAAATTACTACTCAAACATATATAGAAATCAAATTAGATAGAAAAAGTCATTTAAAAAATAGGAATTAACAAAATGTTATTTGAAAGAACAAAGAATAGACCAAGTTATGTACCTACATATTCATACAATGTATTCAACAAAACAAAGTAAAAATTTGATTCAAATTTTAACTTTATTACTTATGATTTAAATGCAGTATTGCAATTTAAATGAAACACAATGCACTCATTTATAAAATTCTTGGTGCGATAGCTTATTGAGGATATGCATTATAATTCTTAGAATGACAATTTATATCATATATTGTACAAATATGAACTTAGCTAGCTCTAGTGTGGTTACTATATCTTACAATTAATCAAGCTTAAATTGAAAGATAAACAGAATGCTCTAAAATGTTTGAAAGAAAAAATAATGTAGACAAAATAATTATCTTCATTAATACTCAAAAAGATATTTGTAAAGCTTCATTGTAAAGCTTCATGTATATTAATACATGTAAGTTAATTATATATATATATTATAATTGAAATAATAAATTTAACGGTTTACAAACTATTATAAACAATCCTTAAATCCGCAGAAATACTTTTGGTTAATTTCTTAAACCTGCCTCAACTGCCATTAAATTCAAAAAACAAAAGCAGATGCAAACATCATCAATTCAAATTCCATGAACCTCGTATTTTAATGTTAGCAGCTTGTTGATTTATTAAATGCATTTTATTCCTGTTTATAAAAATTGCCTCTTTAATTTTTCTTTTACTATGGTTTCTCTATTCATGAAGAATTTTCACATTTTCAAAATCAAATTTAAATTTATATTTACATGTTTTTTTTGTGATAAAAAAAAACCGAAGGAGATATTAAATCACCATTATTTTATTTTTTACACGATTATATAACAATTCATGCTCCTTCAATCTTTTCTCAATACTGCACCTAGATTCACCTATATATGATAGCATACAATCACAAAAAATTTGATATATGATATTACTTTTCTGCTTGACAGGTATGACATATTTAGAATTATTGACTAATTTATTAATATTGTTTGGAATGTAGAATGAAACATTAAACACATTCTTATATAAATCCTTAAAAAATTTCACTTGTGGATTTAAAATAAATGGAATAGATATCCATTGTTTACTATTAATCTTCATTTCCTTTAAATTATTATAACTTTTTTAAATTGACATAAAGTATTGTTTATTTGTTCCATTTTATAACCAACATCAAGCAATTCCTTGGCAAATATTTCAATATTTTTCAGTTTATCACTTTAATAATGACAAAATTTTTCATTCCGAAACAAAAAAGATTTAAAACTTGCCATCTTATGCATCATTGGTACTTTTGATTTACAATTTATATATCCTCTTTTTTGCCACTGAAAAATATTGAAATATTTGCCAAGGAATTGCTTGATGTTGGTTATAAAATGGAACAAATAAACAATACTTTATGTCAATTTAAAACAGTTATAATAATTTAAAGGAAATGAAGATTAATAGTAAACAATTGATACCTATTCCATTTATTTCAAATCCACAAGTGAAATTTTTTAAGGATTTATATAAGAATGTGTTTAATGTTTTATTCTATGTTCCAAACAATATTAATAAATTAGTCAATAATTCTAAGGATGTCATACCTGTCAAGCAGAAAAGTAATATCATATATCAAATTTTTTGTGATTGTATGCTATCAAATATAGGTGAATCTAGGTTCAGTATTGAGAAAAGATTGAAGGAGCATGAATTGTTATGTAAGCATGTAAAAAGTAAAAATAATGGTGATTTAATATCTCCTTCAGTTTTCTTTGATCATGAAAAAACATGTAAATATAAATTTAAATTTGATTTTGAAAATATGAAAATTCTTCATGAAGAGAGAAACCATAGTAAAAAAAAAACTAAGTGGCAATTTTTATAAACAGGAATAAAATGCATTTAATAAATCGACAAGCTGCTAACATTAAAATACGAGATTCGTGGAATTTGAATTGATGATGTTTGCTTCCGCTTTTGTTTTTTGAATTTAATGGCAGTTGAGATAGGTTTAAGAAATTAACCGAAAGTACTTCTGTGGATTTAAGGATTGTTTGTAATAGTTTGTAAACCGTTAAATTTATTATTTCAATTATAATTACAATTTTGTTTTTAATTAATGGACATTTTATTTATTTTACATATATATAAATGTTAAGCAATTAAATCATCCCACATGATTAAGAAATCCAGTACTGCCCTCTGTGAACTAATATATAAATACATTAGGGTTCGTATTTCAAAATAGCCAGGTCAAAATGGTATCCACTTTGACTGTCTGCTAACAGATGTTATATATTGAAATATAAACAAACTCAAACAAAGAACTTGAATTTGCTACAAACAAACATGTTTTACTATTATTATATAAATACAAACTAAACTTTAGTAATTTTAATCTTTAAACCACCTAACACAAATGTTTGTTTGTATTTCAATATATAACATCAGATAGCAGACAGGTCAAAGTAGTATCATTTTGATCTGGCTATTTTGAAATATGAATTCTAATGTAGTTTAAATATTAGTTCACAGAGGGCCGTACTGAATTTCTTAACCATGTGGGGTGATTTAATGTTTAATATTTGTATATATTTATTTTAGTATAGCGTTATGCACTGGGATTATTTTCTATAAATTTGTGTTAGGTGGTTTAAAGATTAAAATTACTAAAGTTTAGTTTGTCTTTATATAATAATAGTAAAACATGTTTGTTTGTAGCAAAATTTAAGATCGTTGTTTGCTAATTTTCAAGTTCTTTGTTTGAGTTTGTTCGTATTTCAATATATAACATCTGATAGCAGACAGGTCAAAGTGGATACCATTTTGACCTGGCTATTTTGAAATACGAACCCTAATGTATTTATATATTAGTTCACAGAGGGTAGTACTGGATTTCTTAATCATGTGGGATGATTTAATTGCTTAATATTTGTATAATTATTTCAGTATAGCGTTATGCACTGGGATTATTATATATATATTGTACCTATGGAAATTTAATTTAATTTTGGAGTATGGTGTAAGATCAAGCCTAAAATTTTTCTATTTTATTTTCTAAATTGTTTTGGAATGGTAATGCATTAATCCGGAGATTGTTGAAATGATTGCTATGGCAATGAAATGTTAAAGAAAGGAATCTGTTATTATTATTACATAAATTAATTTTATTCATGTGAAAAACAATTAATTTTATTATTTTAATAAAGTTTATTAACAGGTTTTAATTCTATTTTGTTTTTATTTGCTGCAGTCATAATTAGCAATGTCATTAAAATTACAAATAAATATTTAATATTTTAAACATGTACATTTTATATTTATATTATACTTGGAGTCTTTAAGTTGGGATAATATACATAAAGAATATATTTACAATGCAATATTGTGAAAATGTGTTTTAAATTGTTTGGTTTGTATTAAGTTAAAAAATATTGTACGTGTTTCTAAGTGTAAATATTTTTTTTATGTAATCATTATAAAATATTATTATTATTTTTATTATTATTGTAAAGGAAATATTGGTTTTGGAATGCAGGATGAATTTAAATTTCATATTCAGGTGAAGAATGAGTTTAATCTTGGTTTTAATGATGACTATTATGTCAATGATTGTGAAGATATAAATAAAACTGAACAATTCAAGTTCGCTCTCTAATATTTTGACTGTCACTCCAGCAAATGTAAATATTATATATATATTATTTTTATTTTATAAGTATTTATTTGGTAAATACAAAATGATGGAATAAATAGGGATATATTTGTTCAGGAGACTGGACTGGTTTCCTGAATACTTGTCAAAAGCGGGAAAAAAAATTCTAGGATTTGAATTCATTTTAATATTTCTCTGCTGAAAGATGATTGTCACACATAAGCAAAACGTTTTAATTATGAAACATCAAAATTGATAATATACTGCTATATATGTGAATTATTTCTACTTAAGGATATCATTTTATAATGATGATCGATTATTTTTTTATTGTGATTCCTATGTTATAAATGGAGGTCAGCATATGCGTATATATAGAATGCTATTATGATGCCATGTGTTCTGTTACACAAAGGCTGATAAAATAATACTTTTAGTATACTGGAATTTGACAACATTTTTTATTGCAGATAACTATTAATAATATCTATTCTACATAGATTAGATTGGTGAATGCCATTGAATTGTTTGCAGCTCATGGAATAAACATTTAAACTATTAGGTTTCTTTGGAGTGCATATGTGGAACGACTATATTCCGGTCACATAATATGATATATATTTTATTTATTTTTATTATATTTTATTGTTTCAATTACTAATAGTAGAGATATCTGCCCATCCCTTGTATGTGTATTAAATGGATTATGTCCTGTACATGAGGGGTCAGATTGACCTTAGGTCAACATGGGTGTGACAAGAATCTCAGCCTCAGGGTGGTCTTTGAGCATTCCATCATCAGATTTTCAATTGGATGGTTGGTTGAAGAGTTGGAGTGTGGAGTAGATTGAAGCCTGTTCATTAAAGTATGAGGTTTGGCTATCTTAATATATATCTGAGCACTTTTAGCATATATATGTGGAGATGGTAATCTGGACCAACTGATGATTGCTGGTTTAGCATGAAATACATATATTGGTGATTATTTATCTTTTCAACATTTATGTGTTCAAGTGTATCAGTGTTATGAGATGGTGTGGAGAGTGGTGGGTCATGCGAAAGTCTGTGCTCATATAACCTATGTATTGCATATATGGACACAGGTATATAATAAGCCTGGGTGTTTTAGTAATTGTAAGTTGATAAATTGTTCATTTATATATATATAAAATAGAAAAAAAAACTAAATCTTAATTTAAATTAAAATTGTATTATAAATTGTAATATTTCAGATTCCAATTTGAAGTATTAAGTTTTACACATGATGTCAATATTGAAGAACTTGAATGATTATAGTATAACAACTATTTATTAATATTACATTTTGTAAATAAAATAAGTAAATAAACATACATTTTATTTTAATTTAATTTGAATATATTATTAATTGTCAAAATTATATAATTATCATTAGCTTTTTTGTATTTTAATTTTCTGTCCATGCAACATTTATATGTTACAAAAATTCTTTATATTATATAATAACTGAAACACACAGGCTTATTATATACCTGTCTTTATATATGTAATATATAGGGTATATGAGCGTAGACTTTCACACGACCCACCACTCTCCACACTATCTTATAACACTGATACATTTAAACACATATATGTTGAAAAGATAAATAATCACCAATATATGTATTTCATGCTAAACCAGCAATCATCAGTTGGTCCAGATTACCATCTCCACACGTATATGCTACAAGTGCACAGATATATATTAAGATAGCCAAACCTTATACTTTAATGGACCAGTGCACTTGTAGCATATACGTGTGGAGATGATAATCTGGACCAACTGATGATTGCTGGTTTAGTATGAAATATGTATATTGGTGATTATTTATCTTTTCAACATATATGTGTTCAAATGTATCAGTGTTATAAGATAGTGTGGAGAATGGTGGGTCATGTGAAAGTTATATACCCTAAATATTTTATATTATATAATAGACATAAATTAAACAAATCATGCTGTATAAGTAGTTATTTTATTAATATTAATTCTGATGAAGGATATAATTGGAATGTATATCATAATGATTTTATTATTTATTTATCATTTTTATATTTATTATTAATAAATATTAATTTAATAAAACAAATAAACCTGATTCGGTGATTATTTTAATAGTTAAGAAAATCTATTGACTAATAAAATATTAATATGCAGTAGCTGTATATTGATTTACACCTACATTTCTTGCAGTGGATAATTATAAAATAGTTCCATAATCCAGCAATTGGATTGGTAAATGTATATATTGTTATGTATTAAATTCATTCTGATAAATTGAATATATTAATAGATGCATGTTTTATATGATAATAAATTAAGGAACTTATTATAACTAGATGTTTGGTAACTGATTAGAAGGTTATCATAATTATTTTAATGGTCATATGTAATAGTTATTTTGAATAAAATCTGTATTTGAGCTAGTTTTATAATTTATAAGGCATAAGTATTTACATTTATTCAAGGTAAACAAAGGCTATTATAAAAATGCTAGTACACCCAGGTCTTGTTTTATGCAGTAGATAGGTTCCTCAGAAAATGCGCATAAAAAAAATTGCACAAAAATAAATGTAACTTACCTTGAAAAATGGGGGATAGGTGCTGTAATTTTCAGAATTCACATAAAAGCAAAGCAACAAGGAAAAATTATTTTAAAATTTGCATTAAAAAAATAAACACATAAAGTATGACTTATAAAAAATTTCAAATATTTGAAAAAAATTAATGCAAGACAAACTTTTTTTACTTTTTTTATTAACTACAGTATTTAATTTTACATTTTTCATACATATTTTAATCATTACCACTAGCATTCATTTGTAAACTGGTAAGAAATCAGATTTGATGTGATGTGATGTATTGTGGCTTCTTCTTAAACGAAGTCAAGAATCTCTCAGCAATTATGCCCAGAGACCTGTTAGCCACTTTATTTTTATTCATGATGTGATGAACAACTAGCGCCACTTTCAGTCTTGTGCTATGTTAATGGTTTTCTGTTTCTATATTAAAAAAATGAGATCGCAATAAAAGCAAAAAGATTATACATTATCATTAATAAGATTATTTTCAGTTTATAAAATCAATAAAATCTTTGCTATTTATTTTAAAAATGTATGATTATTTATTTCTGTTATACCTAATAAAATATGTTTTAAAAGTTTAAAATTTTTGAATATTTATTGTGATATTTTTATATTTAAGTATAAATCTATTATTGTTATTTACTCATTAGTATAAGTAGGTTATTTACATAGAAGCTAAGGTTATAAATACAGATTCAGGTCATATTCACATTAGCTCCTAATATAACATTATATTTTTGAAAAAAAAAAGTATTTCAAGTAAAAATAAGTTATTAATGATTTAAATTTCTTAATATCTAATAAATATAGTGAAATATGAAGGATATTAAGAAGAAACATGAATCGCATAACTTTAAAATCACATTAAAATAATCCACATAAAATGAGACCCAGGTGTACATCATTTTAAATTATTACTTATTGGATATATAAATTAATATAATTTGTTATGTAATCATAAAATAATAACTTTATGTTGTTATAAAATTGGTAGCTATATGTCTTGAGAATGAGAAGCGATTATACTAATTTGAATAATGAAATTTGTTTAAATTTGAACTTTATCAATGTAGTTCTATGTATAATTTAAATGTTAACATTTTGATAAACATACTTAGAAACAACCTGCCAGAAAAATTCATTTTTTTTTACATATTCGATAAATTTTACAAACAAAATGCAGTGCTAAACTCCAATATACATTGTTGGAAGGCCATGGCCATCCAGGAATTCTCCCAGATCTGAAATTTTAAATGAAATATGGAAACCAAGAAGTACCCATGGTTGATCATAAGAGACCAAAAAAGATTCAAACTTCACCATTGTCTCATCCATAAATTCTATGCATTCCAATAAACATCTAGAAACTACAATACAGACTATGAATTCAAGAAATGTAGGAAAAAGTACCCATTTGTCTATTAGCATGCCTCCAGAAAGAAATGAAAGAGAAAAATCAATTGCAATATGAAAGCCAAGTGTCCAGGGGAAAATGCAGACTTTAAACTAAAATTTTTTATCCCAGCCCATATAATTATCATCATCACTGTAAAAGTGGAAGCCTGAGATTAAAAGGAAAATTTCCAGATGAACTACCATGACCTATATTTATGCATCCCAGAAGACAGTGTGTGTGGCCAAATTTAAATTATTAAGAATAAATAAATCTTGCTTAAGTCATTAAGATAACTGAGATGATTTCTGCATTAAAAGAAGAAGCATCTGGTAACATCAAACTTTTTTTCAATAACTCTTAACATTTTTTTTAATAATACCCATTTTTTTCTCTCCCCCCCCCCCAAGTGTAAAAATAAACATCCCTTCTAAGAAATACAGAAAAAAGAAAATGGGGAGTTTTCCATAATGCTTGATATTGGCTACATCAGTTGTATATTATTATTTTTTTGGTAGTATTATTATAAGTAATCACTTAATAGGTGTGTATTTTGAAAATGTTGTTTCCTATTTATTTAGTACTTTTTTTTTGTTATCATGAAAAAAAGAAATGTTTTTTTTTTTATAAAAAAAATTATTATTCTTATTGTATATATAAAGGACTACTACAAAATCTCTTAATATTGGGAAATAAAACACACAATAACATCTGTATGCATAGGGAGGTATTATGTATAAATGTGCAAATCTAGAAAGGGAATAATGGGTCGAAATTTATTATTATAGGAAATAAATTTTAAGTAATGGCTAACCTGATTTAATAACGAGCCAAATGAATGAGGATTATAATTAGAATCATATCTTTAAACCCTCACATCTTTATAGTTTTATGGAAATTTTCAGTACCTATCTTTCTATTTTTTTAATATTCTATATGATATACTATGTGATTGTTTTATTATGAAACCTAAATTTTCCATAATCTGAGACATACAGACCCCACTGAAGGTATCAACAGCTATATACATCATAGTACACTCGTTTAATTATTGATTTTAACCTTCCTTATCAGAAGAGGGGAAAGGGACATTATGTTTATTGGTATTGTTATTAATCATTGAATATGGCCAATCTTTATTGATTATTATATAAATTTTTCTGTGTATATTGATGAATATGTAATAAAATTAAAGGATCTTATTAAAGAAGTTTTTCTGTTTCTTGGGAGTTAATGGATTTTCTTATAGAAATAGTTTAGCAATCATCATTGCTATTAGATTCCCATCATAAACCATAGTTTAGAGATGTAATGATAATTTGATAAATAATTAGAGAGGAGTAGCAATAGAATGTGACTTAACAGAGGTCAGGCATATTGGTTAGTTATCATAGGAGTAATCAATAAACTATTGAAAGTTATTCTAATACACAGTGATACACACCATAGGATGATTAGTTAATTCTAAATTAATAATCAACATGATTTACATAAAGCCAAATGTAATGTCCATTGTAGGGACTGTCATAAAGTTATGGATGGGAGGACCATCATTATCATCATTATATCAATTGTTGATATAAAGTATGAATAAAATAAATAGCTGTACCAGTAATTATTTTTCTTTTTTTTATTAGCTAGTTTAGAAGTATGACTCCCAGAATTGAATCATAAAGACCTATGATGGTGGGTAATTAAACATAGTCTATCTTATAGGCATCTATCCCCTCATCCATCTGCCATTCCAGTGCTAAAAGTTGCCTATTTACCACCAGATCATTTTCACCAATGGGAGGCCAGTCCAGAATGTTAATCTGGTACAGGAATTTTGTGCTGCTAACTAAGGGCTCAATATATACTATCTACCTGGGATTGGGAGTAGATATAATAGAGGGGATGGGTAATCAAATAATGGGCATAAAAAAGAAAAGAAATGAGAAGAAAAAACTAGAGAAGTGGAGGCGGGCACAGTGATATAGTTGTAGGCTAGTCAGCAGAAGATATGCCCTTGGAAAAGAGGGATAGATGTGCAGATTCTTAATGGCCATAGTACCTGAAAACAGAGTAATCAAATAAATGATTAAAAAATGACATATTACTAATTTAAAAGAGATGCATATAGCATTAGTCATTGAAAAATCAAAATAATATGGATTCAGACAAAAAAAAGATTGGTATGGTTAAAAGGCAGTAGTTCCAAACCCTATTAGACCAACTGAAAGAAATTAATAAGGAATTGAATGAGAAAATAGATAGCCAATCCAGAAATTAGAGTGTCAATATATAGAAGTAAGGAATTGAATGAAAGATTAAATGGTCAATCTAGTAAAATAGATAGTCAATCTAAAGAAATATGTGAAAGAATGGAAGAGTTGAATGATAAAGTTGAAGGATAGTTGGGGGAATTTAGAAAAATGGAGATTAAGTTTAGAATTTCAAATGACCGATTGGATAATTTTGAAGAGGATTTGAAAAGTAAGATTCGAGAATTTGATGATAGGTGTGATACCCAGTTTAGAGAACTAGTAAGCAAATTAAAAAAATCTCAAAAAATGAGATAGTAAGTTCAAAGAAATAGGTGTTAAGATAGAGGGCATGCAAAAAGAATGCTTAAAGATGAAAGAGAGCAGATAAATAAATTTAAAGAAGAGGTAAAGGTGGAAATAGATGCCCTCAGGTTTAAGTTTCAGATGTGCAAAAGCAGGTAAAGATAGAATGTAAAAAGATAAACAAATGACAGGGCAAGGCAGACTATGAAATGAAGAAAATATAATATAGAAGATCGAGGTGTAGAGATCAGGTGGCTAAATTGAAAAAAGAAGAAATAGAAAAGATAAAACAACAATAAAAAGGATCAGTAAGATCTTAGCAAGAGGTTAGCAAGTCATAAGATAGTGATAGTAAAAGTAAAAGAATACATAAATAATCAAGAATAGAATTTAGATAGCAGGATGCTGGACCTGATGGAAAATAGGCTGAATAAAATGAAAGAAGCTAAGTATGAGGAATCTTATCTGGAAGATTACCCAAAGATGTCAGGAGCAAAGGGCCTTAGAGAGTAACCCAACAGATAAAAAAAATTGGGCAAATCTTTTGTTAATAGTGGATCATGTTAAAGGAGTAAAAGAGAAAAACAATATTATTGGAGAAGGAGGAAATAGTAGTATCTTAAAATATATTCAAGTGAAAGTATTTAGAGGTGAATATGAGGATACTATTATGATTACTTTATTCAATATAAGGGTTGGATTTTATTTAGATATTTTAAATTATATGAAGGGAAGAAAAATTGAAAACGAAAGGAAAAATGTTTTTTTTCTTTTCATAGATGGAGGGAATGTAGGGTATTGACTTCAAACCCTCATCCCATCCCCCAAGAATTGCAGATGAAAGACAGTAGAATTTTTTTTGTTCTGGTTTGATATATTGAATATACATATAGAGGACAAGAAAGAATATGTGGGTGTAGAAAATATGAGAAATATGATACATGCCTATTATTCTGTAATCAAAAATATATATAATAGGTTACACTATAGTAAAGAACTGACTTTATAATAGATTGAATTTGAATGATAAATAATGGGAATGGGAATTAATAATTGAGAAAAGGAATTTGATGCATAATGTCAATTAGTAGTTATAGAGTCAAAGCTGGAATGCATGTAGTTGTGTGTGTACATGTGCTTGTAAATATACAAACACAAATTTAAACATTAACATATATTTACCCATTTCATATTTTCTTTGTAAAAAAAAAAAGTTTCTTTTTAAGACCAATATTTTTTTTAAGTAAAAAGAGACAGAGAGATAGGGCCAATTTGAAAGATAAAGATAAATCCAGTGTTGAGGGAGAGAGATAAATTGATTAGTAAGCAGTTAAAGTTAAAAAAAAAAAAAGACTAATTATTTTAGACCAATAAAAAATAAATTGAAAGAAAAAAAGAAAATTCACTATCAATTATCTCTCAGCTTTACAGATAAAGTTGTTCTACAAATAACATTTGATATCCACAGCTGTAGATATTCCAATAGATAAGAATGCTGTCATGTCACCTAGGCTAGCAGATATATATTCAGAAAGGGGGGAGTGACAGTGAATTTTTAGTTCTTAAGCAGTAAACTTAGAACCAATCTGCTAGAAAAATTCATTTATATATATGTTTGAAGAATTTTACAAACAAAATGCAGTGGTAAATTCCAAAATACTTTATTGGAAGGCCATGACTATCCAGTAATTCTACCATATCTGAAATTTTAAATGGAATATAGAAACCAAGAACCACCCATGGCTGATCATAAGAGACCAAAGGAGACTCAAACTTAAAAAAAGTACCCATTTGTCTATTAGCATGCCTAGAAAAAAAGGAAAGAGAAAAAACAATTGCAATACCAAATGAAAAAATGTGGTCTATAAACTGACAATTCTTGTCCCAGTCCCATAAAATCATCATCATAGCTGTAAAAGTGTGGGCCTAAGATTAAAAGAAATTTTCCAGATAAACCACCCTGACCTATATCTACATGTATTAGAAGACAGTGTGTATGGCCAAATTTAAATTATTAAGAATGTATAAACCCTATTTAAAATAAAAGTTATTAAGATAACTGAGATGGTTTCTACATCCAAAGAAAAAGCATCTGGTAATATCAATTTTTTTTCTCAATAACTCTTAAACAATTTTTTAAAATAATATCCATTTTTTTTCTTTTTCTCTCCCAAAGCATAAAAATAAACATCCCTTATTTTAAAAAAAAGAAAGAAGGAGGGTTTCCATAATGCTTGATATTTGCTACATCAGTCGTATACTATTTTTTCTTTTGGTAGTATTATTATATGTAACCATTTACATAGATGTGTATTTTTAAAATGTTGTTTTCTGTTTATTTAGTTTTTTTTTTTTTTGGTATCGTGATAAAAAAAGTTTATTATTATTATTATTATTATTCTTATTGTGTATATATATATATAGGAAGGTCTACAACAAAATCTCTTAATATTTGGAAATAAAACACACAATAAGATCTGTATGCATAAACGTACAAACCTAGAAAGGGAATGAGGGGTTAAAATTTATTATTATAGTAAATAAATTTTAAGTAATCACTAACCATTAATTAAATAACGAAATGAATGAATGAGGATTATGTCTAGAAACAGGTATATCTTTAGACCCTCATATCTTTATAATTTTAGGGAAATTTTCTGTATCTATCTTTCTGTTTTTCCATTTCTTTTGTATATATTATAGGTGTATACTATATGCATGTGTGCTTTATTTGTTTTATTGATCTAGTCACTTACTGAAGGTATCAATCGCTATATATATATCATAGTACACTCATCTAACAATTGATCTTAACTTATTATCATAAGAGGGGAAATGAAAATTATATTTGGTAAACATGAATTTGCCAGGTCACTACACCAGTGTTTCTTGTCAAATTATTTAAAAAATTGTCACGAAATATTAAATACACTGCAGCATAAAATTATATTATAAAAAAATAATTAAATATTTGATGAAAAATAATTTATTAAAATAATAACCAACATATTTATCCTACCAACATTCATAATTACTGTCCATTGTAGTTTTCGCTTATACAAGTGATAAAATTCGCAAAGATGGTGTCAGTCCAAAAACTACAATGGGCAGTAATTATGAATGTGGGTAGGATAAAAGTGTTATTTTAATAAATTATTTTTATCAGATACTTGGATATATTTTTATGCCACGGTGTATTTGATATTTCACGGCAAATTTGTAAATAATTCGACAAGAAACATTCTGGTGTCGTGACCTGGAAAATTCATGTATTGTTATTAATCATTGAATATGACCAATAATTAATTATTATGTACATTTTTCTGTGTATGTTGATGAATAAATAATAAATATTAAATGATCTGATTAAAGAAGTTTATCTGTTTTCTTGGGCTTGATGGATTTTTTTAAAGAAATAGCTTAGTAATTATACTATTAGATTCCCATTATAAACCATAGTGTAGACATGTAAAGATAATTTGATAAATAATTAGAGAGGGAAAGCAACAGAATATGACTTAACATTGGCATATTGGTTTGTTATCATAGGGGTATTCATGAATCTATTGAAAATTATTCTAATATACAGTAGTACAAACCATAGCATGATTCATCAACTCTAAATTAATAGCATTCATGATTTGTGTAAAGCCAGTTGTAATATTCACCGTAGAGTCTGTCATAAAATTGTGGATGGGAGGATCATCACCATCATTATCACCATTATACCAATTGTTGGTATAAAGTATGAATAGAATAAATAGCCATACCAGCGATTGTTTTCCTTTTATTTATGAAATAGCTTAGAGGTATGATTCCCAACATTGAATCATAAAGACCTATGATGGTGGATGGTCAAATATGGTCTATCTTCTAGGCATCTATCTCCTTTGCCATTTGCAATTCTATATAAGAAGTTGCTTATTTACTCACTAGATCACTTTCACCAGTGGGAAGCTAGTCCACGCATTAATCTGATATAATATACACACATATATGCTCGCGGTCATCAAATATAACTGCATAAAATTAACTCCCTATTTATTATTATATATATTGTGTGTCTGTGTTGTGTGTTTGTGTAAGAATTTGAATGTTAATTTATTTTTCACTAGAACTTGATGTTCATTAAAAACAATCAAATATAATATTTAAGATTTTCCATAGCTAAAAGTTGTATATGAAATTGTTTATGATATGTAATAAATATTTTTGACTTTGTCTTATGATTGATAATTTTGGAATGGACTTTCCTCTGTGGTAGCGCAAAGCAGTTGGATTTTCTTAATTGTTAAATATGCAAAGTGTTTGGAAAGGTTCTCTCTTTTACTTATTGTTATAAATAGATGACAAGTAATTATGGTCCTTAAACTAAAAGATTAAGTGGCAATAAAAGACATAAGTGCTAAAAATATTGAATTTACAACTGATTCCCGTCAGAAATGAGAATTTGTTTAGTTATGTGCAACTGTATATCATGATAAAAAAAAAAAATTAAAATAACTATCTAATATTAAATCGGACAAAGTGGATGGTATAAAGTTAAAAAAAAAGATAAAAAAGCATTTGGTTTAAAAATTAACATATGCATTACTATAAAGAAACAAACATTCTTTATAACTAAAAGAAATGGAAGAATAATATTATGGAGATTGTTGATCTACTAGTCAGAGTACAATATTAATTAATCAGTTTAATTGTTATATTAATAAAACATATAATTCAGCTGTCATTCTAATAATGAAATAGGGGACTTTTATGATGTTTTACAGAATGTTCTTGATCAGATAAAACATTTTAAAAGTATCATGGAATATTTTATAGCTAAATTAAAATAAAAAATAACTAGAGAAAATAAAATTTAAGTGGATAAATTTGGATATGAAAACAAAATTAAAAAAGAAATATAAATTTATAGAATTTAATGAAAAAAAAACTATATTATAAATTATTTTTTTGAAAGAAAAAAAAGTCCTTAATATAAATAAACACCCAAAATTGCAAGAATGTAATGACCTTAATAGATTCAACACAGAAAATGATAAATGATTAGAGAAATGCAGAGTAATTGTTAATAAATGATAAAAATACTAATGTTAACTAAGAACCAGTATTATTAATTTATATTCAAAAATATCAAAATTATACCAATAACTGTATCTTAAAAATTGTTTTAAAATATTAAAAAACTTTGATAATGGCTGAGACTTAAATAAGTTCATTAAGAAAATACCTAATTTTCTATTAAGAGCTACTATTCAGATATATTAACACATAAAAAAGCAAGTAACTTGGAAATTTTTATCCGAGATAAAATAATGTATTATGTAAGTATTTAATAAAGATTCACTTTAAAATACCAAAGTTCTGGAATTTTTTGTAAAATGATATAAAAAATAATAATAATATAAAAAATATAATTGTAAAATGATAAAAAAAATTATGGAAAAACAATCAAGTCTCAAACATAAACAGTATCTAGGTATTGAATACAAAGGTTGTTTTAATAATAAGAATTATAAAGGCACTATTACTCTAACAGAGAAAATATGATGGTCAGGGTTTTGTAAAAAAATAAATTACACAGAAATTAAAAAAAAAATCTATATTACAATTTCTTTTGAAATGACAAAGATTTTAAACAGAGAAAGATCATACATTTATATCTAATAAAAAATGAAAAAGCTACAGAAAATAATAAAGTTATTAAAAATATCTCATAAGATTTAGCTAAAAAAGTACAAAAATTATTGATAAAATATACATACCAACTGTTTATAAGGTATAGAAAATATATTTACAAGACTACCCTAGCAATAGTGACATTTAAAGATGACAAAAGATAGAAATCATAAATCTATTAATCTTTTATCAGTTTTTATCTACAGAAAACTTAATAAAACCTATCAAAATAATTAACTGGATAGCACGGTAGTTCACATTTAACTATTACGAGAAGTGATAAAAGTATTTTGCTATTTTTCATTGAATTTGTATATTACAATAAGGACATATAACTCAGTCTGCAAGGATTGGAGTTTTGGAAGATCAAATCACAGTGCTAAAATAGTGTCAAACTCTCAAGAATATTTTTATAAATATGGAGTAATTCTTTACCTCCAAAACATTTTACACTAATTAAGGGCTGAAATAAAAATCTAGAAGAATAATACCTAAAGTCAAATTACAACTCACATAGTTTTTGCAGATGCTATGGTTGTCATTGAAAATAGTGTTTGGTCATTTCAAAAAATGTTACAAAAACTATCCCATTAAAGTTAAAAAAAAATAGCATTTAAAAATAAATAAGATTAAAGTAATGTTCAATCATTTTTTAAGAAGCGGAAAAGCAAAGAATGAAAGTAATTAACTAGAACAAGTTTAACAATTATAAATACCATGGTCATATTATTAATACGATTGAAAATATAATGAATCAAATTAATTATAGAACTAAATTTGGGTGAAATAAGTTTTATAGAAACAATTTAATATTAAAAGAGAAAATACCTACATGCTTGAAAAGACAAAAATGAAAATGTTTCGAAAAACAATAAAGATTTTGGATCACATAGTGAAATATAGATTATATATATATATATTGGAAATACAAGAAATAAAAGTAGATGAGTGAGAGAAACAAAATGTTATTATTGATATCAATAAAGAATTAAGAGAATGAAATGAAGCTAGATAGATATATCACTAGAAAAGATTGTAAAATAAATAAATAATCAAATGGCTTTATTGCTTGAGAATTCATAAATCCAAGGACAGGAAATAGCAAAAATGGAATTAATCAAAAGGCCTTACATTCCAAAGTCTGACAGTCAAGTGTTCCACTAAACCATACAGAGCAAAGGAATTTTAGTAGATAAACAATTGCTCTCTTAAACTGGATACCAAAAGATCATAAAAAACATAAAAATCATGTATGAGTTGGATGAAAAAATAAGAAAGTTTACTAAATTGATATGATAAAAGAAAGATATGTATTGTAAAACTGAATTAAAGTTTGAAAGAGTTTTATTCTACAATGGAATGTTTATATGTTTATGTATAATATCAACAAACCTTTTACAATAATTACCAATTATGAATAAAAAATATATAATTTTATATTTTAACTTATATTCAATGAAAATTCAATCATTTCAATTATATAAATAACTATAATATTTTGAATTTCCATATTTAAATAAAAATATGTGTGAAATTGTTTACCACAGATAATACATATATTTAAAACATTTGCCTTTTTATATTACTATACTTGATGTTGAAAATACATTTAGTTGTTTTTTTTTCACAATATTTTTGATTCATTTAAAATAATAAAGATTATTTCCTAATATAAAGGAAAAGTCTTTTTTCTCAAGTCATTCAAACACTTGTCAATTACTCCTGAGATAAAATTATATCAAAGATACAGGGCTCAACAGTTTAATTCAATATTTATTTTCCTCACTTGAAAGTCAATTCTAAATTTTATGTTCACTAGGTTCAATAAAGTTATGGCCAAAATAAAAACTTGCTGTTTTCTCTTATTATACCACTTCATTAATGATTTCTTTTTTTAACCACTAAAATTTTGCTATAATTTTAATGTAATAATTATGAAACAACTGGAACATAAAGCAAACACTGCAATATAATTTTTGTTTATTTTCAATGTATATTGCAATAATTAAAACAAAGAGAAAATTGGCAAAATCATTACATTTTAAAGATTTATTACTAAAGAAAATAAATTATATATAAATGTTGTTAGCATTATAATATACATACTTTGTTATTTTAACATGCAAGGAAAAAGATTTTGCAATATTAAATTGTGGCATAGAAATTTCTCAACAGAAATATAGCTAAATACTTTTTATATAGTCTTAATGATAGAAAATTTTATTAAAATTAATGATGCTCTACTAAAATTAAAAATTACAATAAATTGGACTAAAAAGAGAATGAGAAATAGAAATTTACTTCCAATTATTGTCAAAGGTTTTTGCTAGTTATACTGATATTTTTGTGCAGAGCACATAATATACAGAATTAAAAACTTACTTTTATAAAACAAGTAAAGAAGACAAATACATACTATTTATTGATTAAATTAGAACAAATATAACTATATATATATATAAGTGCATATAAAATTACTATTGTATTCAACATGAAACTTTTTAGCTATAAATAAATTTGTAGTGCATAAAGTGATACCACAATTGAACACAGAGTGGCTCATGTATGGCTACTCTCTAGCCTTAGTCTACATTCCATACATCTGATGGAAAAAATTTGATGGAATATATATGCCAATTCATATTAATTCCAACAAATCTTGCTAGATGCTAGTTTTATTCAAAAAACAAAAAACAAAGACAAGCAGGTAATATTTCAAGTGCAATTAAAGGCAGAGATAGGTCCTTAAGTAAAGAGGCCAACTTCTTATTTGCACAATGTAACTGTTGTTCTTGCATGATTTTGGCTTTTTATTTAAAACCTAAAAATTGAAAATTGTAAGTATATATATATTTTAATTAATTTTTTCAAAGTTAAATTAAATTTTATTTCTTGATGATTATATAATGATGAGATACAAGTTTTATTTCAATACTTTTTAACAGAAGTAAATGAAATGCTCTATATGAAACAGGAAGTATACAGTGGAAACAGTTTTGCTAAGTTTATAAATTATATTTTTTCCTCTTGTTTTCACTTATAAATTGAATTATTAAATTCCAAAAAATTATTTTATCTACTTGAATTTATTGTTTATTTAAGCAGGCATTACTATTTTAAATTGGAATCATACTACACTTTATTTATTAATAAACATTTGTTTTGTCTCAAAATAAACAACATCTTTTATTGTGGTTATCCCTTCTGTTTATTTTTTTTTTTTTTGTTTATTTGCAAAGATAATTAAGATAACTTTTATTTTTTCAAGTTAATGCTGTAAAGAAATAAAATGAAATATGGAAATAATGTATAAAATAAAGATTTATTCATTTAAAAAAAATATCAATCAATTTCATTGCAAAAATAATGTTTTATCTCCACTGTAATTAAACCTAAAAATTTGTACATATAGTTACACACATATACATATTCATATAAACATTGCAAATGATTTTGATGTGCAAAATCTCCTATTATATTTATCCATCACTGAATTATGGCTTTTTCTTTTGAACGAAAAATTTGCCAAAGTAATACAGTGACTTGACTTGATAATTATAGTTTGTGATTATATAATATAAAAATAGCTTTGGTCTACCTGCACTGATGCAATTATAAATAAAATAAAATTTTCATATAATAATTACATATTATAAGTAATAAAAATATAAGTCAAGTATTTCTAACTTTTTAAAATATTTTTTATTAAAAAAATCAATTTACATGTCTATGAAATAATTTCTTTTTCAGTTTTGAATTATTTTATTTATAGTACCTTTATAAAATAAATATTTTTTTTTATTAAATTACTTTCAATTCAAATTTATCAAATAATATTTTAAAATAAAATCAATACTTGCAATATCACAAAGAATAAAAAATTTAAATGAATCTGTTTGGTAGAAATATGAGAATTGAAATTTTCTACACTGATAAAATTATAGTAATATGGAGAAATACGTAATGATTTTAAAAAAAAAGATTTTAGTCTAAAAATAATTTATTATAGACTTTTAAAATTTCTTTTATAATGAAAGTATTAAATCATGAGAATCTTCAAATAATAATAATTTTAATTGAATCAGTCATTTACTTTATTTATTAAAATAATGCCAACTCTTTGAAATATGCCTTTCAGATATGAAATAGGAATAGATAGCAATATCTTCACTGCAACTAAATCCTATCCTTAATAACATTATATTTGATTTGAATAGTATATCATTTAATATATATATATATATGTGTGTGTAAATACAGTAATATTTTCAAATATAAAAAGTAAGATTTAGTGTATATTTGTTATAATTTAACTTCAATTTCTCAATAATTAAAAATCTAAGCAAACATTTAAAAAAATCAATAAATGAAAGGAGAAACATTCTATCTGTAAATAGTTATTATTTATTTTTAAACCAAAATTTCTTGTTTAACTAAACAAATCATATATTATTTAATAATATTGTTTAATTTATACAAAAATACCACAATTATCAGCATCATATTATCCTTTTCATTTCTTATCTATCCAATGCAAAAATTAAAATTCTCTCAAAGTTTAATCTACTTTTCCCAAATCATAGCTTTTCAACATCCATCTAGAAATCTTTTCCCTATTCACCGATATTACCAATAATCTATTTTAGTTTGTTCAACTGTTAATCTTTCTGCTAGTAATAGTTCAGACAAAAATGTTTCAGTGTCTTAATTCTTTAAAAAAATTCTCAATATTTTATTTATTTCAAATATAAGATTTGAAATACCAGTCACTCTTATACCTGGAACCTAATTGCAAATATAGGGTATTTGAACTCAGACTTTGAAGTCACTTCACTATTCACACTATCTCATACTACTGATACACATGACCACATATATGCAGTAAAGATAAATAATCACCAATATATATATTTTGTGCTAAGCCAGCATGCATCAGTTGGTCCAAATTCCCATCTCCCATACACATATATAATGAGTGCTCAGTTTATATTAAGAGAGCAACTCCTTACATTTTAATAGACAGGCTTCAAACTACTCCAACCTCCAACTCTTTAGCCATCTATACCATTGAAAATCTAATGATAGAATTCCCAAATTTTATGCTGAAGCCAATATTGTTATCATGCCCATGTTAATCTCATCACTCTGACCCCTCACATATAGGACAGTATCTATGTAAATACATAGAAGAGGGATGGGCAGAATGGAAGCTTAATATGTAAAATTTAAAATATCAGGCACTCTTATATCTGGAACTCAATTTTAAATTTAGGGGATTTGAACTCAGACTTTCAAGCCACTTCACTATCCACATTATCTCATACTACTGATACACATGACTACACACACCTAGAAAAGTTAAATAATCACCAATATACATATTTCAGGTCAACATGGGCATGACACCAATATTGCCATCAGCATGAGATTTGGGAATTCTTTCATCAGATTTTCATTGGTATGGATGGCTGAAGAGTTGGAGTAGCTTGAAGCCTGTCCATTAAAGTGTAAGGACTTGCTATTTAATATAAACTGAGGACTGATTATATATATATATATATGTGTGTGTGTGTGTGTATGGGAGATAGTAATCTGGACCAACTGATAAGTGCTGGTTTAGCACAAAATATGTATATTGGTGATTATTTATCTTTTTTGCATGTATATGGTCATGTGTATCAGTAGTATGAAATAGTGTGGATAGAGAAGTGGCTTGAAAGTCTGAGTTCAAACTCCCTAAATTTACAATTAGGCCCCAGGTATAAGATTGCTTGGTATTTTTAATCTCACATATTAAGCCTGCATTCTGCCATCCATCTTCTATGTATTTAACTAGATACTGTGCTATATGTGAGAGGTCAGAGTAACTTGAGGTCAACATGGGCATGACAACAATATGAGAATTCTATCATCAGATTTTCAATGGTATAGATGGCTAAAAAGTTGGAGATTGGAGTAGGTTGAAGTCTGTCCTAAGTGTAAGGATTTGCTGTCTTAATATAAACTGAGCACTGATTATATATAGATATGGGAGATGGTAATCTGGACCAACTGATGAATGCTAGTTTAGCACAAAATATATATATATTGGTGATTATTTATCTTTTTTGAATGTGTGTGGTCATGTGTATCAGTAGTATGAGATAGTGAGGATAGTGAAGTGGCTTGAAAGTCTATATCCTCTATATTTATTTCAAATATGCATTTTTTAGACAGCTTAGATACTAAAAAATACGTAAAGATTATAATCAGGTCATAGATTTATTAGTGGCTTTATTAACTCCTTCAATTCTGCCACTGTAACCAAAGATTCATCAGACATTACTTAAACAGGTCATGGTTTGTGTTTATCCACATTGCCATGATTAATAGCTGTTAAATTCCATTTATTAAGTAGATAAATACAATACTCATAAGTTATTCTAAACATATTTAAGAGGAAGGTCTTGCCTAAGATGATCAAATTCATCTGGAATTTTCTACTGGATCCAGATATAGAAATTTATTTGGAACTTATAAAAAAAATGGAATAAGAGGATCTTGATTTGAGTAGAGTCTTAGATAATGAGACTAGATCTTAAGTTATTGTTAAATCCTATTTGCTTTACTGATTTTATACATTATCTGTGAAAAAAATTTTTTTTCTGATATCTGGGAAAAGATTATAATATTTCTCATGATAATATTTAACTGAGAATACCAAAATTTAATCTGTGAACTTTTTCTGCAAGTATTCATCATCAAAATATGCTAGTTCTAAAGAAACAATCTTTAAAGTTCTTGCATCATATTTCCAAGAAACATCAGCTAGCTAGCTATAAACAATATTACCAGAAATTATTTTTTCTGAACTGTAGATAAATAAATTAAAATTTAGATGATGACAGAAAGTAATTTCTACATAGCATGGATAGAATTGAGTTTCAGTCTTCTATTGCAAAAGAGCATATTCAGATTATAAAATAATTTTCTGTTATTTAGATGAAAAATTGTACATACTGTATTGGATTAAGACTTCAGTTTTTAAATTCCAACCTTTTCAAATTCTTATTGAGATACCTTTCTATTTTAAAAAAAGTTTTTTGATAAGTCAAATCATTTTCTATCTGAAGGATTAATGGTACATATATTAAATAAAGTAGATATGTAAATCCTGTATAAATTATAATTTAGTGGGACTTGAATTTTTCTAAGGAGAGTATTCTGATAAAGGAAAAACGTTTAGAAATTATTTTTCCTAACAGAATAATAAATTGAGATTGGATCATAAAGATAGCCATAATTATAATTAATTTGAAAGTCTTTTTCACAGACCAAAAGGCCATCTCTTTATATTTATTATTGTATAAGCAGTTATATTTAGGATTAAGATTTAAAAAGATCATTCCTTATGATTATTGTGATAAAGATAGCGTTTATGTCTATCCTATATAGAGCATATGTATGTGTAAGTACAAGAAGAAATGCGACTTTAAAAAAATGTTATATTTATGAATTCATATATGCATAGAGTTATTTATATTTAAGTTTACTGAAGTCAGTGATAAAGATATAGTGAATATATTATACTATCTATGAATATATTAATGTTATTATGTATAAAGATTAAAGAAATGAATTGCCTATCAATTAATAATTATACTTTGTAAATAATTTACTGTTACATGATTTATTAATTGTATTAAAAAAATAAATTGTATATCATTTAATAAGTACACTTGTAAATAAAATATTATTACAATATTATTATTTGTTACTTTGTTGGGGCAAGATTGCATGGTCTACTATAATTTATTGCGATTTAGCCTGGCATTACAAACGGGACTGTGTAATATTGTTTTAAATATACAGGTATTAGTTTATTTCCTGATACTTAAATCCAGGTGTTTGATACAAACATCAATCTCCATAATACAGACTTTCATTATATATTGCAATGCTATAAAGTTAGGGATATATATGGGAAAATGACATTCACCAAAAACAAGGCTCCAAAGTAAATAAATAAAAACAAAGAATCAGCAATGGAAATAATGAATAATATATAATAAATACAGCATACTACACCCTTAATCAAATCAACAATCATCCTTTGTGATTTGATTGGATTTAAAAGAGACATATACATTATAAAACATGCTAATTATCATTTAGCAAATGAAAACTTGAGACATATTGTAAAAGTAAACCATAACTATAAAAATAATTCTACATCAAAAATGTGGTATTATTCAAGCAATATTGATCATCATTAATGCTTTAAACCATAATGAACAAGGAGTGTATTGGACAATATAAAATAATATTTATACAGTGGGTGAATTTTATGTACCCACAATCCTAATATAGTAAAATACTATTATATTTGAAACTAGATAGACATTCCAAAGAATCTAGTAAGCAAGACTGTGAAAAAGAGAATATATAAATATCTAAAAATCAATCTACTTTACAATAAACAACTTAACAAATATTTTATTTATATAGAGCAATGTTATAAATTACTGGAACAACATCAAATAATGGTCAACAACTTTTTAAATTAGAAATAGCAATAAAATAAATTTTCAAGTTCTGATGAGTACTCTATATTCCAAAACATCATTCTAATTTTTACTTACAAATAGATATTGCCATAAATTGACAGCAAAACAATACTATGTAACATTAATTAAATTTTAATTTACAAGTATATGTATAAATTATATATGGTGTTAATTTGTATGCACACAAGTGAAGACCTAAGAATAAATATTCCCACAATTTATAAACTAATAAATATTATTATATTTTAACATGGCATCAATTATAAATGCATTTAGATATGATGCACATTATAATATAAAAATATTTCAACCATTAATGCACATTTTTCAATAAGAACAATATTTAAGTGATTTTAGATATTTAAGTACAATCTGTGCATATTATTATATACAAATAATATTTCATTTCTTAATATAAACCAATATTATGCTATGTTAATAATAAGCAAAACATAGATGCAAATGCTTATTTCAATATAGAATAAAATATTTTGATTACTAACTGTAATTACTTTCATCTTAAAATAAATTACAACTTTTAAAATGTTTAACAAAAGTTTTTAAAAGAAAAACATGATCCTTCAAAGTCTTGTATAAAAACTTTTTTTAAAATTTTTTGTATATATGTGGTTATGTGATTTATATTACATGTATGATATCAAGGGAGATTAATAGTGTGTATCTGTATACATGTAAATAATTGTTATTAAAATCAGTTTCAGAAGAAATTATATACAAGTAATGGAGAATTAATTAGGATATGAAATATGCTGGTAGATTTAAAATGGTTTTATGGATCAGTATTCAATTGGTTGGTTATTTTGTTTTATACTAATTTTTAAATTATATGGTTAATCATTGTTCTTAATTATTTACATAGTTAATGATTATTCTTAACTGGAAATAATTATTCTTGAAAGTGATGCTTAAAAGTTCCTTTGTTTTAACTTTGAAAATTTTTTCCTTCCAAATTCGTTTTAATCTGATAATTAATTACATTTAATTTTATTCAAAATTGTTTATTTGCTTAAATCAGTAAAGTTAAATACTTTTCTTTTGCTTTATAACTTTTTTAAAAAGCTTTCATTTTTAACAGGTAACTACTTTAAAATTGTTATGTACACTTATTGTAAAAAAAACAAAACAACCTTTTTAACAAAAATAGAATTTCAAGTAAAATAACTTACAGAAACAGAAGTTTTCCCTCATTCTTTTAGAATTATATCTACTATATATATGTGATTAAAGATAATTCTTTCATCTGTGTTTCCATGCATATACTATAGAAAGCAGCACAGATGTAAAAATACTGAAGTCTTGAAGTCATGTCTAAAATAGGGATTTATCAGGTAAGGATTAGCAGTCAATCAACTCTGTTTATCGTATATAACTTGGTGAAATGCAACCAGGTAAGTGGTCAATTTCTCAAAAATATTGTGCTATGAATTCACAAGAAATTATAACTTCTAATAAAGTTCAAATTCAATCAACATGAAGACTGGCACTGCTTCTATGGAGTTGGCTATAAACTACATTCTACAGCTACATTCTCTGAAGTCTATTAACTTGATAATAATTAGTCAATCCAAAGCCACTATTTATAGACTATAGTGAAATTTAGAAACAAAATACTTAGGTATGTTTTTTTCCCTTTCTTGATTAATAAAAACCCTAGATAATTTAATAACATCATTCTGCCTTTCAATTTACATGAATTAAAACCAATTACATATATATATATATATATATATATATGTAATTGGTTTATAATTATTATATATATATATATATATATATATATAATACCACTAATGAGCAGCACTATATTAAAATTGCTGTCTGCAATTTTTAAGATAAATAAAAAATGTACAATTATTCAAAAATAAAAGATTTTCTTAAATAATTCAAAAGTTTAAAATTGGTTAATAAATAATAGAATCATTTTGTTTAAAAAAAGAGAAGAAATCCGAAAGTTTAAGAGTAAGTCAGGAAAGAGAATTTAACTTTTGGAAAGTTAAAACTATAAAAGTCTAAAATTAAATATTTTACATGAAATTAAAAATACACTCTTTTTAGTTAATTTTTAAAAAAAAGGGAAATCTTAAAAACTCTTTTTTTATAAAATAAATATGTGTACATAAATGAGATTGTAAATATAAAGGAATAGTAAAATGTGTGCATGTTAATAAAACTAGAATATGAATGTTAAAAAAAGTAAAAATAAATGAAAGTTATAAGTTAAAAGAAGTTCCCTCAAATATTGTATATGCTCATAAGTGGTATAGAAAAAGAATTAGCAATGGCTACTAATTGAAGAATCTATAAACAACAGGAATTAGCAATAGCTACTTATTAAAAACAGGATTAATTAATTAGTTAAAATCTTATTACATTTAATCAAAAATAGTGGACGGATTTCAACAATGAATATAGCTGGTGGCTATAGAAACTAATTAAAAAAATGACAACAGGTCATCACATAAATAGTCCATTTTTTTATCATTCAATCAGTTTTTACAATCAGTTCTTTAATCAGTTAAGTTTTTACAATCAGTCTATCATGTATCCAGAATCAGTGTTTTCATGATAATGCAGTGATAACAGCCATTGGAAGAATATGGTCAGATTCCAGCCTTAGTCTGATAAAAAATCAGCAACCTGCCTGATAAAAGTGATGCATGCCTAATAACTTGAAACTCAGATATCTCACTGCCTTAAATAATAGTGCTATGAAATAGTAATTATAGAAACCTCCACAAAAACCTCAAATCCAACTTGTTGGAAAATTCACATGAAGCAGCAAACAGCAAGAAGTCAACATCCAAAATCCTATAGGTAATGAAGAACTTATCTTATTCCATTTCTGATATTAATGCTACTAGCCATTGCTAATCTTGAAGCCTCACAGAGTCAGTTAATAAATGAACTCTATAACCACATAAAATGAACTATTGATGTGCATGTTTTTAAATACCGTGTATTATTTAATGCCTTGTTATATTATATTTTATTGTATGTATTAAGAATGTGTATGTGGTTATTATATAAAACATTGTTTGGATTAATTAAGAGGTCATAGAAGTAGATTAAAATTAGTTAATAAATTATCTTTAAGTTTAATATTTGTTGGTCAATTCTTTTACCACTAATTAAGGCAGTAATTTATTATATCCTTTTGATTGAGCTAGTTGGGATTTTTTAGGTGCTGAATTAGTTTGCCATCATTCAGGGCACATTAGTTCTTGTAGCTAACTGGCACCTGGAGTTTAATCTGAAACAAAAAAGTGCTTTGAATGATGGGTGTTGAATTCTGCATCTAAGAAGATCTATGTCCTTCAAACATGGGCCCAGTTATATATATATATATATATATATATATATATATATATATATATATATATATATATATATATATATATATATATATATATATATATATATATATATATATATTATATATATAGCTCTGACTTAGGCATGGGTACTCTCTGGGTATTATGCTTCTCTACCTAAGGGACCATGGTGGTGCAATAATTAAATTGCATTGGTGTAGATGAATGTATAAGTTTATAATTGTATTTTTTTCTTTTGTATAAAAGTCTACAATTTTGCTTTCACAAGTTTAGATTATATTTAAAGAGTTCAAAGTTCATGCTAGATTTTGTTGTTCCTATTTTGATCAACAACCCCATCTGGTTCAATGTATATATATATTTCCCAATTCTTTAACAAAAAACAAATTAATTAAAATCGAAGTACATAGTAAAAAAAAAGTTTTCCAAAAATATTTTATTTTTGACAAAATCCAAAAAATCAAAATTATTTGCTCTAAATAGAGATTTTATATTTTTGATTTTAAATACTTATCTTACTTTAAAAATATCAAAAATTATTATTTGCTCATTATTTCAGCCATTCCAGTTTTTGCAATATGAGTAAATATATATAGTAACTTTTTTGTTTGTGTTCATCTCTACTTTTCAAACTTTATATAATTTGTGCACACACTTTTATGTTGTATAGCAAGAGATCAATCTCTCTCTCTCTCTATATATATATATATATATGTGTGTGTGTGCGTGTGTGTGTGTAATCTACAAAATAAAAACTCTGGAATAAACTCTATAATATTTAAAATAATATATAGTAAATAATAGCTATAGCCAGCTAACGGCATGTATGCCATCTGAGTTGCATTTAACAGTTAAAATTTTTTAAAAAAAATTCTCAATAATGTTACACAACACCAGTGTTCCTAAGAGAAAGGCTAATTTTTTATCATTTGTGTATATTAACGCAATTATATTCTTTATTTAATAAATTATCTGTCATATGTATAAATTATGCTTCTTTGATTTTTCTTCAAATCACTTTCTACATGCAAAATAAAAACACTATCAAGATAAAAATTTCCAATTACAAATAGTAAAATGCTCTGCAAATACAGATTTAAATCTATCCACACAATATCACAATTTAGTATATAAAGGTTCATGAATTCTTTTTTTCAATGCATATGTTGACTCACATCCATTCCATTGATAATTAATTCATTAGTATTTGGTCTACATTTAATGCAACATTAAAATGTGAAGAAACCAATGATGTAGTCACACTACACATTCTATTATTTATATATTTAATGTAATCCATGTTTCCTCTTCAATATTTTTCTTCATGCATCGATGTGTAAATTTATATAATGTATATAAAATATCTTTCCTATTATATCCATTCAATAATTCATTACCATATATTTCAAAATTGGATAATTTATCACTTTGAAATTTGTATAAAATATTACTTCTAAACAAAAATATTGCATAAAAGAACATTTGACTTGCAATGTACAAATTCCATAATTGACAAGGATTGTATAATCATTTTGTAATTGATTACATTATATTCTTTTCATAAAGGTAAATCATGGTATTTTGCTTTATATATACTGTCCTCAGAAAGTAGCAGTCCATTTCAAGCAATCAATATCATTTAATTTATTTAAAATATATTGTATAGTAATAAATGATCCAGCAATAAGAGCATCATCAACATATCTAGAGCAATCTTAAATCCCATTTAGATAAAGACTTTTAAGATATTCTCTCTATAATATGATAATATATAATTACATAGAACAGCTAAAACTAGCAATCCCATGAATGAACATTCATATATTTTATACAATTGACTTTCTAATATGGTAATCAAATTTTGGTCAATAAATGTTCATAAATCTTTAATAACCAAACATTTAAACTTGCATATTACTTTATTATATAAATATGAATCAGACATATGAATTGATTCTTTTCATTTTCACACCCATATAATTCTGTAACAACCAGGGTAAATAACCTATCTTTTTCAACCAAAATCAGTGTATCAATCTTTTTGACAAAATCAAATGAAATTGTACATTATATTTATCTATTTATCCATCAGCAGATAATTATGACAAGCAATTTCAGGAATTTAAATTTTATTTATTAGACTTATGTTAATTTTAGATGTTTCATGTTTTATCAAGCAACAGTTTGTATTGGAAAGTTTTTGCAAGATGAATAAGGATTTAGTAAACATATAATTTCAATCTTCATTTGATATGGTCAAAAAGATTAATAAACTAATATTGGCTGAAGAAGAGATTATTTATAGGTCAATAAAAAGTAAAAAATCTATTCATGTGTCTGATCAATGTTTATATAATACATGTGTATGCAAGTTTAAACATATGCTAGTTAAAGATTTATTAATATTTAATGATCAAAATTTAATTGCCATATTTGAAAATCAAGAGCATAAAATGAATGTTAGTTGTCCAGAAGATTTCCAATTTCTACTATTATATGCGGTTATAATGTTTATCATATTATGAAAAGAATACATTAAAAGAGTTTATATAATTAGGTATTAAAGGTGTTTTTAGATATGCTGATGATGTGTTTATTTCTAGATCACCTATTCAGAGTGCAAGGGGATACTCCCCAAAACCCAGAATTTTGTAATAAAAAGCTATGTATTTATAATGAAACAAATTGTATTCAAAGTACTGACAATTTGATGCAATGAACCAGCCTAAATGTGTTTTCTATTTTTCAAAGCAATCCTGGAACTCTTGTAAAGCAATCCCTCTTTAATGCATCCATTGTTTTCTTTACCAATTCCAAGTCTGCAAAACTTTTTCTTTTGATGCATTTTTTCATTCAGGAGAATAAATAAAGTGCACAGAGCAAGAATGAGTGAATATGACTCATGGATAAGTAGGATTGATATTTTTTGATTAAATGTTGTATCACACTCAAGATCTTTGATGCTGGTACATTGTCATGGTAAAGCTTGCATTGCCCACTTTGGAACTAATCAGAACATTTTTATTTTACTGCATCACATAAGCATTTCAGAATTTGTAAATAAAATGCCTCAACAATGTAAATGAATTCTGAGCTTATATTGTCATTTGCAACCAAAACAATTGGCAGCATTTGACATTGGATTTCACTTAAGTGCTTTTCTGGGATGTGGTCAATTTATACTCTTTCATTATACCACTTGTAAATTTGTATTTTTCTAATAACATCATTTTTATAAGCTATTTTAAGCATTACATCTATTTACACCACCATTTTATCTAACAGAAACGAGAATTTCATGTTGTTTCAATTTTTCAACCTTTGTAAAAATGACAAATAAGTGAGACATATTTAACAAAATTATTTACTACATGGGATTAAGACTTCACTTGATGATTTTGGTCTGCAGAATGATAGAAGGAAGTCTCCACAAGAAACAACTAGCAGCAGAAGTGTATACTATAATATGATCACTGACCAGAAAATGATTCCAGGTTTTTAGGGGTATCTCCTTGCACAATATTGTTTAAATAAATTAAATGATATTTTATTTCTGAGAACAGTGTAAATAAAATAAAATATGCTAATTTAAATTTATGGAAAAAATAAAATATAACAATTACAAAATGTTCATAAAAACTTTATCTGTTAGAGGATTTATATATCCCAAGTCAAACATTCCTGTTATGCATAAATTGTTGGCAAATTTATTTAAATTTTAAAGAGATAAATTAGCCAGAATGTGCTAATGAAGAATAAAAACAAGATTTTGAATACATTATATATATTTACATGCAGGTAGATGAAGAAAAATATTAAAGAGAAAACATGGACTTTAATATTATACATAAATAATAGTATGCAGTATGATGTGTGTAGTTTGATTACATAATTGTTTTTTTCTCATTTTAATGTTAGACTAAATATTGGTAGACTAATTATGAATGGAAAGAGTATTGTTGTTAAAATCAACAAATGTAATATTGTGTACAAAGTGGTGGTTTTAGTTACATTGGTGAATCAAAATGTGTGTTGAAAAAAAGAATTCATGAATATACATTTTTATATAGTAAACTACAATGATCTGTGGATAGATTAAAATCTGTATTTGCAGAATGTTGAATTGTTTGTAATAAAAGTTCTTGCTTTGATATTGTTTTTATTTGAATATGGAAAATGATTTGAAAAAAAAAGATATTCTTTTCTAAATATGATAGACAATTTATTAAATAAACAATATACTTGTATTAATATACACCTATATATATATACATGGCTATACTGTTAAACATGTCCATTACCTACAGTCTCATGTTTTACCGATGTGCTACTGCCGGGTATGCGATTAAAGACAATACTGCTGTGACCTCATATATGTCATCTGTAAGGTAGTAAATCTTTTACTGTTAGTAAAGAAACTGAGGTGAGATTGGACATAGGGTCTCAACAACCTTATTTCAATCAGCCTTGGGATGATTTACTAAAACTCTGAATTTTGTTGCACAAAGTACAAATCTGACAGTAACAGATTTTTTTTCCAGGTATGGCATGCCAACATAGGGCTTCGAATATAAACCTGCATACCTGAGAGGTATAGTGCTGGCATGAATGTGCTTCCATATCATGACTATAGTATATATGTAAAAAATTTTCAGGTACAAATGCCCAAAAGTGAGACTTTATTACTTATTTACACTACCCTAAACTGATAAAGTGTGTGGTAGTAATACTATAGATGTATATAATTTTCTTTAACTAAAAATATTGTCAATTATTTGTCATGACCCTGAATTGCTTATTGTATTAAGTGGTCATATGTGTATATATATATATATGTTTGTATGTTTTCATGTGGAAACTATATAAACACGAAAAAGATTTCCATTAAGAAAGTATAGCTGGCTATATAAAAATATTAAAATAGATGTGGCATGTTAAAACAAATGTTATATATCTCACCTGCTGACAGTTGGCACCTGAGGTAATTTAAATAAACTGAAATTATCCTCTTATAAATTTGTTGTCAGAGGGAGAAAGCTTCTTAGTTCAAAATTTATAAATAATAAAGGATGTGTGATTCAAGATTAAAGTGAGAAAAATTGAAATAAAAAGGGAAAAATCAGGCAAGATAATATATACAAGTATTTGGTGTACAAAATTTGTTAAACCACTGCAAGTAATAATAACAATAATAATATCAAGAATGGAAAATAAAGCATGTAGATAGAGAAAAGATGGGTTAGTTAAATTTTTTATTTAATGTCATTTTTGAAGATTAGGTTAAATATGCTGGGCAAGGGTAGAAATTAAAGCATTTAATTATGATTTGATATCAAATATAGTATAGGGCATCTTGAGATAATGTAGAAATAAGATGGCAATAAGAAGGAAAATGTAGACTGTTATTAGTGAAAGGAAAGCAAGGCAGCCGATCATAAAACTAGAATAAAAACCAATAATGAAAAATAATAGTATAGAAGAGATGATAGAAGTAGAGGATGCTAAGGAAGACAGGGTAGAAAAACCACTCAAATGAAAGGAAAAATGCTGAGATCAAGGAAGGAGATAATGGAGGATAGTAGCAGTAATACAGAAGAGGAATTGAAGATTCGTAGAGATGAGACTATAAGAGAAGAACCCAAAGAAACCATAACATCTGTAAAAAGAAGTCTAGGGAAGAAAATAATATAACCATTAAACAGCTATGGGAAATCATGAAGGAAAATAAGGAAGAAAAGGAGAGAAGAGACAAAAAAGAAAGGGAAAAAAGAGAAGGGACAGGGGGAAAAGGCTAGAAAAGAAAAAAACAAAAAAGAAAGGTTGGAAGAAAGAAAAAACAAATAAGAAAGGGAAGAAAAGAAAAGAAGGGATTGAGAAGAGAGAAAAGGACAAAAAGAAAAGGAAGAAAGAAAAAAAGCCAAGAGAAAATACTAGAAAACATGAGACAAATGTTTTAGATTAAAGGGAAGGAAGTGGAAAAGAAAATGGAAGGACTAACTCTGGAATGTAGGAGGAACTATAATAAAGCCCAAGAGGAAAGCATAGAAAAATTGGCTGTGTATGAAGACACAAGAGAGTATTTGCATAGTAAAAGGAGATATCCTTCATGTAAAAGACAAAGTAGAAAGGCAAAGGAAGAAATAGGTAAGCAAGGAGCACAGATAAAACAAGCAATAATACAAATACAGGAAAGGCTAGAGGAAAAGGAAAGTCAACAAGAAAGTCAAAAGAAATAAATAAATCAGATAAACAACTACTGTCAAGAGATCCATGAGGAAATATATGAACTAAAAAATATTAAGGTCATGGAAAGTAGAGCTAGTGAGGAAAAGAAAGACATTTTAGAAAAACTACAGGGTTTACAAAAAAGAATGAGTAGGGTAGAGAAAGGAGTAAAACATCATGGAACTTAGATGAAAGAGTAGTAGAAACGGCAATATTCGTAAATGATGGAGAAAGTAAAATGGCCAGTAGGGGAAAAATACTAACTAGGATAAAAGAAGTGGGTAAAGAACATCCATCAATTGTTAGGCAAGAAGTAAATAGCTCTTCAGGAGAAAACTGCTTGGTCATGATAGAATGTAAGAGTGAGGACCCAGAATCTGCTGAGTCTATAAGAGAAAAGGAAGTTGTAGAGATTGAACACCTGAATGTAAAACTTTTTTTATCAGTTTTACATTCAGAAGAATGCAGGAAGGAGATTCTTAACATAAAAGACTTTCAAAAGTTGATCAAGGGTATAGAGGACCATGCGAGAAGGGAACTGGATAGAGTGGGAATGAAGACTCATGAGAAAGTAGATAGTTTAAAAATTCTGGATAGAAGAATGAGATGTCATAAAGAAGAAAGAGTTTAGCCTTAGAGGTAGAAAGGATGAAACAAAATGAAGTAGAAATGAAAGGTCAAGAGAAAGAGAAAGTGTAAAGTAAGAGAGATGGAGCATGAAATTTTCCAATGAAGATCAGGTTAGTCAAAATATAGAATCTGAGGAAGATCCATCTAAGCAAAGAGTAAGGAAGGAGGACATAGCTGAAGAGTGAGTTAGAATAGCTAGAGAAAATAAAGATAAGTAAGTCATGATGAGATAGGTAAAGAGATAGGAGAGTCCAAAGGGTAATGGTGAACAGGAGGGAATGGAAGTGAAGGTGATAGAGGAAGAGAATTATAGAATACCCAAGACAAAGCAAGAGATTCCTGAAGATCAGGTAAACCAAAGTATAACAGAAACTGATAAAGGCCCATTTGAGTAAGGTGTAAGAATAGACAGAAATCCAGAAAACAAAAGAGTTATGAAGAGATAGTTGAAAGCAAAGAAGGCATAGAAATCCACATAGAAAATATAAAAGGCTATGGAAAACAGGATGAATCAGTAGTAATAAAAATGGACACCTGAAGTACCCCTATGGAGGTAGAAAGGAAAGAAAATTTAAAACCAGGGCAAGATCATCATGGAAAAGTAGAGTAATAGTGGAATAGATAGGTTAACATTAATAAGAGTAAAAAATAATGTAAAAAAGGGACAGAGATAAGAATGTAACCTATACAATAAATATGGAGGATGTGTGTGTAAGATGGGTATAGGGAGGAGGATAAACCCTAACAACAAAATTAAATGGGATGCACTAGGTCTCATTGAGGAGAGAAAAGTTAAAAGAAGAAAGCTAAGCCAGAGGAGTAGGACAAAAAATAGATCTTGATGGAAACTGCCAGTCTTTGAATTAATCATAGGAGAAGAATTTAGGCAAAGGAAGTTAAGCCAGATGGGCAGGTCAGAAAATAAAATTCAGTGAAAACCGCCAGTCATTGAATTGATTATAGGAGATGAATACCAGTATGTGCAGATTGAAGAGAAGCTAGAGGAAGAATTTAGGCAGAGGAAGCTAACCCAGAGGGGCAGAACAGCAAACAGATCCTGATGGAAACTGCCAGTCTTCAAATTAGTAAAAGAGAGAAGGGAGTATTATATAGAAATAGATAGTAAGACATATTGGGAAAGGTCAAAAGTTAAAAGAAATGGTAGTAAAGACAATGTTAAGGCTAGAGCCAAAAGGACAATATAGAAAAAGAAAAGAAAGTAGTCCATATGTTTCAAAAAAGAGAGATCAAACAAAAATTAGAGCTCTGAGGCAAAGAAAGGGATGCACTAAAGTATCTTATAGGCACTTCCAATTAAGAAAAGGACCATATCAGACCCTGCCTAAAATAGTGAATATAATACTCTACAGCCTAGTAAGAAACCTCACAGCAGATTTCACAAAGTTATTCTTACTATATACGAGTCCCTTTAGAATAAAAGTACCCCAAGACAATAATGTTTTCTTGTTAGAAGCAGGGAACAAAATAGTTTAACTGTGTAAATTTTCATCTAGGACTGTAGACCTTATCTAAGGATCTGGAGATTTTGAAAATCATATATGTTAGTACAATCCTAAAATTAGTTATTTAAAGATAAAAATTAGAATAGAGTAGATATTGTTTCGCTGGTATAGGGATATAATAATATAAAGCAAGGCTTTTGTTAAAATTCTATAAAATTTGTTAATACCCAAAATAACGGCATCCATTTATAAAATTCATAATTCTTCCCATGAGTTTGAGGATATGACACAGTCAGATCTGTCTATCCTTTTGTTTCACCTACTCTATGCTATAATAGTATTTATTTATGTTTACCTATACCCAAATCCTCATATATTATGCTAAATGTAAATCTAATTATACTAGTTATATGTGTGTGCATATATTTTAGCATACAGTATAAAAATATATGTACATATGTAAAAATCAGTAAATACACATGTATATATTTCTGGTACTTAAATAAATGGAAACATGGTATAGAATTAAAACATTAGAAATCTTTATTTGGAATATTTATTCTAAAATTAATATTTGAAATTATATTTCTGCATATATTGTTAAATTATATAATTGTGTTACATATATAATAAAATGTTTTTCCATCTTTAGATTTGTTTTTCTAAAAAAGATGATCTCATAAAATTAATCCTTCTCATTCTGACCTATCTAAAATTTTAAGAGTAAAAATAGATTTTAAAACCAAGTATGAATAAATTAATCTGATCAACCAAAGGAAAGCCACCTGTAAAAAAATCAATAACAGCAGGTATCCCTGATTTCCAAGAATACAGCGAGGTAATTAGAAAAACAGATTTGAAATTACTAAACAGAAAAGAGGGGGGGGGTGAGCTAGTATATAAGCTCATTGCAGCCATTTTTAAGCACTCAAAAATCCAGATTCGGACACCCTCTATCTTTTAAATTTGAAGTATTTTGTAAAAATGATGATGGAGTAGGAAGGTAATTTCCTTGCCTTTTGAACCCCATGATAGTGTACAGGATGTGGAGAGGTGAACTAGAAGCCGATGCCACCTAAAGAAACCCAAAGATGAAGCCAACTTGTCACAGCAGAGAAAAGATAGCAGTAACTAATCTCCATCCATCTAAAGCTAACTTTTAAACTAAACCTCGTAATTCCTAAAAGCTAGCTAAATTTATTATTTATGGCCAAAGTAACTTAATGTATTCTAAACTTTCAAGTTAAATCTATATTTTATTTTCTTTGATTTAAATCCTAAATCTTACCTGATTTATTTTTAACTGATTTTATGTTTCCACATATTTCACATAATTTAGCCTAATAATAATATTTGTTTTTATTAATAATCCTATAACTGAATCAATTTAATTTAGGTTAATTTTTGTTTCATTTCCCTTTTTAAAATAAGCAAAAAAGCCAAATTTCAGATTTCACTTACATGAAATCTTAATTCTAAATTTGTTTCTCTTAGTTAAATCTATGCCAATTTTATTTTAATTATGTATTTGTTTACACTGTGTTGTTCAGAATGGAGTTTTATTCTTAGTTAAATCATTAGTGAGAAATGATTAGATATTCTCACACATATAGGCAATATTGTGTATTAATGCACAAACAAAACTCCCTTCTGAAATGGATAAATAAGTCATATTTAAGAGATCTAATTAAGAGCTTATAAATGAATAAAAAAAGATTTGCTTTAAATGTAATATTTAGTTGAAGTGATGAAGTACAGCATAAAGCTGAAATTTAGTATCGTAATTATCCAAAATATGCTGTAATCCTCCCTAGAATTATAAATGCCTACATAGATAGCTTAGCAAATTAGATTCATAAGCTTTCCTTAATACCATAGTTATAGATGCTATATTATAAACTGATCTATGGTAGTTTCATGGAAGAAAACTATTATTTAGCATCCTATTGTATTATATAATGATGTAGTCAGCAGGGTGAATGTGTCCTTAGGAAATGCTTAGGTGTACATACTTGTTGCTGTTTATCATTCCAATGAGCATAGGTTTTAAGAGCTACCCCATTACTCTTAGTTTGGACAACTATCTTCTTCAGATAGGTGTAGGTTAAGGGCCACCCCATTCTGAATATTTAGAACTGGAGCATGAGGATCCAGAATATTCAATTAGTAAGTTCGATCACCCAGACTAAAAGCTCTTTTTTTCACAGCAATAAGTATGGTAAAAGGGAACCGGTGCTAGGTACGAATCCCATAATAAAGTACACATTCGAGACACATGGACTCAGATTATGTATTTTCTATATGCTTGGTATCTGAAGTCTGACTGGCAATCATCAGTTCATCTCACCATATAATTGTATATTTCAGCTTTGATCTGAAACAGAATCTGATTTTATAGGCATATAAGCTATATAGAGAATATATTGATAAATACGCATTTAATAAAATATTCTTTATAAGTCATAATAATCACTTCTGCTAGCTCTAAAGCAAATCTAAATCCAAAAATATGTCATTATCTAGGCATAGATCATCATGAGAAAATTAAACTAAATTTTAATGGAGTAATAAGTCTCATGAAAATGTAACTTAAAATATTGCAAATCTTCATCATCTGTGAGTGATATATATATATATATATATTGCAACAGGGCAGGTATAATCAAACCCTGTTGCAATAATTAGACAAATACGTATTCGTATACTTAACACATTATTAAAAAATATATATCTTATTACTAACGTATTATTAAAAATATATATTACTTTACTAACAAAATTAATATTTACAGTTTGATGTACAATTAACGGTCATTTGCGTGGTCATATTGAATTGATTTAGTTATTTTAATTAAAAAGAACTCATAGAAGAGGTATGGGGAGTTATACACTTGCTCTGATTTTTTCTCTCTTTTTCCAAACCCAGTTATACACATCACTATGTATGTGTGAGTGCGTTTATGAACCATTAAAAATGAAAATTCACAAAATAAAAAATATTTTGTTTGATAAACTTTTTAAATATATTCATATTAATTCAAAAGAACTATAAATCTCAAGATGGAAGACAGTGATTTTACAGAACAATGGAAGTAATTATTATAAAAATCTTGGAATGTCTAATTCTAATCAAAAATTAATTGGAAAGAAATAGGTGTAAAAAGCTTTTGTGGTACATTCCAACAAAGGCATATGGAATGTGAATGGAAATATAATTGAAAATGAATGAAAAGAAAGATAAGTTTGATAATTAAAGAAAAAAAAAGAATTATTAATATAAGTTTGGAGGGAGAAGAAAGTGGACGGTAGACTGAAAACAGAAATAAGAATCGAGAGATCAATGTGATATACATTTGATAAAATATGGTCAGGCTGGGGTAGAGGCTTCAATGTGCGGGGGGTCTGAATCCTTTTCTCCTGAATGTATAGCAGCTGCCGATATTGGAGAAGGGACGTCAAGCCCGGAGAATTTGCCTCAATAAGCAACAATGTTGAATCGCCACAAGAGGAAGAAAATAAATAAATAAAATAGACTTTAGCCATGGAACCTGAACTTCAAAAAAACAAAATTCGTTCACTGACAAAGGACCGGAGATTCCCTATTCACCAGGTGAATTCGATCAATTCCCTGGGGAAATGCAGGTATTTTTTTCTAATTACATATATATGTCACTTTTAGTAAGCTTACTCCACGAAATTGAAAAAAACTGTTATTTGACACAATTGAGAACTTAAAATTTATTTTCTTTGCACGGAGAGGTCAAACTATTTCTTATGGAATTTATTACTGTATTTAATTAGTCCATAATTAAATCTTTGGTGCAAAATACATATGATAGCATATTTGTGTGTGTGGGAATTTTGGCAAAAGAGAAAAGAGCAAACAAAAAAAACTGATATGAATCTTTGATTTAAAAGAGAAAAGAGACACTAATTTAACTTACGTAAATAATGTATATTTTTTTTATAGATATGTAAATATCATTGCTAATAAATGTATATAAAATGAATGATTTTTTTTTTTTGTTTTGTGTTGTGAGGTTTTTTTTAAAATAAAAAGAAAAAAGGAGGGTTAGATTTACTGCTGGTAAATTTTACCACCCATTCTGAGCAGAGCTAGCCAGGGCATTTCCATATTGGTATTCCATCTCTCCCAGCATAATTCTTATAGAAATATAGGATTGGCGCTTGAGATCATAAATTGATGCTCATTAATATGCTGGGCGATAAAATGAAATATTATTTTTTTAAAACAATTACGCATATACGTGTATCATTATATACATACATGCAATCTTACAAATGATTATATATATGCGTAAAATATATATGGAAAACGGTAAAATCCCGTTATAATGACGACCCAACGAAAGGGCATCAAAGAGAAGTAGGTCAACGAGAAGAAAAATATAAAAGAAATTAGCATGAGGTTTTTTTTTTGTTTAAAAATAAATAAATGTATATATATCGGTTTTGTCAGATCATTATTGTTTTAGCTAAAAGAAGAATTAGGAAAACGGAAGCTATATTATATTGGCAGAGTTGGATGTAGTTTAAGATTGAGTTTTATATAAAAAAAAAACTTTTGGGCTGTATAAAAAATACCAACTGAGTGCAGAATATAAATGCATTTCATAAAGTAATAAGTTTGGGTTAGACTGGTTTTTAAAGAACTTGCAGTTTGTTATGGATTTTTTTTTGTAAATAACGAACGTAAATGTTTTTCTTGTTCGCGATTGATTTTTTTTTGAAAAAAAAAAGTAATACAGATATTTTGAAAAAAAAAAAGTAAACGAGGTTTTTTTTTAAGTGGTTAATCTTTATAATTAATCCATTTTAATTAGATACAAAATAATTATTTGGATTTCTGTCACTTATTACTATAAAATGTCATAAAATAATTTGTAATCAGAAAACTAAAATTACCTGCAAGTGATTTGAAATGCTCTCTCTATATATAAACCATAACTGCTTATAACCTGTAAAATCATCACCAGCATGTGAACTAAAATTCTAAATATTATTATATTGCCATTTCTAAAATTATCATCTGCACATAAACCAAAAGCTCAAATATTAATGTACTATAATCCCTAAAATTATCATCTGCAAGTGAGACAATCCTATAATAATTGTAATTATTATTTTGTTTATTAATTTTATTATTTAAATTTTGGCTTTCATTAAATTAATTTAAATTTTAACTTCTGCTTAGTGTCTCAATTCTGTTCATTATTTATTAAGTTAACTATTAATTATTAAGAACCACAATCCATATTTAATAATTATGCTCATGCTACACCTATATATATATATATATATATATATATATATATATATATATATATATATATATATATACTGTTAAACATATCCATTGCATATAGTCTCATGTTTTAATGATGTGCTACTGCCAGCATGCGATTAAGGAAAATACTGCTGTGACCTCATGTATGTCATCCGTAAGGTAATAAATCTTTGAGTGTTAGTAAAGGAACTGAGGTGAGATTGAACACAGGGTCTCAACAACCTCATTTCCATCAGCCTTGAGATGATTTACTAAAACTCTGGATTTTGTTGCACAAATGTACAAATCTGACAGTTACACTATATATACACCTTCTTACAAATAATATACACTACTCCAGGAATAATCTTTCTATCAAATTTTTTCCTTTTGTATTGTTTTATATATTATTTAAAGTAACACATCTTTTCCAAGAAATTTTCTTATTTCCAAACAAAATTTCTATTTTTACTTACAATTCTATAAAAAAAAACAATTTAAAAAGCAAAAAATATATATTTTTATTTATTCTTCACATTATTACAATTATTGTTTTTGTAAGAAGGTATTTATATGTCAGAATAGTTTGAGTTTAAATTAAAGAAAAAAGTATATAAAAGTAGGGACACTTTTGCTTCATATATCCATGAAAGAGATACAGACCACACTATTACTTTTGATAATACTAAGACTGTCTTCTTTGAAAAAAAAAAAGAATTTTAAATGAATTAAAGCATCTTTATTATTAAAAATTTATATTTCTGAAGCAATTAACTTGTTTAAAAATTCTTTTAATATTAAGGGTGTGAATGTAAGTAGGAATTGTGGGTAATATGTAGTATACATTTGTTGTTGTTTTAGTTCTTAACATTTGAGATATCTGTTTATAGCAGTAAAACTATTGGTTGTGTTTTAGAGTTATTTCTTTGGCTATTCTGTGCCAGTTGTAATTTGGAATAATTTTTGATTATTTTATTGACTAATTTAAAACAAATAAGAACAAAAAATATATAAGTATCTTTTAATGTCATGAATCTATTACATTAGCCTAGGAGAAAAAGCAAAAACATTTGGGCAAAATGTGTCATATGCATAAACACTCTTTTAACCCATAGAAACAAACCATTCTTCAAACTTGTGTTGTTTGTTTTAATGCATAAATCTTACTGATGGGTGAGTGCATGTAGATTTATATTCTAAATGAACAGTGCAGGTTTTGCTCTAAACTATTAGTTTATAAACACTCTTTTATAAAATATAATTAATCCATATGCTATTGAATAATATATATTAATTTGAATTTGCAAATGACATCCAGAAGCAAAAAAAAACTATTCTATTATAAAAGTTAATTTTAAAATTAAATGAGAACAGAAAAAAACATTATAACATTCAAGCGTAATTGTTCCAGATATGTTATGGCAGTAAAGTATTATATCTACAACACTATTTATCCATAAACTGTTAAATAGTAAGTACCAATTTACAGTTATGTATATTTAAAAGAAAATATTTGTCATTCTATGCCATAAGATCATTTTGAAAACAAAACAAAAAAAAAATAAGAAAAATATGAGAATTTTAATATTTAAGCATCATCCATACAATGAAGCAATTTATGTGACCAAAAATATTTTTCCTTATTAACGAGTTGAATTATTATAAACATATGCAAGATTTTTTTTTTTGCTTCTAAACTATTTACAAAATACTAAAGCAAAGGTTTGCAATTTTTACATTAAACATTTATCTTCAAAGTGTTACAGAAAAAATATGTCCACAAAGTGGTGAAATAACACTTTTTGAAATAGTGTACAAAAAACACAACTTTTATTATTAATTTTCTGTCCCACATAGAATGAAAACTTTTTCCCCTAACTAAATAAATGTAAGTATAAAGTGAATTTAATATTTATTATTATTTAATTAATTTTGTAAAGTAATTTGCACTAATAAATTAAACAACAAGCATTATTCTTTTTTATTGGTTTACTTGTATGATATATAAGAATAATTATACTTAACATTTTGTTACTATATTTAATCAACTTAATTTATAAATTTTCTTTTAATTTGACAAATCATTAAAATAACAAAAGGTAATATTTGTTAAATTGTCAAGTTAGATTTATATAAAGTACCTTGTCATTAGAATACTGCAAACAAATAAAAAACATTTGACAATCATTGATAGTAATTTGCCACAAAATTAAAGGTTATTATAGCAACTCAATTTTAGAGGGACATCATTAGTAATAAGCTCAGGCATAATTAAAAATCAGTATAGACTTTAAAAAGCTTTAAAGTCTCTATAATTGAGAAGGGGTTAAAAGCTACAGAAAGCTGACATTGAAAAAAATTACATTTCTTGTACAATATCTCAAATATTTAAAAATATATAGGAAATGATTTTCTAAATTATTTACTAATGCAATAAATATATGTAATAATTATGCAATTACAATACCAATAAAATGTTTTATTTAAAGTCAATACATTTAATAAAAAAATGAAAAAAAGTTCTTAATGGGATAAATTTGTATAGGTTAAAAACAAGCTATCTATCTATAGATAATTGTTTTTCTTGTAATGCTATTTAAAAATATCCAAACACATGAATTTGTGAAAATCAAAACTTTATTAGATGTATTCAATGATTTCAAAGATAATAACACATTTTCAGAGATAATAACAAAATGAATAATGCTGAAATTAGTTACAAAAAAATAAAAATTAGTAAAATATCCATTATAAAACATGAAAATTATTGTTACTCACTTATTTTAAAATTTTGTTTAAATTGAATTTTTTTCCCAGTTCCTTTTGAGTATAAACTAAAAAAACCTATGAATAATTCAAAAAATTTAATTTAACCTTTTTTGCTTTGTTTTACTTGATTCTGAATTATTAAATAAATTTTACTGTATTTTTATTTTAAATAAGCAATCAAAAAAAAGTCATATCGCTATGAAAGTTTGTAAGGTTTAACTGGAAGAAGTTTCTTGAGCCTAATGCAATCCCATAACCAGTTTGCTGTGACCAAGTGCGCAGAAGAAGGAAATGATTCTACCTATTAAAGAAAATAATGAAAGAATTTAATACTTATATTTTATTAACACTAATATTTTATCAACACATTAAACAAATATATATATATATGCAATTTTATTAAACAAATATATATATATATGCAATTTTATATCAACATCAACCATCATTATGTAATAGTAGAATAAAGTTCTGTTACAAATTTTATAAACATTTAATGAATAGTTTCAACTTCCAAATCATCTCTGAATGCCTTTAAATTGCTATGATATATTTTAGATAATAAAATTATGAATATATATTTATTTCACAGTGACAATAATATCCAAATATAGCTCACTATGAACAAAATCTTTCCAACATCTTTCCACAGAAAAATAGTGTCAGAGAAGACAATATTCACAAAATTATTAAATACATTTTGATAAATTAATAGCTGTTACTTCAGTAAAAATTTGAATTATTATATAATACCTTTTATTAATTAATAACAATTCTTGTAATCAGATTTTTATTATAATTCATATTATTAATAAATATATTAATATATATTAAATTAATTTTTGTCTAATTTGTATAGCTAAAAATATGTTTTTATTTATAAAGATAACATTTCAATTAATTACAATATTTATGTTAATATGATATGAGTAAAATAAGTAAATTAAATATTTAACAAAACTTAGTTAATACATGAATATTACCACATCAATAATCTAAGACAATAAAATTATATCTGTGTAAAATCTGATATTTGGCTAACTTGATCTAAGCTTTGAGTTGAAAATATATATACAAGTCAAAATATAAGGTTAATATGCAAATAAAACTGCATTCATAAAAACTATCATGTAATGTTTCTCACAGTAACAATGTTTTTTTTTCAATCTTGGCTAAGCTCTTTACTGATATAAAAGTAGTCTGTTATCCCATTTTACTCTCATTGAGATATTCCTAATTAGGACAATAAGTATTCTGACATACCCATTTCCCCAATATTCCATAAATAAATAATTTAATGATGTATTGCTTGGGAATTTATATAAAGCTCAAGCAAATAAAATGATAGAACTATGCCAAGATCCATAAATTTTATGTTCCATTGTCAATTGAATCAAAGACCTTATTTGAATAAAAAATACAAACAGCTTTCTGAAGTCCACTGATTTTTCAATTAGTCATCAGCAATAACAATTCCAGATTTTTTAACTATCCTGGAGGCAGCATGAATATTTCGTAATTTTAAAGTAAAACATACACACCCATATCTTTCCAGAAGCAAATTATGCAATAACCCAAGAACATGCAACATTATTAGCACAAACAGCTCCATCAAACACTCAAACTGTCATCCAAGATGACAGACTTTCCCACTAACATTTATAGAGACATCTGTTATCAAGTACAAGTGATATAACTATTGAACAATTTATTTTCCTGTGATATAACTATTGAACAATTTGTTTTCCTGTATAAATGTAATTTCATAGGTATGTTAAATAAAATTTCTTGGAACAACAACATCTATACTCATTTACAGGTAACTGCTAATGAAATGATAAATAATGTTATTTGTAAGTTTTCAAATTATTTAAATAATATAATCACTTTGCTGCTTTTATAATCTGAAAATAAAATAAAACAAAGCTTTAAATAATTAGCTTAAAACTTAATTAGTAATATCTGTTTTAAAAAAAACACATTAAGACAAAGAAAGGGGATTATAATTTGTATGACAAAATGACTTTCATTATTAAATGAAAAAAAAAAACACACATTAGATTTCAAAATTTTTAACTCCTCTTTATTCACAAACAAGTACATGAAATTTTTTTTATACAAATATTGCAGGTAAATCCACAAAAACAACAACAACAACAACAACATCCGCCTCTGAAAATTGAACATTTGAAAAAACTATAAATTGCGTTCAACAAGCTTAAGGAAGATTTCTGTAGTTATTCATTTATAGTCCTCTATCCTTCCTGCTACTAAAATGAAATCAGTGTCACGATGATATAGATATATTGCAGTGATACTTTTCCATACCAAAACCTTAGATCTTAAACAAACAAAACCATCTGAAATTTGAGGCAAAATATTTTTCTATAAAATAAACAAAGCAGTGATACAGCTGTAAATTTACGAATGAAAATATTGTTCCATTCAAGAGAAAATATACAACTTCAATTTATATTTATATAACCACAATAAACTTGGGAAACTTTTTAATGGCATTGAATGTTTGAAATCTATCTTATTTGAAATTGATAGTCTTATTTAAAATAGAAAAATACTTAAAAAGTCTGAATAGGTCGTTGCTAATTTGATCAAAACACTTCAGCTTCACCTATTTATATATAAAAGTAGGTTGAAGTAAAGAAGGATTCTAGGATTCTCTGTATTCTAGGATTCTCTCTTTTCTTCATAGCGTAAGCTTGTGTTTTAAGACCTATAGAGGTCCCTACCTTCGTATTTTTCAGACGCTTATTTCTAAGGTTACAGCCTTAGTAAATTATTACTTAACTAAATCATATATAATTTTTTAAGAGCAATAATTCTAGTTATCCTATAAATTTAGCTCGAATAAGCAAGAAATATTAGAGAGTATAGTCCTATAAATTTACCATCTCTATTATGATAAAAAAAACTATTCTTGAAAATGTATAAAATGAGAATATGAAAGCATTATGATGTTGATATATCATTTTTTTCTCAATTCTATTGATATTTTTTAATACATAAAATAAAAACGCCGATTAACCTAATTTTGGCTGCTTTTCTGAAGATTGGCTAATCAAGTTCAGTAAAAATTTGAAGATAAATATTTAAAGTGTTACTTTTAAAAAGCTTACTTAATTTTGCAAATGAACTAATTGAAATTACACATTTAATAATAATGATAAAGTAATGCATTTGGCCAATTCTCAATAGAATAATGAAAGAATACATTCACAAACAACTTTTTGATTACATAGGTTTGTTTATATGAAAGTTTCATGAAACATATGATTCTTGGTATAACTGACAAACTATAATAGACAACAAAATGGTAATTTCTTTCTTTGGCATTACTTTTTTGTATTAAAAAAATAATACAAGAGTAAAATTTGATGCATCTTAAGAACTTAGTGAGTGAAAATAATTAACTTTTTGTGATATTCTGCAATTCAATCAAGATGTAATTCATTTTCCCACAAAATATTAATAATATCAATGACTAAAACATTTATGCATTAAAATCAATTGTAATTAGTCAAAAAAAGTATTTATGATCTATGAAATAAATCTAAGAGAAGTATTTTTATTCTAATGTTTGCTAATATCTTGATCAAAATTAAGTTCACTGTGTCTCCTTAGAGGGCAAACTATCATAGCTGTTATTTCATTTTAAGATAAATTTTATATTATGTTTCAATTATTATTTTCTTTTATAAATTTTTTTATTCCAAATTTTAAAGTCAGTGACATTTTTTTTTTCAGAAGGTGACTCAAATCTCTTCAGATTAAGCAAGAAATGGAGTTAAATAATTATTTCATTATTTTATAGAATAACTTATACAAAAAATAAACAAAAACTAAAATGAAACAATTAATCTAAAAATTTAAAATAATTTAATTGATGCTGAATTTTATTTTTTATTAAAAGAAGTAATAAAAATGAAATAAATAAATAAAATTGCTAAATTCTTCAACATAAATTAATAAACTGTTATTTACATTTTTAATCCAAATAAGGACATAATAAATTTAATAATAATTAGGAGTGGTAAATTAAGTACTCAGAAATAGTTTAGAATAATAAAGTACTATGACCAAAGTGATAATATTTGATTATTTTTACTAATTATTTGCCACTGCTCATCAAGCCTTAACATATTTTATAATAATAATATTTATTGAATTAATAGTAAAAATAATTTAATTTTTCTGTTACTATTCAAACAACTTATTATATTTAATACCCATTCACATACAAATAAATACTTCAATAATAAAATGATGAATTCTAGAGTTTAGGCTCCATGGATTGTGATTCAGCCTATCCTTTTTGATGCTTAAATTTCTTATCATCTCTTGATCAATAAATCATTTAATTATTTTTGCTTTTTGTGGTTGAAACCAATAGACTGATGGACACTGGAGCTCCCAGTCCATAGGTTGCAACTTCAACTATCACTTCTGGTATTCAAATTTCTATAATCTTACAAGCAAAAAATCAGTTATTTATTTTTTATGTTATTAAATATTTACTTAAAATTATAGTAAAAGAATAATCAGTAATGTAGCTAGCTATTAAAATGATGAAGATATAAAGTTATAAAACAAAACAAAAGAAAAAACATTGAGATGATCATAACTTAATTTATGCCATTACTAAAAATAGCCATTGTGAGCATAAAAACCCCTGTAATGTTTATTAATTTTTAAATATATAACATCAATATAAAATTCATTTTATACGTATATTAACATAAATCCCTTGGAGACTCAAATTCTAACTGCAATGAATGCATTAGCATCACCAAATAGTTCCTATTAAATAACTCTTTAATTTGCCTGAAGAAAGACAAAGGCAATCATGATCAAGACTGAATTCAATAACAAAATGTAGCTGCAAAAAATAACTTAAAATTTGCTCCAATACCTACTTATAATACAAAACATTACAAAGGTAAGTTTTTTTACTGACATTATACAAATACTAATAAAGCATTCACCAAGGGGGATTATTATAAAATTTACCCATCCTCTGCCATCCTCCCTTGAATGTTTTCCAATACTAAACTGCATAAGCCTAACACATCACTTAGACTCACATTGAACTTTGTGGGTGTTTATTATTTTAATACATCTAAATTAATCAAACAATGATTGACCATCAAATCCTCATTTGATTTCATATCTTGTATTAAACACATTAAATTTAATTCAACAAATAAAATAGCCTTACTGGATATCATGAAACTGTATGGATTGATCAAAAGGAAACTATCAATCAATGCAATTAAAGCTGAACTAACTAAACAAAACTATTTTCAAGGATGTACAGATTTTATTAGCACTCCTACCTTGACTAGATAGCAACATCACGCCACATTTAATAAGTAATTTTATAATATGACTGACAGATGGCTCATGTATCTTCCCCTCAGTGGCAACATTTCCAGCCTATATTTAAACCATTTTGAAAATATAATCATACCTGGCACACTTTCCAGAACTCATATACACACATTATGTTATTGATATTTTCATCATTGAACCAGAGAAAATCTACAAAGCAACTCAGTTTTTCTGCTTACAATAGATTGAGAAGACTCACACCAATGGTATACTTAGATTTAAAAATACAAAGAAACATATCTCATCTTGATCATACCGTGTGGTTAAACCACTCAAAATTCATGAGTTAATGCACCCTAATTCAACTGGTCCTCAATCTCACAAACTGGCAGGTCTATCCTCTTTCCCATTCTGTAATCATGCTTTATGTAAACATGAATTATCTCTCAAGGCAAATTTAGAATTATACCTCAAAGATTTAATATCTATTGGATTCAAACAAAGTCTTCAAAAAATAAATATAAAAATTGTTTACAACAAATTAAATTCTAACCCTCCTAAAGACATGAAAACATGGCTTCTCATACCATATGTTCTTACATTAACAAAAACATTAAAAACATATTCTCCCCAACTTATTGCCTTACTTTCCATATTCCCCTCCATCTACCAATAGATTACTCAACAATACCAACAATAGGCTAAAACCTGATCTCACCCCTAGCACTATTTATAAAATTAAATGCCCCCAAACTGGATATCAATCAATCTATTATGGTGCAACTCAGGAATCTTTATCTACATACCTTACATAGCATCAATATCTATACAAAAGAACCTCAGATAAGTAAGAATACAGCTCTATTTTCCTAGAACACCAAAAGGTGGCAGGACACCAATTTATTCCTTCTTCTCCATCTATTCAATATATAGAGAGAAATGACTCAAAAAGGAAAATCAGAGAAGCATGTTATATATAAAACAACAATAATGGTATCAATCACAAAGATTCATCTTTCCACCTCTCCAAGAAATAGATACTTTAATCTAAATATTTAATATTCTAATTTGAATAAATTCAAATTCCATCAACTGTATATATATACACATTCATATCTCCATTATTTTCCAATGTTATCTTTCTATGAATATGAGAATGTCATAAGTTCTTGAATGTGTTTAGCCATATAATTTTTATAGAACTAATAAACTTCTCTATTAGTGGGCATAAGTGCACAATATTCTGTTTGATACATTAATATTATAATATATCATTATTGATTGCACCTTTCAAACTAAAGCACACTAGATATTTTACATAATGTCTAATGTTTAAAGTATATTGATAGATACTCTAAAAATATAATTTTGTTACTAAATGTTAGGAGTAATGGTTTTTATTCCAATCTCTTTCATGTAAGAAAATACTGAATGAAGGAGGCACTGGTATTTTTAAGGATAATAACAAGGAAAATAGTTTACTGTTTAAGACTCAAACAGGATCAGAAACAACAAGGAAATATAAACATAAATGAAAAATATATAGGTGATTTAATTTGCAGGTTATGTAAGGAAGGCATAGAAAATATTGGGCATCTGTTTATTGAATGTAAATGCCTACAAGCAGAAAAGGTACAAATAATAAAGTTTTAAAAGAATAAACAAAGTGATTATACAGAAAGTGGGTTCTTGGTTTTTATACTGGGTTTGGGAAAAGATAAGGAGGATTTAGATATAAAGGCCATAGAGATGACAAAAATAATGTTGTGGAAATGAGATGGAGAATGATAGAGAAAATAGGGTGAAAATAAAAATGGAAGGTAAGGTGGCTAATAGGTTTCTCTGGGCATAGTGACTGAGAGATTCATGACTCCAAAAAAGGAGAAACCATAGTGCATCACATCACATCATGAAAAATGTAAAGAGTTAAAAAAATATGACATTCTTCTCTGCTTAGTTGAATAAAAAATGTGCTTGTCAAGTTTCATAAACATGTAAAAATTTCAAGTCAGAAGTTAAATGACTATATATAAATATAAGGCTGACTTGTGAATTAAAACAAAAGAAGATACTAATATTTTTAATCATGGTCATTTTATATGCTAAAAAATACAATAATAAATGGCCTAACTAAAGCTCACATATACAAAAATAAATGTGATGATAGAAGTATATGAATTTGTAGAAATAAAGGTCATAAAAAAATTAAAGGAAATGTATTGAAATCTTTTTTATATAACAATGATAATTTGGACAGATAGAGGAAGTAGCTTAATATTATTTTAAATACAAGAATTCACATGACTACATTTAATGATATATCCATGCAATGAATTCATTTAGATACTGCAATTAAAGTAAAATAGCTTTTTGTATCTTAAAAAACAAAAAAGTTGTAAATGTTGACATCCCTCAAAAAACTAAAAATATAATCTGGGCATGATAGCTTTATTGCTATATAACATTTTTAACAAACATATGAATACAAAAATGTATCAAGTGATGTTATGAATACTTTTATAGTTCCAATCCATAAAACTTAAAATAAATACAAAAGACAATATTAAAAAGTTTAATAAATAAAAAATTTACTAGAAACTCAGTATGGTATTAAAAAAATAAAAAGTATTAAAATGTAATTTTTGATGCCATAAAATTGCTTAAAAATATATAAATGTCATTTATGTATTACTTTATTGATGTTATCAAAACATTTGACTCAGAATTTATTCAATTGAGAAAGAATAAACAAAAAGCATTTATTATAATGGTGGAAAATGTAATTTATTTCAAATCAAAACTACTGTTAAACGAAGTTGGGTATTAGCTCGTACTTTTCATTTATTTTTGTGACAATTGTATTTGAAACTGTTTACAGGTAGTTTCAAAAACAGTCATCAAGATGCTATTGAAATGTGGTTTTTTAATAAAATTAATAACAATCAAAAAAAAAAAAAATTTATAAATTTCATTCCTAAATTTAAATAATTATTGTGTTATTTTTGCTAATTCAAAAGATGATGTACAGAGTGTTCTTAATATTCTAAATTCAACTTTTGAATAATTAGATTGATTAATTTGTGTTAAAGCATTCAGATGTTTAATCAACAATTGGCTTGAATAGATATGAATTTAACAATGTGTATTAGAATAAATATCAACTTAAATATTGAGATAAAACACAGACTTCAATGTCCTGCTACTGCAAAAATTTTAAAAGATAAATTATTTAATTCTAGTGAGAGACTTATTGCCTAAATTAATTACATATAATATTGCTATTCTGCCAATTTTATTATATAGAAATAATAGCATATAAAAGCGATTTACCCGCTGAAGAAGAAGCTATAAGTATCAACCAAAAAAAAAAAAAAAATCAAATCAATTTAGGCCTAGTACTTTCGAGGTTTTCCCTCATATTCAAAGCCAAAAAAAAAAAAAAATTAAACATTAAAATAATGGAAACATTTTATTTATGATTACTCATTGAACAATATTATGAAAATAAAATTAGATCATAAGACAATATATTTAGTTTTCTGGATATGATGATATTAAATCTACAAATGCAAAGACACATATTAGACTGGGTGTATAAAATGAAAAAAGAATGAGATTCTTTCAAAAACACATTTAAATATATACTTCTGCAAAGTTATGAAAAAATCAGATGCTTTTTATATTTAAAAAAACCTCAAAAGAATTGTAAAGATTCCACTGCTTTCATATTGAGATATTTGGCTGATGATAGATTACTTGGAGAACTATACATAGTTAGATATTAAAGACTTTTAGAAAATAAAGTTTGATTTAAAAAAGATTAAAACATAGTAACAAAAAATGTTAAATAAATAGAAAAATGGATATATTACATAGTCTGGATATATTTATAGTTTATGGAATGATTTGTATAATTATCGTAAAATTCATTTTTTATCATTTCATTTTTTTTCTATTTCCTCTTGGAGATAGAATGCTCATATTTACTGAGAAGATAATACTATATAATAGTCATAAAATAAAAAAACATATAAACAAATTTTATATCATATGAATATTTAGTTTAAGAATCACATGTTCCATCTCTCATAATTTACTTTCTTTGCATTATACTCAGACTTTACACATAGCTCAATGTTTCAATAAGATTATGGATAAAATTGAACATTAATATCACATTATTATAGATATCTATATTTATGATATTTTTATTATGATAATTTAAAAATTATGAGTGATATTGACTATGGAAATACGATATATTTTTCTTAGTAATTATATTTTTTATTGTAAATAGTAGATGTATTGATATCAGGTCATCATATAAACAATTTGTAATATTCGAAATAATTATTTTTTTATTATTATTAATAACAATTTTTAATTACAAATAAATGTGACTTAAAATAATTAAAAATGTGGGTTTTTTTTATTGAAAAAAAATATTTAAATGAAATTTATTGTTAACATTAATAATAAAAGTACGTAATGTGTCAATATTTTAAACATCTGTACATTTGTAAAAATTAATTTGCTGTAATTAATAAATTTGAATTAATTGATTTTAAAATTAAATATTTCCGATATAGAGCTATCTTAATTATCAAAATCAGAGTTTCTTCAATATCCATATCATTTCTTGATTTTAAAAATAAGCTTTAAAAAAAAGCTGTTTTAATATTTAAATCAGTTGTTTTTTTATTCACTTTTCCAGATAACAAATATTGCAACCCCCAAGCTATATATTAATTTATTGCATATATTTAAGGAATATTATCATTTACATATATAAAATATGAAACAAATTTTAATAAAATGTTAAAAAAAAGTTATGTTTTTGATAGTTATTAACAACAATCATAAAAACAATTTTAATTTGATAAAAACTTTATTTCATTTTTGTTAAGCCAACTGATATTGAATCTTCAAAATTATTTTATATAGATTATTTTAAATTAAACAATTTAATTAATTGAAAATATTCAGAGTATTATAAAAAAATTCTTTAAACTATTGTAATTCTGAAGTAAAAATATAGTTAAAAATACTCAAATGAAGAAATCTTATAACAGATCATTAAATTTATGATTTTTCATTTAAATGGCTAGAATCAAATTAATTATGAAGCTATTCACTTACCTTTCTATACATTCTGTATTATACTCTCAAAAAATTTACATAGAAAAAATTGATAGTCCTGAAATAATGTCTTCATAGTAAAATGATCATTGCATTTATATGAAATACCCATAACTAAGTTCAAATTTTGATATATTTTTTTTTCCTTTCAGTTAATGAACTTTTCTAAATAATGTTAGGTTATTTCCAATAATTGCCCATGTTCAACTTAGACAGAAATCCAATATTTAACTATTAATGCATTGACTATATTGCACCATAATAATGCATTCGCTATTATCATAGAAATTCTAATACATGTAGAATTCTGGATTTACTTTTTAAAATGAAAGCTAAACAGAATTCTAAATTTATTAAAAGCTGACTTTATATAGCTAAAAGCAAACTGTTGATAATATAACATTTAAACCTAAAAAATCTTTTATGTATTTTAAAACTTATATTTCAAGATGGAACAGCATCTTGTGAAACTATGATCATTGAAACTTTGAATAATATGATAAATATACACTAAATTAAATATCTTCTAAATACTTGATCATAATGCTTTTGAAATAGCAAACAAAGATATAAAATATGCTTAAAAGTTTTGATAAGTAGTTATAAAATTAATTTAATATTTAATACTACAAAAGAATGTTGCTTGAATTCAAAGTTATCAAACATTGACTAATGGTCTTGAAAATCATTTTCTGTTTAATATTTTGATCTTTAGCTAATTCATTGCTAGTACTTCTTAATTGTTATATTGCAGAATGTAATAATTTGTTAATTCTTACATATTCACATTTCTTACAATCAATAACCTTCAAATAAATTCACACATATTTTAATTTAAAAAAGAAAAGTAAGTATATATATCTTTAACAAGACAAAATTAGAAATAAAGTGTGTGGGAAGATTAAAATTACTTGTTACTTTGAACAGAGAGAGAGTGAACTTAAAAAAAAACCTGTAATATGGAATAAAAAATAGCAAGGAAAGACTTCATAACATAAAGTTAATACAATCTTTTTTTCTCATGCTTTTAGTGTAACATTCTTTTATAAAAATTTAACATTCTAATATTTTGCTTTTACTTAATGATATTCACATCCTGTTGTTAAAATTAGGCTATCATCAAAATATCAATATTAATAAATATATACATTGTAATAGTTTTTTTATTTGAAACAATATTTATTTATATTATGCATTTAAAATTTTATCTAAACACAAGTATTTATATATTTTATTTAATATGCATATACAATAGAAAATGTATATTTGAAATACAAATAGATAGAAATATATAGATAAAAGAATATATATTTTCACTACACTTTTAAATTGATGACAGTATCTTCAGAGTTATACAATATTGAGCTATATTATTATTACTAGAGAGTAGAACAGTTTTCTGAAATGTTGACTTTCATGTCCATATCAGACTATCCAAACTAATAATGCAACTGATTACTGATATTCAATGTGAACTTTTTGATATTTTAAACAAATTTTCAATTAGTAACCTAATATTAACTTTTAAATGAACTTTTATCTGACTATCATATAGAATTCTAAATCCAGTAATATTTTCTTTATGTATAACATTTGCTATAATCATTTCCATTTTTTTTTTCTTTTTATTTTTTGTTTGTTAGCTAAATTATTAAATTTAAAGTTAAGCATAAATGGCTGCATAGATTTGTAGGATTATGTTAGTTTAAGTAGGTTAATTTCAGACTATTTGTCTTGTGGTTGAATCAGTGCTGGTGGATGTATGTATGTATGGGTGTTCTATGTCAATGTGATGTGGAGATGTGCATTGGATTCTCATTCTCTTGTACCATGATAGCATCAGGGTACTATGCCCAATTGAACGCATGGCCAAAAGTGTAGCCATCACATTTCCAATGGATGCAGACATATTCCCTGTGCCATTGATCTCCCTTTGCTCTGGGTGATTATAGTAAGATGGCCAAGACTGCAATCTCCCAATTATAGAGCACTCTTAATATATATATATATATTTTCCAAATGATTACCTTGCCAGACAGATGCATATTCTTGTACTGGACGAGGATCATTCTTTTTTTTAATATCATGCTGCAGATGCACATTCCTATCAGCATGTTTTTTTTGTATGCTAACATCCTCATTTTGCATTGATCACATTGAGATATCAATAAGATGGCAATGGTTTGGATATTAACTTGTAGCCTGCAGTTAAAAAGAATCGAATATATAAATGCATAATCTATGCAGCATATTTATGTTTATCAAATATTAAATTGTATAAAATATCCATCTGTGCAAATTTATTAAAATATCAAAACCTAAGTTTAAAATAATAATAATAACAAATTAAAGCAATATTAATTTATTCCTCAAGATTATATATGTGTGTAATAAATGTTTTGTGATTATTTATTACTGGCAGTGGTTTATTTGATTATTTTTTGTTCTTTATTAAAAATATATTTTAAGAATTTAGATTATAAATCTCTGCTTCTCCTTGAGCTTAGTGTCTAGGGCATAACAGTCAATAAAATAAAAGTAGAATCTTAACAAGAAGTATCTGCATACATTATAAATTTTCTAGGTTCAAATGGCCTAGTGGAACCCTGTATGGCAGATAGTGTAAGAGCCAATCTTTCCCAACTGTTAGAGTATAGATGATAAATTGTGAGTGTTCTACAACATCCCTTAAGTCACTTGTCCTTTGCATCCTTGAAACATTTGCATTGAAATGGAGAGTTATTAAATCCATTCATTAATAATCAATTTAATGTTTCATAGTGCATATGTAGAGTGCTAGGTCAATTCTATTCCAGTTCTGACAAGTTATAGCTCTATGAATGACAACTTTCTTTCCCTGGTCATTTTTGCACTTAGAAATGCATATTTGTCTATATCATTATTTGTATATTTCTTTAATAAGTTATTTTGAATGAATTAATAGTGATATTTCTTGTATTATGAAATATCCTTAAATCTAGATACTTTGATCTAAAACTTAGACTTACAGACACTTTGGAAATTCAAATAATCTGAATTTACTTTCGAAAATCTCAATTTTGAATTCCTCAGTTGGCTAACTTTCATTCTATGATGCTTGTTCTTGTTTTCTCAGATATTCAGATATTGGGTTTTAATATTATTTCAACTCAAAGGAAGCTGATGTTTCTATTTGAATTGTAAATTTGAATTCCTTTACTTAAATTTTTGTAGGTTATTCAGCAGATGACAAATTTTATTTCTCTTTTAAGAAGAAGCTCATTGTTTAAAAACATCAAGTTTGTGATTATCATTTAAGTTCATTGTTGACATCATTATTAATACATATTATTATATGTAATGTGTTAATAACAATAAAATTATTATGTGATATTTCTTTACTTTAATATGAATTTTCATTTCTTGATTGCATTCATTTTATCCGATCATATTTACTACACATTGTTATCATGTATTGCAGTTATATCACACTTAACAAGATGATAATTACTACAGGTTAGTTGCTGTGTATGGGTTGTATAACTTAATTGAGATATGTATTTGTAGTATAATTAAATTGAGGTTTAAATGTGTGTTGCAATTAATGGTTTGTCAATTATAGTGCTTCAATTTTTATTAATCTCATGATTAATAAATAATATTAATATCATTGATCTTAGATTTAGATTAGGTTAAGTATGTAATTGGTATTGGAGGGATGTAAGGGATGGATATATATATATATATATATATTGATAAAAAATCAAGTCATATGTCATATGACCTAATTTTGAAGCTTGTTAAGAGTTTGTTTTTTACATACTTTATATATAATATATATATATATATATATGAAAACCAGTCTGCTGGTTGAAATATTAAAGCAGTTTTATAGAAGTAATTCTGAGTTTTTATTATATATTGTACCAATCCAAAAACCTCCACCACTTAAACTGCAAGTCATATCAAAACTCAGCCGAACCAAACTGAATTCAAACCCAACTCACCAGCTCAGAATAGTGGATGATCTAAATCGACGGCACAGTGCTATGTGCCAAGGAACTAGTTCAATGGTTGGTGATGATTAGAGACCCCTGAACTGACACTAATATTGGATAATGAACTGACTAATTATAATTTTAAGTCAAATCATATGTATATGTTCGGGTTGCCAACACAGACAGCGAGCCTTAACATTAAATAATTATTGAATAAAAGATTTAAGACCAAGTGTGTTAATAAAATATTTAATAATACCAGTAATAGTTTTGTTCAGTTTTTAAATGATGACTATATTGATTACTTCTAGTCCTTAAACAGCGTTTATAATTATTATAAGGATGGCAGTTCCTATTATATGCCAATGAGTATTATGCAATATTATGAAAGTCTATATGTCTATACCCCCAACAAAAAAATAAAGGTACCAGTGGTGAAGGAAATTATTGTTCTAATTTTATACAATAGAATGTGAGATTTATTTTCACATTCAGAAATCCATTCATGAAGAGCAAGATACGTATTTAGGGCATAGCTTTAACCTTTATTAGAAAACTTATTTAATTTGAGATAACTGATAATTTGTTTGACTTTAATTGAAATCACTTCATCACAAATTACGAGCATAAGAGTGGGCTTTACTGGAACAGAGAGATAACAGTGCTGATGAATTATGAGCTATAAAATGAATAGGAAAGATAATCACTGGTCGGTGGTTTAAGTAGTATGGCGGCTTGTATTTGATGTCTTACTGTCCTTTAAGGAGATGTGGAACATGGGGAAAGCCAGGCCAAGTTATAACTATTAACCTTTGGTGTTCTGAATATAATATAAGTGGGGGAGGAAGTGCTTTCTTCCTCTATAATTTAAAATAACCGTAATATTACCACCGACAAGCCTATGAAGCAGAAGATTGCCCTATGTCAGCAACATTCAAAGGTGATGACTTGATAGTCACAATTTGAATAATAAAACCCAATTTATTATAGAATGCTCTACATGATGACTTGATCAAATTAATTAAAGTCAAACTAGCTTTTAACTAAAATTATTTTAAAGCATTTATAAAATTATATTAGTTATGCCCCAAACATCCTGTCCTCCCTAAATCTCAATAGAAAGTAACAGAAATTGAATTAGAATATATTTAGGTGATTCCTTTATCGACTCTTTTGCAAAAACATTTTAATATTATATATGAATAACTAAATATTGGTGAACATGAGAAAATAGCTGGGCATAGATTAGAAACGGAGCTAATAATTTTTTATTAGCCAATTATAAAAATAGTAAACATTTAATAATTTCTTTCGACTCAATGATTAATAAAACTGTATAAATCTAGTTCTAATGGGTGAGAATTACTATCAGAATTAATATTATATTATTTGCACAAAGCAAATGGAACAAAGGAGCTCATCGAGTCGAAGGATTGTTGGCATATAATTAAAAATAAATGACATTAATAAATTACTCAATAAATATATATAGTACAATAAATGAACTGTCATCGTAAGAAAGGAAAATTAAATCTAAGGACTAGAGATTGAGAGAATTACTATATAATTTACAATAGCATAAATAAAAGAAGGTTTTATAAAGATTATTACATTAAAGAATAAAAAAAGCTCTTAAAGGAAGTGTAAAGTAAAGTTCGGAAACTGGCCAGAGAGTCATGGTTCATTATGGAAATATATTATCATTTCTTCCGGGGCTGATCCCTTAGTTTACATGTCCGGGTTGGTAAAACGTAGGCACGCATTTGGTCAATTACTCGAACAGCATTTTAATTGATTTTTCATGATTTTGGCAGCATGAATGGTCCAGAAAGGATTTAGCAGCTTCATTGAAGATTTTCAGGGGACTTCAGGAACTGTAGCCAGATTCCTGACATTTAGCCCCTCACCATGATCGAAACACTATTTAAATTCATGATTTTTAAAACACACAGAGTTTAATGGCACTTCTCTACAACAAAGATGGCTTCTTTTTTCTCCAAACTTTTCAGAGCTATTTATACTGTGTCTGATGCCTTCGGGCTAGTGCTTCTTTCATTTTCAATGTTACAAGTTTCTACTAATTGATTTTAGATACATTCCTTCGATAAGGCTTTCAAACTCATTAACTTGAATTCATTTTCTAATTAGAAAATGAATTTTTAAATCTAAAAATGATTTTAATTAGGAAATCCCTACATTTTAAATACTTATCTTTTGTTCTAATTAATAAAACTTTACCCATTGTTTTGGAAAGGGAAAATCTGAAAGCTTATCAAAAGAATGTCACTTTTAATCACTAAAATTTTAACAAATTGTTTAAAAGTAAAATCAAAACATTCCCGAGACAATGAAACTTTCAAGCAATTATATATATTTAAATATTTATAAATATATATGCACAATCCATGCAGTTGTAATATATATAAATTCATGAATAATTTTATCATGAATTTATTAATAGCATTGATTAATTTAAACCTTAAACTAATTAATTTTAATACACATTTATAAAATAGTTTTTCTTTAAGAAAACTAGCATGAATTGACCATATAAAGCCCCATTGCATCGGAAATTTAAGGTTAGTACTAGGTTTGAAGTGGGCTTATGGTTAGATGTCATGAAGCTAGGATCGAACTCAGATCCGACTGCTTCAATATATATATATATATATATATATACACGTGTGTGCATGAAAATCAAATTAAAACAATCTTTGGAAAGCATTATGTATAAATTTTTTATGACTGATGAAAAATTTTTCTTGATTAGAATAAAACACATCAGGTTGTTGAAATTTTCCTCACTGTTGAGCTTATGGAAATGGTGTTCTTCAAACTTATTTTGTTCGATCTTTATCTGAAAAAACTTCATTATAATAAATTGAAAGTCATTTCATAATACTGAGTGGCATAAAAATAAAGTATTTATGGATAGAGAAAGTTAGATAAAGCCATTAAATTTTTTAAAAGAAAATAATTGAATAGTAATAAATAAAGTAGTATATAATGAGCTCAAATCTAGTCATATATACATTAAATAATTTTTTTCTAACTTAAAATAAATCTTTTATTTTATTATAATTCAATTAGCATTTCTAATTAAATACTTTATAAAAATCTTAAAAGAATTAAAAACAATTTATATTAACTTTATATTTTAAATAACCTTTTACAAATAAAATGAAATAACATTTATAAATTATTAATAGGTAAAGTAAAAAAAAGATAATGTAATCTTCTTTAATGATACCTGGCCAAGACGTAATTCAATTTCTTTGTTTATTTCTTTCAGAGATTAAAATATATATTTTTATAATAAATTTTGTAAAAAAACTGTGAACATCTCATAAAAAATAAAATCCCATTAGTAAAACAGATTGCAAACTACAGAATTACACTGCATAAACACGTTCTTGCAGATTACTGCAAAAAAGCAGGAGCAGATAAAATCAATAAATGTTGTTATTCCATAGTGCAGTGTTTCCCAAACTTTTAACACCGGTGTACCTCTGTAATAATTTTCATAATTCTAAGTACTCCTTGTCAAAAAAATGCATATACTTTAATTATAATAATAAACAAAAAATTTTTATTCAGAATAAAAAATAAATAAAGATTATACTATAAATAAAATTTATTAAAATCAATGAGAAGGATGAAATTGTTTATGTTGAGATGACAGATTACCATAATTTGGTTCCCTGGTTGTTAATTTTAATCTAAGATGGAGTTCTACATCCAAAAGCTTGTTCCTTTTTTTGACTTAATGTCTACAAATGTTGAAAAACCAATCTCACGTAGATATGAAGTTGGAAAAGGTAAAATGTATTTCAAGACTTTTTGCATTAAGCCTGGATACGCATGTTGCATTTGCAAGCAGAATGATGTTAAAGTACCCTCCTTGTGCTTACTTTTCAAGAATCTGTTTGGAGCTAATTCCAACAATTGCTCTTTTTCGGCATGTGATAAACTTTCTGACATAGATGCTGTATTAATGTTAAATGGAAATCTTATCCATTCAATATTTCTATTTAAATCAGGAAAATAGTTTTTCATGCCCACTTTTAAATTCTCTAAGTGCTGTGTTATACATTTCATAATATCAGCATCTTTTTTAATATTCAAATTTGTTATAAATTCAAAAAGAGAAGAAAATGATTCCACTTCTCCATTGTCAATGCTCTTTTGCCATAAATCTAATTTTGCCATGGTAGCATTCACTTTATCTTGAATGTGAAACAATGAAATTTCTTTTCCTTGCAACAATAAGTTGAGACAATTTAAAACAGAGAATATATCTGTTAAGTATGCTAATTTACAAAGTCATTGCCAGTCATACAAACAGTATCTCAGCTCAAGTCTATCATTAAAAAAATTCTGAACTTCATGTCTAAGTTCAAATAATCAGTTTAAAATTTTACCTGGAGATAGCCAATGAACATTGGTATGAAAAAAAAGCTGAGTATCACTACTTCCAATTTCTTCACACATTTGTAAAAAAGTCATGCATTCAGAGGATGACCTTTAATGTAGTTAATAATTTTCATGCTTTCATCCAGAACTTTCTATAGATCAGTGGGCATCTTATATGTTGTCAAAGTCTATCTGTGTATGCAACAATGTGTGGAAAAGAGATTTGGGACAACATTCTGAATACTTGCAACAAATCCTTTATTACTTCTGACTATACTTTTTGCTCCATCTATGCTTAATATGACACATCTATTCCAATCAATTTTGTTCCCTTTCATAATTAATAACATAAAAAAATCTTCTCCTGTTGTATGACCTAATAAAGGCTGGCAAAAATAAAAAGTCATCATTAATTTCTTGATCCTTATCATGAAAATGCCATAAGATTTGCAAAATTTGCAATAGCAGTCGATTCATCAACTTGTAATGCATAATGACTTTGAGAAATATCAGATAATAACATCTGTTTTACATTTCTAGACATGCCAATGATTCATTGATAAATTGAATTATTTGAGAAGGAAAATCAGTCAAAAATATGTTTAGCTCTATCTCCTACCATTACTTCTGCCATTATCTTAGCTGCAGGTTTGATTAAAGTTTCATCAATCATCTCTGCTGCACTATATCTCACAATTCAAAGTGAACATGATATGAAGCTGTCAGGATTTTTTGATTGTCACTTCCTATCAAATCCTGCATTACTTTTTGAGACAGATTTAAATCCTTAAGCTTGTTTTCAAAAAATTGATGGGTTTATATTTGTACTGATTGTGGTTTGTTTCAAAATGGCACTTTAAGTTGGGTAGTTTCATGCTTTCATTTGTTAGATTTTCAAAACAAATGACTTAAAGTGGAATAGGCTCTTTTTCATCTCCAGTCCATGAGAATCCAAATTTAAGATATTCTTTAACATACTTGTGAGTTTTCCTTGCTTTTTTCTTAACAGGTTTTTTTCAAAATTGTTTGTTGATTGTTACTATTATACCAAATTTTGACCAGTAATCTGTAATCTTAAATGTTAGAGATAAAAATTATATTTTGTAAAAATAATCAAAATCAATGGGTTTTACTAAAAAACATAATAAATCTTTTCAGTAGCAAAATCACACAAAAACTAAAAATATGCATGCACATGCTGTATCAGTTCAAGGTGTATGTGAATGCGTATTATATGTAACACATTATCTGAGACATAGACTGGAGGAATATGCAGAATCAAAGTGCTTAATAAGTAAAAAAGTTTTTATTATTTTTATATGCTTATCATAAAAAAACAGTAAACTGATTGTTGCACCAGATGCAGTCAAAGTTCAATGCTGTGTGTCCCCCCCACTAAGCTCTTGACATACTCCCAAAGGTACATGTACCCCATTTGGGGAAAGACTGCCATATTGCATTAAATGTTTAACTCTGAAAGTGAGCTTGTCTATTTTATAGCATATCTGAATAAATAATTTAAGTCTTCTCTCCATGGCTGTTGTCTTTTCTTAATAAATCAAGTAACCAGCATATTTTTATATCCTCACAATGATGCTAAAGAATTTCACACACACACACACACATATATATATATATATATAATTTCAGAAGTTTATTAAACTGCATCATAGTATATATTAGCCTAAGTTCATTAAAAGGTAAAGTATTCCTTTATAAAAATTTAATCCATGCTTTAATTGTGCATAGTAGTGTTACTACTTGTGTTATAAGATTACTGAGTGTTATACATGTGTATTAATAGTATTTATTAAGTTGATCACAAAATTGTGTTTATATGCATTATTTTAGGGAAAATATTATTTATGTGTGTACTTTCTTATGTTTGAAATTCTGTAATTATAAAATATTTTCAAAAAGTCAGACCAAAACAAAATAAAATTGTGAGAAGCACATTTAGCATGGTAGTAATGTTAATTTATTCACATTTTATAATTCTCAATGTGATGCAGATAATGGAATCCTGCAACATTTGATGATCCATTTTAAGAAGATATTATTTTTGTTGTGGGTATAGTTACAGCTTTACAGTGCAAGCCTAGTTCAGAGAAAATAATTTGAAGATGATAATTTATATTTATTCAGGAAAAAGAGTATATATACTTTATTAAGCCAGATATCATGAAGATAGTCATAATCTTAAGTCAGTATTGTTTATCTTCAATAGAATTGTATTTACATCAATGTGATTTGCAAAGACAACTTTTCAGATGCCTTGTTAGGATTTGAGGCAATGTGTAAGACTAATGCATTAGTTACTACCACAATGTGTTTGTTTTAAGGATATTAATTATTTTATAGTAAGCTTAATAGAAAATTATTTTAATATTTTTATGTAATCTATAAACATTTCAGACAAGTTCATATACTTAACTCTATACATGCATCAAACAACAATATTGGTTGTTGTATAATATGAATGCTTGCATACTTGTTGGTGTATCAGATGTAACAAACTATACATGATGCCAGATCAATAACATAAACTATGTAAGAAAGATTGTTTTCAAATTGATATAGAACTATGTCTAACCAAACAATATAAAATGCAATAGTATAAAAAATAATGTTAATTAGAATACAGTTTAAAGTTTTTAATAATAAATTAGTAATAAATGAGTTATTTGAAAGAATAATTTGAAGCAAAAGCCTGTAATAGTTCAAAATAGAAATAATTCACCATTTGAGATGCAATATTATAAAATATAATTACTATGCCAAGAGTATTCAGATGATTGATCAAAAATGTAATTAAAAGTCAGATCAGATTGTCTTGGAAAATCCATAATAAATTCATAATATTATATATTCAAGCCTATTGAGTTATGTATTTTATCCCCTCTCCCCAAATAAAATTTTTAGATAGAAGTACTATAAAGAGTCTCTTGATCCAATGATTTAGTCAGAATATAATTAAGCAATGTGTATTGTTTAAGAAAGATGGCATCTGTCAAGAAAAATCAAGAGTATAACAAACTAGTCCATAATAAGAAATTATGAAGGAGAGTGTGTAAATCTAATAGTACTGTAGATAGTAAACAACATGGTAATTTATTGTATATATTGTCTAAGTAATTAATTTAAAAACATATAAAAAGAGGTCTTAACATCTAGTGGTGCTTAGCTAGGATAAGAAAATGGTAATCACAATACTGATATAATTATTCTCATATTTGAAGGTTAAATATTCATCTTTAACATAACATGCATATTTTCCAAAATATGATCAACTTAATGCACCATGGATCACCTTCAAAATCAAATAATCCTTAATATTGCCTACATTATGCTCATTTAGAGATTATATAAATTTTTAATCATAAGGTAATGGCAAACCATTATTACATATATAGCAAGTGGTACCACTTTTCTTCAATATATGGTTTCATTCTCAATTTTTCTGACTATAAAATGTTGATGTATATTTGGGTCACATCATCTACCAGCCTAGGTAATGAATAACATAAAAAACATTGTATAGGCACTGTAAGCATTGATGTATTAATAAGGCTGACGATTCCAATTAACATAAAATAGATACAGAAAATTTGAAAGATATATAGGTAGAATCAAAATAACGAAAAATGAATCAAATCTATTCAGGGTAATAAGGTTTAAAAAATTCATTAAACAGAAGGTAATTTATATATATCATTACGTTTGTTGATACAATATAATCTTTTGAATATATAGGTATAAAATGTTTAAAAAAATCTGAATGTTTGAAAAAACATGAGTTAAAAAAGATATAAATTACTAGGTGATTTGGATTTTCTCTTGGCATGTAAAAATCACATTATACTCAGTTGTTGTATAATTATGTTTCACACAAAAATTACAAGATTAATAAAATTCTTCAAACAGCAAGAAAAAATAATTCTATCTTCTTTCATTAAAGAATTCAAAACTGGCCATAAATAATAAATTATTACTGAAAAAGAATTCAAAACTGGCCATAAATAATAAATTATTACTGAAATTAAGTTTCTTTATTAGTAATAGAATATATTCTTTTCTGAGGATTATTTTTGATTGCATTGCAAGTCTTAAGTCAGTTAAAGATTCAAGCTTTGAAAAAAAAAATAAAAAAAATACAAGCACTAATTAAAATGCAATTTCCAATAGTTACACCTCCAAATCAAAAACAGTTTATAATTTATCAAAAAAAAATCCTTTCTATAGGGGAGATTTTAGTTTGAAATAAATTTCACCAATACCTTTTCAGGTAATGATTTAAAAAAATATTTGTAATGTTAAATCAGCTCTTAACAAAATAAATATCACAACAACTGGTATAATTCTAGTCAAGATTTGCAATACTTTTGAAAAAGCTAAATTTCTTTAAATCATATAAAAAAGACCAGCTCTAACAATATAAAATCAGACAAGACTTATGGTTATTCTTCTGGAAGATAAAAATAAATGCTACTGTCACCATAGACCATGATAATATTTAATACTTTATATTAATACTTAATGATAATACTTAATGATAATATTTATGTAAAATCAAACTAAGATCACAATACTTATTTAGGGAAAAAACATAAAATTTTGCAAAAACAATTAAAAAACAAATTATTCTTCATGAAAAGTCTTGTTTTTGCCCAAATTCCATAGACTCCTAAAAATACACAAAACAGATATCCTCCTTTGTTCAGGAGAGATTACTATATGATCTCCTTGTCTATTGCTTTAAATAAGTATTTGTCTAATATATTACAAATAATAAATGTAATCTATTAGAATTGTATATTAAAAACTTCTTTCACTAGATCAGTTAACTTTTCAGGTAAATCAAATCTAGAAAAAATAATGATATATGTAATATCTTATTAGCTAATAGTTTGATAATGAAATTATATATAAAGCCTTAATTCAAGCTCAAAACAATCAAAATAATAAAAGAGAAAAAAATACAACAGTTAGAGTCTATATTCCTTATATAAAAGGAGCCACAGACAGTATTAGTCATATCTAAAATATTATAATATAAAACAACTTATACTACTAGCCAAATATTGGTATCATTCAGTTCAAGCCTAGGATCTCAATTCCTCTTGAGGCTAATGGGAGTTTTATAAAACTTATATGAAGTTAGAGGAATCTCTTGTATGAATATGAGCAATCATCACATCAGTGCTAAGAGAGATAAAAATGCCAATGCAATTAAGAGGCAGTTATTTTCAGCAGCACTCTCATTCTATACTATGGATACAGGATATAATAGATTTCTCAGACAGCAAAATCCTATCCAGATGAAGAGTCATCAAAAGATTTTATAAAGAAAATACTAATTAAAAATAGTATGCTTTTAAATTTAAGTCATTTAATTAACTTTTTATATAAATTTAAAAGAATTTAGGGGATTATAATTTATTAATGTTTCATTATATGCCAGTAAAAATATCACCAACATAGTTTTAGTTTTAAAATAATTTTATTTAGGGAGAATATTGGTTTTTTCATAAAATTCAATATATATAATTCAATACACCAACTTCTTCTTTTTAAATGATTATTATATATATTATATTTAATGTTTTCATGTTTGTATGATGTAGATAAATTATTACTCTTTGGGCTAAACCATATATTATTTTCCATTACATACCGATATTTTCGACTCGACGACGGACTAGCGTCCGCCATTGTCAAAATTAACTTTTGAAAGAAAAATCGTTCAATTTTTCTTTCAAAAGTTAATCTTGACAATGGTAGATGCTAGTCAGTCGAAATATCGGTATGTAATGGAAAATAATAAACGGTTTAGCCCAAAAAGTAATAATTTATATATATAATACGTAAAGGGTTTTTTTTTGGGGGAAGGGGGGGATTGTTTGGAATATTTGACAAAGACTATAATATTAAATAGTCGAAACGTTAGTGTATATTTAAATACTTTTATAATAATATAAAAACAAGATTTAAAAAGAAGTCGGTGTATTGAATTATGTATATTATGTCTCACTATATCTAACATCTAGTTTAATTGTTAAAAACTTTTAGAAAAATTCACAATAGCTTTCCAAAGCCACAGCACACTGTGAAAAAATTTAAAATGCTTAAAAATAAGAATTGCATCTATGAAATATTATGTGAATGCAAAAGACATATAGCAGTGACAACAGTCAAAAAATTATTAAAAAAGGTAATGATTAAAGAGGCAAAAAGTGATGCCTCTACAATAGCATACTATGCATGTACCAATGAACATATGTTTGATTGGGAAAATGCCAGAATATTGGATACAGAGAAAAAAGTTAAAAAAAGTTTTAAAAAAGTGTTCATACAACCATGGCAAATAACTATGTAAATTGAACGAATGTGATAATCCATAATGTTGGGAAATCATTCATTAACCTTGCCCTTAAAAAAAAAGTGGAGAAAATTTTTAAAACGCCACAAATAAGTATATGTATATAAAATTTCTATTGATTGTAGCTTCTGTCAGAATTGCTTAGTTGTTTGAATGTCACTTTAATTTCAGCATTCATAATCTAAATATTATTGGTTTGATTTCAATGGTAGTAATACTTGAAAAGAAGGAAAGAGAATACCATTCAAAATTTGTTCTGTTATGTAATAATTTCTCTATAATTAGTAATAGCTGGATGTATTTGAAAAATGTAAATAAAGTTTGAATTTTTCTAAAAATGTTTAACAATTAAACTAGATTATAGTCCAATACATACATACAACATCACAAATTTTCAAAGAAATATAAAATTCAGTACTTTAAGACCTACTCAAATTTAAAACAACTTGCAAATTTTTATGTTATTAAGAATAAATCCAATATTTCTTTCTGGATATACAATGAAATTATAATGCTTTTTTATAATTACTATGGAAATAATGTCATTTCATTTAGAAGAGGTTTTCTCTTTTGGATGATGTTTCCATAGTAGGATCATGCATTATGGATCATTGCTAATTTAAAATTATGCTAAAAAATGTGAATTACTGTTAAAGTGAATGAAAATTTATCAACAATGAATTAAGTATATATACATAAAATATTGAATAATTAATATGAAATAATAAATATTTATGTATTAATAATATTTCTTATAAAATTCAAAGTAATTGACACGTCTCCTCCAAATATTATTATGTATCAAAATATAAAAGTTATTTTAGCATTTCATAATATTAATTTTCCATTATAAAAAAATCAAGTATTATTTATAAAAATATTTCTTTTTTCATCACTGACATTGCTTAATATATATTAACTAATACAACACTTTAAACAAAATGTAATCATGAGAATGATAAACTTTCCCTGTATTGTTTATATCAATGCACCACTCTCTTGTTCTAGATTTTAATTTACAATTTAAGTAAGATTGGATGTTTGCCCTGATTAATATCACTTGCTAAATTCATTTTACATTTGCAAATTGTAATGTGGCAGGATATTGTCATTTTGGTAATTATATATGCATGTTGTGATGTGTAGACTACCTTGACATATTTATTTATACAAGTTTTAAATAAATTTTTAATTGTGTTCCATAAAATTCAAAAGCATATATTAGTATGTTATGCATCCATTTTTATATAAGCACTTTGCTGATCGCAATTTACATATATATATATATATATATATGTAAATTGCGATCAGCATAGTATATATATATATATATATATATATATATATATATATATATTAAAGTACTACATATAATTATTATTTAGTTACTTAAAATTATTATTCAAAGGAACCTGATAAAATAACGAGATTTAAAAATTTTGTATTATATAAAATACTAATCAGAAAGACTTACCTTTAATTTAGGATGGGCAATAACATGAGTTGCTTCATCTTTTTCATACTCTTCTATTAATTCACCATTAAAGCTAGTTTGTTATTAAAGATAATATGATTAATAAATTTAACTAAGGAGATAAATAATATACTGTTTTTGATAAGTAAAAAAAAAAGTTTTAATAATATTTATGCAAAATTCGATGCTATCTTTAATAAGAATAATTGTTAAATCAATTTAAAAGAAGCATTTTAATAACAAGAAGCTGTCTGCAAGCTTTCAAACTGATAGCTTATGAAAGTGTAAAAAAATAACAACTGAAGCTGAGCTAAAATATAAAACATGAATCTTCAATTAAATTTGCAGTTCCAGGTATAATGATAATAATTCGGCTAAGACATTTATAATATAAAATAAATTATCTATTCTATAAAATTGTAGACTTATGTCTTATAAGTATATATAATTTTATTAATTTTTCATTACAAAATATGTATTAAATTAGTTATTAATTTTTTAATATATTCAGTGTTTTTAAATGTTATGATTTTTTTTCTTATCATTAGTAATTGTGTCTATATTAAATTTACTTAAGTCCAGAATTTCATAGTACTATCTGAATTAGGTCACTCCATATACTTTTACTGAGACCAAAGTGCCATATTTTATTTTTAAATAAGTACAAATTTGTAAAATATATCTGGGTAAGAAAATACTTTTAGTGCATAAACAGTTCAGTATCTGTAAATGTGAGGGCTATCTTCAAATGAATATAAATTATTAAAAAAAATTTTCATACAACATATACAATGAGGAAATATATTAAAAAAGAAAAGTTAAAAGAAAACTGCAGCCATGGCTAACTTTGCTAATTCACTATTGCTGATTAGAATAATTATAATACACTGATATAAAAATATATTTAATGCTTAGAATATTTTATAATGTATATATCCTGGCAAGTTTCTTATATTAGAAATTACAAAAATTTAAAAACATTTCAATACCTGATCAGCAATAATAAATAAATAGATAAATTATAAACATTATCTTTACTATACAATAAAGTATTATATATGATTAAATCAACACTAATATCTGTTAACATTAATTATTTGCTGTGCTGGCATTTTCTGAATTTGACTGACTTTCAATTTTATAATCAAAATCAAAACTCAGTAAAAGATATATTTAGATATATAGTAATTAAAAATATACTGTCATATATTAATTTGTATTCATTTACAGCATCTAAGATCTAGTGATGCTTAGAAACTTTTACAAAACTATGTGTGTATATATATATATATATACACACATATATATATATATATATATATATATATATATATATATATATATATATATTGAAAAATGATGCATCCAATTATACATCCAATTATTGGTCAGTTAATAAACATACAGTAATTCATAGCTAAATAGTAAAACAAAATATGTAAATCTTAAATCTTCATCATCTGTGTGAAGGTTGTTTTACATTTTATTTATATATTTTTAAACCAATTGCAAATTTTGCAAAGATGATACCCTTTTTTCACAGTTCTAATGAAAGCACTAATATCATACAATGAATTAACAATTAAAATGTGATTAAATTAAAGTAGAAATAAATTGTCTCCTATCATCTTATCCTATGCATAATAATAATAATAATAATAATAATAATAATAATAATAATAATAATAATAATAATAATAATAATAATAATAATAATAATAATAATAATAATAATAATAATAATAATAATAATAATAATAATAATAATAATAATAATAATAATAATAATAATAATAATAATAATAATAATAATAATAATAATAATAATAATAATAATAATAATAATAATAATAATAATAATAATAATAATAATACTAACAACAACAACAACCATAATAATTATTATTATTAATTTTATTATTTGGTCACTAAATGCAAATAATTTTTCAAATTTCAAAAAAAAATCTTTATGACTGGCAATTAATTTAAATTAAACTCTTTGCTTTGTTAACATTTCTTAAAATGATGACTATTTTAACTTGAAAACACAATCCTTCTATTAATAAATTATATTAACAAATGATGAATCCCAAAGTACTATTCGTTATTTCAATGATAAAGCACTGTGCCTCTAGTTAATATGAGTGAGTGAGTGAGTGAGTGAGTGAGAGAGAGAGAGAGAGAGAGAGAGAGAGAGAGAGAGAGAGAGAGAGAGAGAGAGAGAGAGAGAGAGAGAGAGAGAGAGAGAGAGAAAATAATTTGAGAAAAATGGAAGAAAATGTTTTAATTAAAAACCTATTTTCCACCACCTTATAACTTTTGCCAATATTTATTTTTTAAATCAATATCCACAATCATAATAAACATAGTTACTTGAACAAATTGGAAAACCTGCAGATAATAAATAGTATAGATTATATATATATAGTTCATTTTCTTTATTTTCTTTGCTTTAATTGAAATTTATACAAACATTATATTACTGTCATTCAATAGTTATTATCTTTTTTACAGGCATGTTTTAACATGAATAGTTTATCATACACATGTTATATATATATATATATATATATGGGAATTGCACTTTGTATATACATGTTATATATATATATATATATATATGGGAATTGCACTTTGTAATAAATTAAAATATTATACATTAAACTTTCAAGAAAATTAGTAGTCAATAATCACAATTCACTGCCAAAATAAATATAAACTATAGATCAATTTCAATGATGCATATCATTTATGGGTACTTAAAGAATAGTCTAGCCACCAATGTTCATTTTAAAGAACCTTTGATTCTCGTATTAAAACTTATTAATAATGATTATCGTTAGACATTTAAAAACTGTGACTTTGTTTCTATCATATTAAAGATTATCTTCTAAAGTATATGTAGACTTATGCTAAGAAGAGATCATTTAAATGTCGATTTTTATTGCCATCTATCACATGTGCACATATTTTGGGTCTGGACAATAAAAAAAATTTCTTTCCTTAATATAATTTAATATAAGCCAAGGAAATCAATCCTTTACTGAAAATAAACAGAAGAGCTTCATAAGAAAAAAAAATTATTAAAACAATTGTTAAATTTAAAGAATTTAAGCACCTAAACTTTAAATTCTTTAAAACAAACAATGGGGACTGGACGATTCCTTAAGTACCCATTTATGAAATAACAAGATCAGAAATAAAATTTTTGAATATGAACTTCAATTTTAATTACTTATGTTCGAACATCACATAATTATTTGTTTAATTGTTTTTATAAAAAAATGTATGAATGGTATGTATATACAGAAAAGAAAGATATAAAATGTATTAATAAATGCTTATTACAAAATTTTGAGTATATAAATTTCCCGCTTTAATAAATATCACATCTATAATAAGAATAAAATCTGAAATTCTACTTCTCTAATAGAGTTTAAATTGAACCTACTATTACACATAAATAAATAAGTTTTTAGAAAAAAGCTTTCCTTTTTTTGGGGGGTTAATACTTTTGTAACAAATTATTTAAATAAAACGCATATTGAAAGAAAATTTCATTTAATTAGATTTGAGGAAGCAATTATTCACCGACCTTATACAACAAAAGCAAAAATTTGTAGACAGCATTTATTAGAATTCCTTTATTCTATTTTCAAACATTAAACAGGTCTATTGAACAAAATTAAAAAGAGAACAAAAGTTTTGTATTTCTTGTTGCTATTAATGAAACCAAAATCTCTCAATATTTATTTACATATTTAGATGTTTATATATGTATTAATGTAAAATTACTATATTGGTTTCTGCCAGTAGAGCTGCTAAATAAATATAAATCACTTTTTTTTATTTTTATAGATTTTTAGTTATAATTAGCTACCAAGAGATAATTATATACTTAATAATTTTCATGTAGAATCCTATATTTTGAAATTTTATTTAAAAAAAGAAAAAATATCGAATTACTTTACTAATACTCTCAGAAATATTTGTAAAAAAAAAATATGTTAAAAATAAATTACCTTTTTAGTAATCTAGAGAAAATAAGACACAATTCACTTTAAAAAATAATAAATTCAACATCAATTTTTTTATTATCTATCATTATCATTGTTGCAAACCTTTCAGATAACACCAATGAATTTACAATGATATCACCACTAATACATCACTTATGGAAATAAATTCGAATAATCTTGAGATGCCAAATAAAAAGAATGGAAAAAAACATCAAAGAAGATTTAGCTAATAAACAAATTGATTTTTTAAAAAAATTATTCTTTCCATTGATTAACATAAAATATAGCCTGCAAGAAATTTTGAAAAATGAGTTCACATTATGCTTAAACAAAGAAATAAAATAAAATTATATCTACAAATGTCAGAATGAGACAGGCAATGTCAATGATCTTATGTTTCGTCCACACTGAAGACCAAAATAAAATTATACTTACTGATAGAAACTATATTTTTGCATCAACAATAGTAAATTATAAAATAATTTAAAAAGTGTTATCATGGTGAACAATAAAATCATAACAGAAATAATAATTTATAACCGGAAATTTAATGATGGAAATATGTACTCTTTTACCAACAATCACTATAATAATAAATAAGCCTTTTAATTTCCTTTCTTGAATATATGGAATATATTAAAATAGTAACGTAATATGGAATATAATTTTTTTTTTAAAGATTATTTTAGAAAAAAATGGGATAAATAAAAAAGTATAGCATCTAATAATAGGAAACTCATGTCCATAATATTTCCAAACCTGAATTTAAATATGGAACATCTGTAGTTAATTAACAATCAGAATATGCTATGACAAAAAGAAAATTAAATTCTTTTTTTAAAAAAACAAGATGGCATAATACTGTCAATATCTATCCATATTTTTAGAATATTTGCAATAAAACATGAAAAAAATGTACATGATTGATGTTATTACCACAGGTCTATCATTATTCAAATCATTATTATATTTTAAACAAATTTTATTCTTGTAATCTTTCAATTTTTTAGAGTATCTCCAATTTTAGTCATATAAAAGCTTTTCAATAAACAAGTTAAAAACTTTTGGCCTTCTCTTAAAACCATAAATACACTTTTTTGTTGTTGTTGTTTCTAAATGTCTCCATCTCTTGATCAAAAATATAATTAAAGTTTAAAAGTTTTTAAAATAAATATCAAATTAGAAATCAAATAACAAAGTTACAGAGGATAAAAAATGTCAAAGCATGAATGACTTCTATAAAATGTAAATATAATAATTTTTCATTTTCAGCAGGAATTCCTAAAAAAAAATAATAATGTAATACTGCATTTCCAAAATGAATATAGTAATATTTACTAAGGCTGTAATCTTTAAGAATAAGCATCTGAAAAATTCGAAGGTAAGGACCTCTACAGGTCTTAGCCACAAGCTTACGCTAGGAAGAAAAGAGGGAAACCTTTACTTCAACCTACTTTTTATATATGAATAGGTGAAGCTGAACCTATTCATATATAAAAAGTAGGTTGAAGTAAAGAAGGTTTCCCTCTTTTCTTCCTAGCGTAAGCATGTGGCTAAGACCTGTAGAGGTCCTTACCATCGAATTTTTCAGACACTTATTCTTAAAGGTTACAGCCTTAGTAAATATTACTTAATATAATAATGTGTGTTTAATAAAATTTATAATTAACATGAATATAGAAAATGGAAATGAGTTTCTTTCTTTATATACTGACAATATTATTGTTTTGTACAACTTTTTAGAAAGCTAGAAAGTTTAAATTGATGATTTGTAGTTGCAATATTCAAATTTATGGAGACAGAGAAGTCCAAAAAAATAAAGTTAATAATCACAGGAGTTAAATTACCAACCAGAGTTTCAATTTAAATCAGTCTTTATATCTTTTAATGTAAAGTGATCTTTAATCAACTGATATTAAATGTATAGAGTGGAAATCTTTCATTCACTTCTAGAACTCTATAATCAATTAACACATGTTATATACATAATGATAAATAATATTTTAATAATGAATAACTATAACAACATGTGAAAATTTTTACAAACATATTTAAATAATAATTGAACTGCCCTCTAGCTGCAAAGTTTGATAGCATTTTACAATAAGAGAGTGACCACCTCTTACTGTCTTTTAGTCCTTTTTATATACAGCCATCCAGAACTATTACCAGCCAGAGTTCCAATTTAAATCAGTCTTTATATCTTTTAATGTAAATTGATCTTTAATCAACTGATACATTTTTAATGTAAATTGATCTTTAATCAACTGATATTAAATGTATCAGTTGATTAAAGATCAATTTACATTAAAAGATATAAAGACTGATTTAAATTGAAACTCTGGCTGGTAATAGTTCTGGATGGCTGTATATAAAAAGATCTAAAAGACAGTAAGAGATGGTCACTCTCTTATTGTAAAATGCTATCAAACTTTGCAGCTAGAGGGCAGTTCAATTATTATTTAAATATGTTTGCAAAAATTTTCACGTGTTGTTATAGTTATTCATTATTAAAATATTATTTATCATTATGTATATAGCATGTGTTAATTGATTATAGAGTTCTAGAAGTGAATGAAAGATTTCCACTCTATACATTTAATATCAGTTGATTAAAGATCAATTTACATTAAAATATATAAAGACTGATTTCAATTGAAACTCTGGCTGGTAATAGTTCTGGATGGCTGTACATAAAAAGATCTAAAAGACAGTAAGAAGTGGTCACTCTCTTATTGTAAAATGCTATCGAACTTTGTAGCTAGAGGGCAGTTCAATTATTAAATACGTTTGTAAAAAATTTCACGTGTTGTTATAGTTATTCATTATTAAAATATTATTTATCATTATATATATATATATATTGTACCGGTAAAAATCACCATGCTTAATCACACATAGTAATCCGAATTCAAACCCAGTCCACGTCTAGGAATAAATTCCAAAATGCAAACTAAATTCGAACCCAAAACCCTGGCATGACCCACCGATGACAACATTACAACGGTACGGGGTTTTCCCTTTACTAGCTCAGTTTTTGTTCATGACTCCTCCTCCTTTGATTTTCCCGCCTCCAGCAATATCTAATTTTTGACTATACAATAGCATTTGCCTTTCTTGATAAGAGTTCTACGTTTCTCATTTCCATTGTTCGGTTTTCATTTATTTTTAAATTTAATACATGATTCTAAATTGACAAAACAATTACATCGGAATTCGTGAATACAAAATATAAATTCATTATCTTAATTTATCAAAGTACAAATTAATTATTGTATACATTTTGTACAAGTAAGATTTTGATTAAAAATACTGATCAAAGGAATGTGACTTTTGATCAGCATTTTTAAATGACTTTGTATAATTTGCAAAATTAAAATTTAAAGAAAATATACACGCAATTGAAACTTTTAAATTGAGCTAATATAAATCCACAAACCACACACACACGAATATTATTTATCATGATTTGTGACATTTATACTCATACTCTTTACATTAAATTCTTTTTAAACAAACACAAAATAAATAACTTAAAATTTATGTGGCTTGGAATAGAAAAAGTCTCATTGCGGGTAAATAGTGGTTTAGAATTACCGTTCTTAAATGACAACCATGAAACTAAGATCGATTCTTCGATCTGTCTGTTTCATTTCTTCCTACTTAAAAAAAATAACAAAAAAAATGTTTATACATATTTTACTGACTTACATTTCATTACAAAGTTGATCGACTTTGGAGAACAGTCTGGGTGAGAGTTTGAACCTAAACATGGGTGTGGAATGATACATTTTATCAATCATTTGTATATTAATGTCCATTGGTCTTTACTCATCATCTGAAACATTTATAACATAGTGGTCGTCTACCGGGTTATCCCAAAATTACTGTTTGTTTTCTATGTTCTCCCTGGGTCAGGAGGTATATAAGGCTTTAATTGTCTCGCATTGTAAATACCTCGTAGACCCTTCCCTTCCAATAGAAAAGCGTTTTCATGGCATTCATCCACTATCTCATATGGCCCGCTATACAGAGGGAAGAATTTTTTGAATTCCTTCCTAGGTACATTACTGACTCGTGGAGATCTTAGCCAGACTTGATCCCCCCTTTTAAAATTGTGATGTTGCCTTCCTCCTCTTTTAATTCTATTTTGTGCCATGCGCTCCAATTGTTGCCAGGCCATGTCTTGATCCGTGCTAGGATTTATATGTACTTCACGCTTTGGTGATAGCGTAGGGAAAATATCCGGGCATGGTCTACCATAGTGAAGACGCGTGGGTGGGAATCCCGTGGATTCGTTCATGGTATGATTGATGCAATCCATGACATATTGAAGTTTCTCTACCCACTTCCGGTGATCCGTTGATAAACACGCGCGAAAAAGTCGACTGATTTCTCTCATGACTCTCTCTCACGGGTTTGATTGTGGGTTTCTGATTGATGTTAGGCGATGGTTTACATTCGGCTTCTTTACCCAGTTTTTCCATTCTTTCGAGGTGAATGCCGAACCATGGTCGGAAAGTATGGTTTCGGGTTTACCTACCTCTTGAAATTGTTTTTCCTGAAGAACCCGAATTACGTTTCTGGTGTTTGTAGACCGCACTGGGTAAACCTTAACATACTTGGAAAAAAATATCATATGATACCAACAAATACTGAAATGTTTTAAATTTGGGCAAGGGACCATAGTGGTCTATTGCAAGGATCTCGTTCGGTCTCGTAGCCATCACAGGTTTTATTTTCCCCGCGTAGGACTTGTTGGGAGCTTTAGTAGTCGCGCAGGTATCGCACTGTCTGATTATGGAAGTGATATGGTGATACATTCCCGGCCAATAAAATTGGCGATGGGCCACTTCTTCAATCTTCCTGGGTCCATAATGTCCCAGGGATTGGTGTATATGTTTAATTATAGGGGCCCTAAACCTATTGGGTACCATGATTTTCCAAGGAGCACTGTAATCCTTGGTCCGGGTTTGTAATGTGCCTCCCTCAATCCGGAAATGGGGGTATCTGCTTTGTGGCTTCTGATTCTTATCCGAGGGTTTGGAGAAATCATGAATGATATGGGAATACTGTATATTCTGCCAATAACTCAAGTTCCGCAGTTCAGTTTCTACAGAACTCGATGTTGTAGTGGCCATAACTTCCAAGGGTTGGTTCTTGATTTCAGGGTTTTGTATCTTCATCGGTACAGGGTGATGACTCAATACGTCAGCCACAATATTTTCCCGCCCTGGACAGTACTGGACTTGGTACCGGAATTGTTGGAGGGTCAAACTCCATCTGATTAAACGGTCATTAGTCAGGAAACTCTTGTTGAGAAACTCCAGGCAACGATGATCGGTGATAATGATTACTTGAGATCCCAAAAGAAATTGCCGGAATTTCTGGCATGCCCACACAATGGCCAGAGTTTCTTGTTCTGTTGTAGTGTAATGGACTTCCGCCCCCTTCAATGCACGGCTGCTGAAATAAATAACCCGGTGAGCTCCGGTATCACTTATTTGAAATAAAATAGCTCCTAGTCCTTGTTTGCTGCTGTCCATTTGTACATAAAAGGGGCGATGAAAATTCGGATGGTGCAGCATTACGGCCTGTAAAAATTTTTTTTTTTACATGTAGGAGTTCTTTGTCATGAAAAGGTGTCCATTCCTACTTGCGGTTTTTCTTGATGAGGTCTACGAGATTTCTAGTTTCCTGGGAAAAGTTCGGATAGAATTTGTGATAGAAGTTGCAAAGGCCCAAAAATGATCGGACCTGCTTCGGTTTAGTTGGTGTTGGGAAATTTTCTATCGCGGCAATTTTATCGGGGTGAGCCTTAATACCATGTTGGTTGATGATATGGCCAAGGAAAGTTATCTCGCCAATAGCAAAACGGCTCTTCTCCAAATTTACGGTGAGCATTTTTTTCTCTGCATTCTCTGAGGAACCTTTCCAAATGTTGCAAATGTTCCTGCAGGTTTTCTGAAACGATGACCAAGTCATCCATATAACATACCATATGCTCCTGTATCTCATCGGAAAGGACCTGCAGCAAACAGCGCATTAAGCCTGCTCCACTGTTTATGAGTCCAAAAGGGACCCTTTTAAATATATGAGTATACCCATTATATCGGAAGGCCGTATATTTCCGATCCCTAGGGTCAAGATTCAACTGCCAGTAGCTCGCGGTCAAATCCAAGGTTGAAAAGATGGTTTTACCGGCCAGCTGCACCAGTACCTCTTGAATAGGTGGAGGAGCATCTCTTTCTGGGATAGTAATCTGTTCAACTTGTGTGCATCCAAACACAAACGCAAACTCCCATTTTTCTTTTTTACCACGACCAACAGATTGTTATAAGGTGATGGGCCACGTTCAATAATACCCCATTCAATCATTTGATGAATCTGGGCTTCCACTTCCCCTCTGTACTGAAAAGGTATGGGGTAAGTTTTCGATGGAATGTAGTCTCCTCCTTTACACGGATCCGGTGTGTATATCCTCTAATCTCCCCCGGTGTAGGAGAAAAAAACAGCTTCATATTTCTTTAGTATTTTTCCGATCTGATCTGTGTCCCTGGGTTCCGTGAGGATGGACTCTTGAACCTTTTTACTGATCGCTGCTGGGTTGACTGCCTGGACCAAACAACTTTTGTAGTCAGGTCTCTGGGTAATTGGTACTTTGAAATCGACTGCCTCACTTCCGAAAGAGCATCTTCCCTTCTCATAATCGATAACACCATCATTGTGGGCCAAAAAATCGGAGCCGAGCACCACGTCGTAAATAAGTCCTGTCATCACCAGAAAAGTATGTCCTACCGGCCGCTGATTATCTTAACTTCCAGCCATACTTGCCGGTTTTCACTTAGCATTTTTTTCCCATTTGCCAATGTAATTGAATAGGTCGAGTTGGCAACTGCATGATTTCGCGGGTTCTTTTTAGGTTATTGATCCAAGCTGCCGTACGATTGAGCTTCTGCCTGAGTCAATCAAAACCGTAACCCTTTGTCTTCTATATTTACTTCTATAACCGGGCATAAGTAACTTGCTTGGTGATCCTGGTTTTCTTTCTCTGAAATTAGGTTCGTCATCTGGTGGATGGTTTTAATGGGCTGACTTTTACTGTTATCTGGTGTCGGAGATATGAAGTGTTGGTCTACTGTCTCCAAGAACTTTGTCATCTCAGAAATAGTGTGTATTTGGCTACTGATCATAAGCCCTCTAACTTCTTGTGGCATATTGTATGCTATCATTCGAATAACTCGGGAATCTGACCAGTTGAAAGTGTGCAACGAACAAAACTTGGTGGCTTGCTGCGAAAAGAATTTTGTTAGGGTAAGTCGGTTCCCTGCGGGAAAGCATTCTTTGATAAGGCTACGCAATGCTATTTCTTGTCTTTCCTCGCCCCAGAATGTCCTTAGCAGCCTGTCACGGTACTCCTCAAAAGTTCTAGGTTTTCCTCTCAGTATGGTCCACCAGTCTTTGGCGACTGATTTCAAATGATGCTGAATGATGGCCATTTGTTGCTTATTATCTAGGTCTGTTATTTCGAAAGCATCTGTTAAGCTGTCGACATGTTCGTGGTTTTCCCAGTATTCCCCATAAAAATCTATAATTTTGAACGAAAGGTGTGGAGGGTCAACTGATTTGTCCATTCTGACCCGTTTTAACCCGTGAACACTGTCTTCCTTTTATATTGTGTGCGTATTCCCCAGTAACTAGTTATTTGTTTATTTAATCTATTCACTTACAGTCACCGACGCGTCTGATGTTTCTGTGCTATTTCCAGATGATTTACTGAACCTTCTATTTCTGCCATTTGGTATTTTTTTCTTTATTAATTATATGTGTGTTTTTTTTTTAGCAGGTGAATTAGTTATTCGCGAAATATTTTTTTATTTATGTATATATTCATAAAAGATACTGATCCCTGATCCTATATGCCAAATCCTTCCCCGCTGCTGATACTGTTCCCACCTTTCTCATCCAGTTTGTGTGTCTTCCTTCCTTTCTTTTTTTTTGCCTACGTTCCGATTGATTTCTGTTATATAAAACCCCTTTTTCACTTTTTTTTTCATTTTATTATTACATGTATATATATGATATGATAACGTGTATCTAAATTATTAATAAGGGGAGAGAAAACTTTATTTCACCCAGTTCGAACTATTCTCCTCAGTCCTATAAAACAACATATTAACAATTAGTATATAACACAATAATATTCTTATAATACTGTCAGTAACTCTCTCTCTATATATATATCACCATTTCTCTCTTTTATAGACCAAACAAAACTCACCACTGCTGTATGGACAAACATATTTGCTGACAAATTTATTTGAAAGGCGCCAGCCAGCAACATGTGACCAATAGATAATTTAATCCACTGATCCCCAAATATATACTTTTACGTGACTTAATAAAATCATTTGATTCAAGAACATAATGTTTTATGTAGAACGTTTAATACTAACGCTACTTCTGCGGGGTTATCATACAATTTCAAGTTTCTATAACGTACGTGTATATACCGTTAACACTTTGACGACTGTATTTGGCTGATTGGTTTTATACAAAAAACTTAACCTAACGGTTACTCTACTTAATATCGGATAGCACATATTCCGGCCAAACTTTATTCAACTGATATTTATATTATGCACTGGCTTTGATAAGACTTCTATATTAAACAATATATATACACACATACACGCGTTTATTTGTAAGACATGAAAAGTAATCCTACTTTCTTTGCTTTATATATTTTTTTTTTTTTAAACAACACAACAAAATTGACTTGCAAAAAGATTTATGAAATAACATTCGTTTATTTTGAATTACATAAACGCACAAAATCGATACAGGTTTTCACTTGCTTTGAAACTATTCTCAATATTTTTGTCGTTAAAACAAAACTTCAAAATCGCTTTCACACTTTTTTTTTTAAAAAAAAACTCTCACTATATTATCTTAACAATATTAGAAGGCAATCTATTCAACTGAAACTACTTGCAAGCAAGGGTGAAAAAAAATTAGTATATTTGACTTACTCAAAACATCGTTTTAAAACTGCGCATTTTAATAACGCAAAGTATATATATCTCAACGGTATGAAAAAAAAATCGAATATTTCTATAATTTAATATTTACTCTTGTTCACTCTGCAGGGTGTGGGAGATTTCTTCATTCGAGCACCATGGAGGGTGTCCAAAATTTTGAACACTGTACCGGTAAAAATCACCATGCTTAATCACACACAGTAATCCGAATTCAAACCCAGTCCACGTCTAGGAATAAATTCCAAAATGCAAACTAAATTCGAACCCAAAACCCTGGCATGACCCACCGATGACAACATTACAATGGTACGGGGTTTTCCCTTTACTAGCTCAGTTTTTGTTCATGACTCCTCCTCCTTTGATTTTCCCGCCTCCAGCAATATCTAATTTTTGACTATACAATAGCATTTGCCTTTCTTGATAAGAGTTCTACGTTTCTCATTTCCATTGTTCGGTTTTCATTTATTTTTAAATTTAATACATGATTCTAAATTGACAAAACAATTACATCGGAATTCGTGAATACAAAATATAAATTCATTATCTTAATTTATCAAAGTACAAATTAATTATTGTATACATTTTGTACAAGTAAGATTTTGATTAAAAATACTGATCAAAGGAATGTGACTTTTGATCAGCATTTTTAAATGACTTTGTATAATTTGCAAAATTAAAATTTAAAGAAAATATACCCGCAATTGAAACTTTTAAATTGAGCTAATATAAATCCACAAACCACACACACACGAATATTATTTATCATGATTTGTGACATTTATACTCATACTCTTTACATTAAATTCTTTTTAAACAAACACAAAATAAATAACTTAAAATTTATGTGGCTTGGAATAGAAAAAGTCTCATTGCGGGTAAATAGTGGTTTAGAATTACCGTTCTTAAATGACAACCATGAAACTAAGATCGATTCTTCGATCTGTCTGTTTCAATATATATATATTGTAACCTATTAGAATGAGATGGGGGTGTGAGAAAGAGAAAAGAGGAAGAGATAGAAAAGAAGAAAATGCTAATAATGAAATGAAAGAGGGGTGTGAGAAAGAAAGAAAAGAGACAGAGAAAGTGATAATAATGAAATGGAGATAATGATAATGGTAAGGATAAATGATGGAAAAGAAAAGAATTGAAAAGGAAAAGAAATGGGGAAAAGTAATAGAAATGATATATGTAATGGAGAGAGAAAAGAAATGAGATGATGGAAAGATATGAAAGAGAGATATAAGAAAAGATGGAATAAAGGAGAGAGAAATGAAATGAGATGATAGAAGAAACTCTTAACGAATGTTTAAATGGCTGAGATGATAGAAAGATATGAGAAATGATATGAAAAGAAATGGAATAAAATTGAAATGAAATGAAATAAAATATAAATGAGAGACTCTAAACGACTCGGCTCAATGGGATTACAATAAATTTAAAGAAAAGAGATGATGATCCAGAGATGTATAATCAAATAAAGGTCAAATCCAATACTGATGAACTATAACTACTACAGCAAATTGATATTTTAATAAACCATACAAAAGATTATCTAAAATCACTAATCAATGCTTACCATATTAGTCCTACCAATAGATTATACACGCTCTGAATAAGACCTATGATGCTTTGCTTTAAAATATTATCTTACAGAATTATATTTACTAAACAACAAGAGTAAATAACCTCAGGGATTTTAAAATTAACACTCTTGTGTAAAATTAAAGTTTAAGTTAAGTTGCCTAATAAAGAATTACTGTGACTAATAAATAAATGACATCTTAGCTGACCATAAAATAATTATAATATGTTCAATATTAAAATAATAAACAAAACAAATATTAATTTACAAAATTTAATGAATCAATTTAAATTTAACTAATAATAGCCTATTATCTAAGATATTACTTGAGCAAAGAATAGAGCAAGGGTACTTTTAATGCCTTTCCATACTCACAGACAACCACTAAAGACCTCAAATGCAAATGAATTAGAATTCTTTAAATATATGAGATTTAAGATGATGATAGATGATGTGCAGTGAATATAAGATAAAGTGCAGCTCCTAAAATAATATTAATTAAAATATTTTCCTGAAGTACTAATATTGTTAATCTGATATCGCATAATCTTTAGTCTGAAAGATATACTGCTAATTTAAAAAAAAATAAACTTTTAACTAAGTATTTAATTAGGTATCTGCTATAATGCAATTATCTGTCTTTATGATTCAATATGAGAATCATTTATTTTAACATAGCTTTTTTTTAAATTTTCAAGACAATATTAACTATATTTAATTAACTTAGAATATACTTGTAAATTTCTGAATTGACGATTCAATAACTTTTACATTTTAAGATTTTGTGAACTTGGAACCTAAGACAATAATATATTCTCATATAAAAGTAAAACAAACAAAACAAAACTTTGGAAATAATAATAATTTGATTTATTAATAATGAGAAGACATGTTTACAAATGTAGTAGAATACAAACAGTGCCAATACCGCACTAAGAATTAATATAATTATTTGGACTCTTAACAGTTTTATTTAACTTACATTAATACACTTAATAACCAACAAAGGTTATTCAATATTACTTTCTTTTAATAATTAAATTTTTTTTATCAAAAATACCTTAAACTTTAATTATCATATGTACTTAATAAGCACACTACTATTCTTCTTTATTAGACTAATTCATACCATTATTGTGTCATCTAATAATCAGAATGCCACACAGAACTAGGTTTATATTGAAAACTCTAAGCTTAATTTTATACTCCTAAACCTAACAAATGCTAAGTTGGAATAAGCATATTCAGCAATACTTTTGAAAAATATCATCACTAGTTTCATGGATATGAATAATATCATAGTTAGATATATGTTTAAATCAGATTAAGCTAATATTAAAATTAAACTAAATTAAGTGTATGGGGTAATCATTCATCAGAGATCAGTTATTTATATATATATATATTTAAATAACTTTAGTCCACATGAAATTATTCCCTCAATGTTTTAAAGATAATGATGTAACAGACTTACAAATCCAGTGGCGAAATTCTGGATGAAAATATTAAATTAGTATGTGTGAATTGCCACTTATACCATATGCATATTTAACATACTTTAAAATAAATATAACTTATTGTTGGTTAGCTTGTGTGTGATAAAACTATCATAGCAACACAATTCAAACATTGAAACACCTATGAGCCCTAAATTAGCTACAACTACCTGAAGAAATACATTTCCTCAAACAAGCATATCTTGTCATCACAAATATAAAACAAATGCAACATCACCTACTGTGGTGGAATTAGCATTAAGTCATCATGAATGATAGGCAAAAAATATAAAAATACTAGGCTCCTCAGAGCTGGAAAAAAATGTGGTGGTTTCCAAAATATCTAACTATGAGGCAAAACTAAGATGTTTGGAATTCATCTTCAGTACATCTTGGAACAGGAACACACACCAGGAAAATGCAATCCTCTCATGGGATTTCCAATGCTTATAAATGTGATCATCATCACTGAAAAATACAATACAATACCCTCTTTTTTGGGGACAAGCACTATCAAATCATGGAAATACAATACAATAAGGATGAAGGATTTTCTCGACTCCATAAAGCATATTCAAAAATTCTGAACTAAGCCTAATTCTTGAGGGTAACAAATACTAACTAATAGCAAGATATATATACTTCACCTTACTTAATTAAGTTATTCCTAAAAAGTCTAAAAATACAAAATGTATATCCAATGTTCGAACCAACAAAGCAAACTATGTGTCAACTGATTACTGTAGAAAATACTCTGAAATTAAATGCATATAAAATTCTAGGCAGGGCACAATGCACACATAACAAAATATTAAATGCTAAAATATAGTAACTAATGGGCTTTTAAAATTGTAAATTAAATGCAAGAATATTTACTTCTTGATGAATATAAAATATTTGTAGTTATTATTAATATAACATTCATAAAACAAATGAATGGATATTCTCTGATAAACTTCTTTAGTAAATTTAAAATAAAAATTGAGTAAAACATCCCATTTATATGGAAATAAGACTGATATTTAAATCTTTATAATAAAATTATTAAATAGAAACTAGCTAGTGTAATGCTTAATAAATAGACTAACTCTACTTAAGAATGGCAAAGAAAGTTTGCTCATTAAATAAACCTATTTCATTTTAAAATTATAACCTTAGTTTACCTGTATATTTATTCAAAAGTGTTACAAAAAAAATTATTATTAAGAACATAAATATTTTTATGGTTTTTTTTTTAAAAACCAATAAAGCAGACCATAAAAAAAATAATACATTAATTGAAGTTCATATTTCTGCTCCGTAATGATTTTTTTTTTCCATTTCATAATGTGTAGACAATTTATCCAAGTTAAAATATCTATCCGAATTCGAAGCTTCAATTAATACATTTATACACATGGCAATCATTTCCAAATGAAAATGTTCAATAGTTCATTAATATTATTTTTTTTAAACAATTTAAAAAAAAAATTAAATAATAAGATTAAGCCGGCATGAAACAAAATAAATTCTTCAGCTGAACACACTTTAATTTATTTATAGGATCCTGAGTTCAAAATTGCATATAATAATAATAATAATATCTTTCTATCTGAATTTCTTTATCCTCTTTTGGGAAAAATGCTTCTTTTGAAATATAGTTTTTCTTAAGTATTTTTCCTAATAATATTCCAAGACGTATTTATTTTTAAAATTAATTTCCTTTGCTTACTTTTAAATATGAGAGTAGAAAATTTTTTACTGTTCAAGACATTTCTCCGTTTATATGCTATAATTAATGCCATAAAGTTATTTTTAAATACTGGCAAGTATGATCCTTTATAATGTACCAAATAACTATAAATTCATTATTAATCCTTACAAATTGCTTTAAAGTTTTATTTCCAAATACATGTCCTTTCTTACTGAATAAATAAGAATTATCCTTTAAAATGTATATATAATCTGTTTGCGTTTAGTTAAACAAATCATTTTCATATATGTCAAGATATAAGTAATAACTTTTCCTTTTTTAAAAAAAAAATCATTCTTTAAAATTTCACTGTAATCGAACATAGCAGCTTCTTTATAAAGTTCTTTTTAAACTTAAAAAAAAAATTTCTTTTTTTTACATATACTTTTAATCTAACAAGAAAAATAATTAGCATTTTCTTTTCAAAATAGTTTAATACAACCAAACACTTATCTATGGAAATGATTAATAGTTTGTTCCTTAACCTTATTTCCAAGTAAAGAAAATTAAACAAGTTAAAGTCATATAATATGTGAGATGCTTCATTTATTCTAGACATTTTTAACCTATAATTTCTATACCTTGACTCAAATTCAAATTGTCAGAAAAACAGATTACATTTCTTTTAGTCCTCCATCACTATAGGATGATTTTAAATATTTTAAACATACTTGTATTTTTTTAGAAATATCAAGTTTTTTTTAACAAAATTACTTTTACTAACAAAATTTTAAGATCCAGCACCAGTTGAATCAAAACAAGATCAGCCCCTGGATGGTCCCTCGATCTCCGTTTTATCTCACAATTTTTCATCCACCTACAATTCATTTAAAAACCAATAAAAATTATTTTTTTATTAAATTTTAATATTCTGACAAACCAGCTGTGGAATCAATCTACTGACATAATCAATATAATTTTCCCATACCACATGATCTTCAGCTGCAAAGTCAAAATTTTATTATTAACAAATATTATGCAACAATTTTTTTTAATATTTTATACAACTCAATAGTAATAAATATAAAATTTAAAGTTATACCCTTTATTAAACCCTTAAATATTTCATTGAAATAATTTTATCCACACATTTGCTTTATTTACTTATTTTAAACAATATTGGAATTAAATTATTTTTTTATTCTTATGTTTCCATGTCAATGCATGCACATATTCTCACATATGTCTGGCCTTACATTAATTGTTTAAAATTATTTTTAAAACTACAACAATAAAATGTTAACGAATATTTAATCCAAATAATTTTTATAACTGGAATGCTAAACTACAAAACTAATAAGTAATATTTTTATTTTTTTTAATAAAAACTTACATATCATTTTTTTTTTAAATTTATTACTTAATTATTCCAACTTATTTATAAAATCTAATTATTATTCTTTAGACATTAAAATGGATTATACAGTAGTTATTTTCGAATATATTTACTATTTATCAATTATTATTATAATAATTTAACATTTGCTTATGTTAGATTGTTACCTAACATCCCTTATCAAACCAACTGACTCTATTAAAATATTTCGACTATTCTATTTTAATAATTAACTAAGTTAATTTCCATTTTCATCATCATTATTTTTTTAAATCCAAAATTTTAAACAAAAGGTTAAGCTAAGATAACCTTGATTACCTCTTGGAACTAAGTGACACTTCAGTTAGGTACAATATATATATATATATTGGAAATCATTGATCTTTTTGCATGTTTGTGATCATGTCTATTAGTTGTGAAAGGTAGATTGAATAGCTGTGTGGGTATGAAAGTCTGAGTTTAAATCCTTAGAATTACATTAAGTTTAGTATAGATGGCATATATGTATTTAAATATTATATATTCAGACTGTATTCTATTCATCCCTCTTCTGTATGATTAAATGGACATACTAAGGTCCTTTGTGAGCAGTCAGATTGACTTATGGTCAACAAGAATATGACAATGCCAGTGGCATCAACAAGGGCTTTGAGCATTTCACTTTTGGATTTTTGATATGGATGGTTGAAGAGTTGGAGAAGATTAAAGTTTGTCCATTAATGCTTGAAGATTTGCTCTTAATATAATGTGAGCAGTGATTGTGCATATGTGTGAGATGGTGATCTGGGCCAATTGATAAGTGCTGGTTTGGCACAAAATACATATATTGGAAATCATTGATCTTTTTCATATGTATGTTGTCATATGTATCAGTTGTATAAATAGATTGGATAGCTGAGGAGAGTTTGAAAGCTTGAGTTTAAGTATATACATTGTACCACTAATGAATAATAGTGATCCATAGAAAATTGTGTTTACAATTATTAAAAATAAAAATTTTCATAAACAATATAAAGTTAAAAATTGATAATGAATAGTAAAATCACTGTCAGTAAATGATTGAAATAAAAACATCTCACTTAAAAAAATAGTTAAAAGTTTAATAAAATGAAGTTTAATATAAAAGTTTAGAGTTTTAAAAATAAAAAAAAGAAAATAATCTATAAAAGTTTAAAGAGTTTTAAACTTTTGTATAAATGTCATTTATCAGTAAAAGTTACAATTGATTAATTAGATAGGGAAGAGAATTTGGCTTAGAAAAGGTTAAAACTATAGCTGTTTAAAAATAAATATTTTACATAAAATTAAAAATATCTTTTTTCATTTAAGTTAAAATAAAAGAAATCCCTTCCCATTTATTTAAAATAAATAAGATCTTTTATAACAAATTGATTTTAAAAATAAAAAAGTATAGTAAAATGTGTGTGTGTTAATATAATAAAATATGAAAGTTGGATATTAAAAAATAAATGAAAGTGTATAAATTAAAAATGTCTCTTAAAAATATTGCAAATACTCAGAAGTCATATAAAAACAGAATTAGCAATGACTACTAATTATAAATCCACAAACAATAGAAATAGCAATGGCTACCAACTTAAAACAGGATTAAAATGTTATCAGAATTTAGTAAAAAACAGTGGATGAATTTTAACAATGGATATAGCTGGTGGATATAAAAACTAATTAACAAAGTGACAACAGGTCATCATATAAATAGAGTGAGAATCAGAATCAGTCAGTCAATCAGTTCTTCAATCAGTTGAGTTTTTACAATCAGTCTATCATGTATTCAGAATCAGTGTTTTTCATGACAATGCAGTGTTAACAGCTGTTGGAAACATATGCCAGACTCTAGCCTTAGTCTGATGGAATACCAACAACCTGCCCAATAAAAGTGATGTCTGCCTAATAACTTAAAACCGCCAGAGCTACCTAACTGTCTGGAATAATAGTGTCACAAAATAGCAATCATAGAAACCTCCACAAAACCTCAAATCCAACTGGTTGGAAAAATTCACATGAAGCAGAAAACAGCAAGAAGTCAATGTCCAAAAATCCAATAGGTAATGAATAACTTTTTCTTATTCCATTTCTGATATTAATGTAGCCATTGCTAATGTTATGGTCTCCCAGAGTCAGTTAATAAATGAACTCTATAATTGCATAAAATGAACTGTTGATGTGCGTGTTTGAATGCTTATAATTATTTTAAGATTGTATTGTATTATTATTGTATATCTTATTATAATATGTATATGTCTGAGGTTATTATAAATTATTGTTTAATTTAATTAAGATTTTATAAAAGTAGTTTAAAATTTACAATAAGTATTTAGTTAAAATAAATTGTCTTTAAAACTTAATATTTTGTCAGTCAATTCTTTTACCACTAAGTAAAGCAGTAATGGATTATGTTATCCTTTTGATTGAACTACTTGGGATTTCTTAGGCACTGAGTTATTATCTTTTTGGTAATTAGCTGGCAGCTGGAGTTCTCTCTGAAATAAAAAAGTGCTTTGAATGATAGGTGTTAAATTCTGGAGCCATGAAGATATCTGTATGCTAGAAACATGGTCTTAGTTATATATATAGTTTTTATAAAGCTTCAGCTTGGATACAAGTATTTTTTGAGTACTCTCTTCTCTGTGTAAGGGACCAGTGTGGAGCAATAATTAAATTGCACTGGTGTAGATCGAATTATAAATAATTGTATCATATTTTTTTTGTATAAAAAATTTACAATATTGTTTCACAAGTTTATATTTCATAATGTAGATTATTTTATTAAAGAGTCAATGTGCATGCTAGATTTTGTTGTTTCTATAATGATCCATAAACCCCACCCGGTTCAATATAGTAAAATAATGTCTTCAGAGTTGTAATGATTGCTAAATATAACAGTTCAACAGTAAACAAAAAGGTATTAAATGTAATAATAACATATGTATTCAAATGTTAAAAGTATTACATAAGATGTTATAAAATAATATTAAATAATGTAATAGGTTTGTAAAAAAATGTTTAAAATTAAGGGAAACTTGTAAATTATATAAATTACATTAAAACATTCTCTCATCAATGAATGAATGAAATGTATTGCAAAACAACTCATATAAAAAATAAATTTTAAATAATTAAATTAAAAAACATTTAGTCTATTTAGATATGAAATTCGAAAACAAACAAAAAATTCATGCAATTTAATAATTACAGTTGATTAATAGTTCAATCAATTAAATAATAAAAGTGTTTTTGAAATTCTTGTAATTAAAATAAATAGAGATGAATAAAAGTGTCAAAAATAAGATATTATAAAAGATACTAAAAAGAAGACCCAAGAGTGTTAACAACAAATCATAAAAACTTATATATGGTTACTTTTCTTGAAATCAGGCAAATTGGATTCACAATTTATTCCAGTTTCATTAAACTATCATTATGATGACTGAGTAAAAAAGAGAAAAAAACTGCCAACTGCTGAAATCTACCCTGGATCTCTATGTGGAACTTGGCCATACTATTTTTCAGACAAATAGAATATTACAATAACAAAATCAATGCTTAAAGTACTAATTTTAAAGACAGAAGATTGTTAAAGGATATTATAGCAACTTACAAATGAAGAATTATAGTAACTTACAAATAGTCAATTCGTATTTGTCATTGCAGAAAAAAACAAACTCTGTCTATAAAACTTTTCCTTTGTAAGTTAAAAAAACTGTTTGAACTGTTATCTCAATATATTAACCATTTTAAGTTTTATTTCAGATTATATTTAATACTAATAAACTATATTTTATAGTATTAATTTTTAAACAGGATGCAATGTTGTTTTTTTTACAACAAAGTTAACTGAAATAAATTGAGATACTTCCAAATCTCTAGTACTCGTTACAATACTTATCTGACAGCCAATCAGATGTCATGGATAGTTGTCCAAATGACATCCAAACCTAAACACACAACAAAGATTTTACGAGAAAAGGGCAGCCTTTTCTCTACTCTTCTTTCTATATATCTAAGCCAGTCATAAGCATTTAGGTTTGAAAGCTTGAAGCTTTAAATATCTTCACAATTAACTTACTGATTCTAAATCATAAATGTACAACATGAAATCCTACAATTTACTATATAGTAGTTTTTAGAATACCTAACAAGCAGTAAAGTATGTAATATTCACACTTCACTGCTTGTTATGTATTCTAAAAACTACTACATAGTAAATCGTAGGATTTTGTGTTGTACGTTTATGATTTAGACTCAGTGAGCTTATTGTGAAGATATTTAAAGCTTCAAGCTTTCAAACCTAAATGCTTATGAATGGCTTAGACATATAGAAAAAAAGTAGAGAAAAGGCTGCCCTTTTCTCATAAAATCTTTGTTGTGTGTTTAGGTTTGGATGTCATTTGGACACCTATCCATGACATCTGATTGGCTGTCAGATAAATATTGTAATGAGCAGTAGAGATTTGGCAGTATCTCAATTTATTTCAATTTTTCAACTATCTGCACTTTGCAAATTAAAATATTATTTACATACATTACTGCTTGTTACGCATTCTAAAAACTACTATGTAGTAAATCAATGGATTTTGCATTGTACATTTATGATTTAGACTCAGTGAGTAAATTGTGAAGATCTATTAAGCTTCAAGCTTTCAAACCTAAATGCTTTTGACTGGCTTAGATACATAGAAAGAAAAATAGAGAAAACGTTGCCTTTTCTTGTAAAATCTTTGTTGGGTGTTTAGGTTTGGATGCCATTTGGACAGCTATCCATGACATCTGATTGGCTGTCAGATAAGTATTGTAACAAGCGCTAGAGATTTGGCAGTATCTCAATTTATTTCAATTTTTCAACTATCTGCGCTTCGCAAATTAAAATATTATTTTAAAAAGTTAATTGCATTTTAAAGCAACTAAAGTAAAAAAAAAAGATTTTAAAAAATTGCTTCATCTTGTATTCACTATATACATATGTTATGATTTGTTAATATTTAAAAAAGTTTTCTTTAATGTGAAATTGTCAGATAAATAATCAAAAATGTAATTTTCATTTTAAATGCAATGTGCTTCCTAGTAAAATATGTAAATGCATCCAAAGTTAAATAATGAAAATAATATAATTATTACTATTTTAAGTTAAATGATTATTTTAAAGTTAGATTAAATTCATTTATATGTAAGTTAACCCTCTGAGAGTTATATTTTTGTATGCTAGAACCTATTATGCACATGCAATTATGAGATCACTGTTGAATGGTTATTACATTATATCTGTTAGATTTATACATCATTTTGTTTTATTAAAATACAAGTATAATGCATATACTTAACCTAGATGTAATTAAAGGGGATTTGAACCCAGACTTTCAATCATCTTTAATTACATCAAGGTTAAATATATACATGATAATTGTATTTTAATATTACATATTCAACCTGTATTCTGCCCACCCCTCTTCCATATACTTAAATGGACATATTAAGGCCCTACATATGAGGAGTCAGAATGACTTAAAGTCAACATGAATATGACTATAATATTGGCATCATCAAGAAGTTTGAGCAATCCATCATCAGGTTTTCAATGATATGAATGGCCAAAAAGTTGGACAGTGGAGAAGATTGAAGCTAGCCCATTAAAGTGTGCAGATTTGCTATCCTAATATAAACCAAGCACTGATTATATATATATGAGTGGGAGATGATGATCCAGATCTACTGATAAATGCTGGTTTAGCATGAAATATGCATATTGGAGATCTTTTATCTTTCTCACATGTATGTGGTCATGGGTATTGGTTATATTAGATAGAATGAATGATGGGAGCTTAACTGTCTGGGTTCAAATCCCCTTTAATCATTTTCTTTTGTAATTTTGGGGGTTTGATCCAAAGGACTACCTTAGTTAATTAAGGAGTATTACTAGTAAATCAAGATCAGATTCAAAGAACCACTTCACATAATTAGATTGGGTTATAGATAAATTGGGAGTCATACCTACAGTGTCTATTCCCTAGAGTTATCATTGTAAGAAAGGTGTATTAGTTATAATTATATCATACTAGATATATATGTGTATGATTATGCTATTAAGCTTATGATATGAATAAATTATATTTGAGGGTGGATATGCATATGATTATATTTGAGTTATATTAGAGTTCATGGATTTACTTTGTAGCAAATATGCTCAACTATAAAAAAACCGTTGTATTATAAAATTTAATTGAAGGATTAATATTGTTAAATTAATCAAAATAAACCTTGGGCACTTTATAAATAATTATGGTTTTCCACGTGCTTCTGAAAAAAATGAAAAGAGAAAAAAGAGATTGGAAAAATGGTTTTATTAAAAAAGCAAATTATATTTGTCTGACAATTATAATATTTTGTAATGAACTAGTGCTTTGTTATTGCTTTAAATAGTGTGTAAACTTCTTTATATGTAATATTGTCTGCACTGCTTATTTATTCAATGTCCATTTAATTGGGAGAAATTTATGTTCTGTGCGATCTAGTCTGGTATTTAAAATAATGAGTAGCTAGTGATCGACATCATAATATAAAAGAGAATATTTTCCAAGCTTAATATATAAGTATTAAATATGTGTGACTGTCTATTTCTAATGTTTAATATCAGATAGTGCCCAAGTCAATTAAATAAATATATATATAATTGAAACATACATAGTCTGACCATTAAAATATATTTAATCATAAAATCGTTTGTTTATCATATACACAATTTATGAGATAAACATTTACATTGTTGAATATCTCATAATAAATTAATATATCTAAAAATATGTCATTTGAATGGGATCCCGGGAGGATGTGCAAATTTTACAAAATATTCGATATTTGTGAGTTTTCAAAATAGCAGCCCCTATTTTTGAAACATATACAAAATTAATGTTAAATTAAAAAAAAAAAACAGATAAACTCCGATAAATTTCAATTTTTTTTTTTAGTTCCCCCAAAAACGTTTACAGAATTAATGTTAAATTAAAAAAAAAACCAAATAATTTGTGATAAATTTAATTGACAATCTTTATTACAATTTTTTTTATTAACTTCCGAAGATGTGCTAGTTATATTTACAAAAAATCAGTGGAAGCCTGCAATTTCTTGAAAATGTGTTCATCACATTTACAAGATGAGTTGAGGTCCTACAATCTACTGAAGATTATTACGTTTACTAAAAATGAATGGAAAGCCTGCAATCTCTCAAAGATGTGTTAGTTATGATTACAAAAATTAAACCAATATATGTATATATAAATATAATATTTAAAATTTATTCATGTTGGCACTATGCAAACCCTAATGGTTTTCAAAATCCCTACTATAAATATTACTATTGCAATAAAAATTCAAATATTGGTGCATGGTTCCCCACTGTGTTTTATTTTGCTATTTGGCTAGGTGCATAGTCTTTCAATGTTTTATATGTGCACACTGGTAGCTGGATCAACAAAGTTATACTAGTAATTCACTTGGAAATGTTAAAACCTTGCATGCCTTAATTCATCACTTTTATATGCCTTTCAGCAATCTGAATAAATTGAAGATCCCTTACTGATTTTTGTGCTTGAAAAAAGTTTCATCGATTTCACCAATTCTGTTAAGCTCTCTGATTTTGCATGATGGTTGAGATAAAAGGCCAGATGTGGTGATTGTTAATGAAAAACAAATAAACTCCAATAAATTTCATTAACAATCTTTATTTCAATTTTTTTATTTCTGCCAAAAACGTTTACAAAATGAGTGGAAAGCCTACAATCCCCTGAAGCCATGTTTGTTAAATTAAAAAAAAAAGTAATAAATTTCAATAAATTTAATTCACAATCTTTATTTGAATTTTTTTAATTTACTTCCTGAAGTTACATTAGTTATATTTACAAAAAAAAAAAAAAGTTGGAGGACCTATGTTCTTCCGAAGATGTTTTAGTTATGTTTACAAAAAAATGAACCAAAAAATATATGGTACTTGGGTATTATTCCTGCAACAATGAAGGGATAGGAGGCCTTTTCACATATGTGATAAAGGAGTAATCTTGTGAATGTCAAAGAAACCTTGCAATTTGAGTGTTATTTTTCATTGAAAAACGTTTTTAGACATACAGAAAACATGTTTATATTGGTGCCTTTTTAAGATTTTTGCATATTTAATTCTGCATTGTTAGTTCTATTCAATTTTTTTTCATTAAAACGTTTGTTCTTTAAATTTCAAGTTCGTTTGTTAGTTAATTCTGCATTTTTTATTCTGCTGTTTTTTCAAATTTAATTTCAACTTTGTTATTTACTTTGGCATTTTTTGGATTTTTTGATCTTCAAAGTTTGTTTTGTGTTTTTTCATCTTGAATTTTAAGTTTTCATCTTCTTGTTGATTAATTCTTTTTTGTTAATAGTGTTTCTTTCTTGAATAAAAGGATGACAATTTGGAAGCTGCCGACTACCGAAAAGAAGGCCATTCTTTATTTTCAACAACAAGGCATCCACCATTAGTAAAAATGTATCATAATGGTCACAGTATGATTTTCTACCATACCTCTGACAAACAGTGATGTTGAAATATTGCAGGTTGCTTGCCATTTGTAAGGGAATGTGGTTGGAAGGTTCCATGATCCCATTCCTAACCACCATCTGCTTCATTTACAGTTGGGCTCATTAGTTAACTTCTCTCAAATGAGAGGAAAATGAGCTTGGATTAGCAAACAAAACCATCATAGACTGAAACAATTATATGAGGGAAGTTTTCAACACTGCCATGCTTCAACGAGGAATACTTAAAATTGGAAGGCCAGGCAAAACTATTAAAATTGATGAAAGTCTTTTTTCCAAATAAAAAAATCAACATGGCAAAATTCTTCCAGAACAGTGGATTTTTGTTGAATTATGTTGAGAGACAGAGCAATGTTTTATCATCAGAATAAAAGGTAGAAGTGTGGACACTCTGATGGAAGCCATCAAAGACAATGTACAAGAATTCCCTCAATATACTCTGACTTCTGGAAGGTGTACAAAATAAAAGAACTCACAGCTGCTGGTTACAAGCACTTTCATGCTTTATCCACTTCAAAAGTTCCATCGCAAAGTTATAGTTTTAAAAGAATACAATTTAAAGGTTTTATATATATATGTCATATTATTATTACTATTTGCGGAATATTCCGTGTAGTGAAAAAGCTAAATGCTGACGTTTCAGTACAATATCAAGTACCTTCCTCAGAGTGTCCTCTTTCTCAAATCATAAGAATGCACATGAGATTTAAAATCGTTTTTATCGTTTTCTTTCTCCTCATATTTAAATTCTATTGGTTGAGAAGTTTTAAAATTTATTTTCTTCTCCAATAACTTCTTCCAAATGTTGTTAATCTTCTTTAATTCACACCTTTCATTTCTCAAATCATAAGAATGCACATGTTATTTAAAATCGTTTTTATCATTTTCTTTCTCCTCATATTTAAATTCTATTGGTTGAGAAGTTTTAAAATTTATTTTCTCTTCCAATAACTTCTTCCAAATGTTGTTAATCTTCTTTAAATCACACCTTTCAGTCCCAAAAGCATAAATGAAAGGTGTGAATTAAAAAAGATTAACAACATTTGGAAGAAGTTATTGGAAGAGAAAATAAATTTTAAAACTTCTCAACCAATAGAATTTAAATATGAGGAGAAAGAAAACGATAAAAACGATTTTAAATCTCACGTGCATTCTTATGATTTGAGAAAGAGGACGCTCTGAGGAAGGTATTTGATATTGTACTGAAACATCAGCATTTAGCTTTTTCACTACACGGAATATCCCGCAAATAGTAATAATAATATGACATCTTTTATCCGTGAAAATATTAGAATATATATATATATATATATTTATGTCTTAAGAGTATGTGCAATAACACACATATCTCATTTACATGTTAAAGTTCTATGATTTTTATTTTGAAAAGATTTTTGGTTAAAATCTATTTTCTTTTTTTTTTTTTATCTATTTGTAAAAACATTCTAATTTAAAAGTTTTAATCTTTTGGAAAAAGCATTCTAATTTTGAAAAGTTTTTAATTGCATTATTGGGTCTTTTATTTTGATTTTAATTTGTTTTTAAAAGCTAAGTCTTATTTTTCCATTTATTTTTTAAAAATTATGATTAAGCCTGAGATAGAGATTTGCCCTGGGCAAAAATTCTAATTAAAGATGACGCAGGAGATAAGAGTGCACATAAATAGCCCTGGGATTTCAGACTAATTATTATTCAGCTTATCATTTTTATTCTGTTTATTTGCATTGATTCAGCTTTGAATATAATACTAGTAAGATGAATTCATATTGTCATGCCACCATAAATTTCTAATACTGCTGTCCACAATTGTATATGGCCATTGAGAATAATACCTTTTGCTATAAGCTAATAGAAAGTTCTACAGAGAGTATATTACTGATTACCATTTTTTAAATTGGATTCTCTATAGAATGCCAAAACTACATGCTATGTGGAGTCTTACCTACAATATGCTGTGCAAAATCAACTCAAAGATGAGTCACAGATTCCAGTGTTCTTTCAAGATCATGCCATAAAAGCTTAAATAAGAACTGATTCAGAGCCCTTGCCTTCATACTCCTACCAAAGAGATATAAATCAAAAGCCTTCATGATGGATTTGAATTAGAAAAAACCTTGTGCACCCCACTGGAGGAAATCCAACAGACTTACATTAGGTCTCAAGATAAAAGATTTTCATATTCTAACCAGAGTCTCTCTTAAAACCTCAACTTAATCTTCAAAGCAACTTGTTTTTAGTATAAATTTTGAATATTTCTTCAATATTTTAATTATTTTATGTATTTTTTTATTATTGTAGTTAGAGTGTGTAGTGGGCTCTTAGTTTTTAAGATTCCATATTTTTTTAAAAATTTATTTATCTGGGAGTATATTGCAAGTTTCTATTTTTATATGCTTACTTTTTTATTATTATTTATATTACTAACCATTGATAAATGCCTTGGCAGACATTCATAATTTTCTTTTAACTTACCTGTCTCTTTTTGTTATACTGTAATTTATTTAGTGAAGCTTGGTTTGCATTTTCAGCAGACCATAAACCTTTTGGCTGGTGGTTTATCAAGTATAGTGTCCGGTTTTTCCTAAATCAGAGATTTTATTTCCTTCTATTGAAGATTACATATGTTATGTTTTCTTGTCTTGTATTGGAGTTAATCTTGATGATCTTGAACTTGGTCATTCATGAGCTGTTCTGCAGACATATGATGTTCTGAGTCTCAATGTTTCTTTTCCGGGCTAAGAAAAGCTCACCTGCACTGTTTCATTGTATTCTCTACAAGACCACTTTGTTTCAAAATCTCTAAATAGGGAAACTGGAATTAGTTTATATAAATTGCTAGCAGGAAGAAATTATAAATCTCTTTTTAAATCTTAGATGAGAAAAAGAACTTATCTGTTCAGGGTGTTTAATGCTTCAATACTCACATACACTCTTTGATAAATATGCTAGAGAAATCTAGAACAAACTTGCATATTTTGTTTGCCTGGGATTTATTATTGTAAATTTAAAAAACTATGAAATTATTTAAAATTTATTTGACTGATGTTTGTCTCTCTATTCTTTTCTCAATTGTCTGAACAATGTTAAAGATCTCTTTCTCTCCCTGGGTCAAGCTGGTAGCATTCATAATTATCATTAAGTTTTGGATCACCATAAATTAAATTTTCTAGGTAGTAGGTGATGTAGTAGCACCCTCGGTGATCAAAAGAAGTGAAGAAGTGACTGGTACATTACATATAACTTCGAGAATCCTGAAACTGAGGTTCACATACAAAACATTGAACACCTATGAGACTCTGCCAAATGGTGAAATAAACAGCAATGAGACATATCAAGGCAAGATCTTGACTCATACCTGGCAGAATCATGTGGCATAGATTTCACAGCATGTACAGTGCAATTATGTGCTCAGTAATGATTGGGGGGGTCCATTTTAAATCTCCATTTTGTCTGTAAGAAGTCAATTCCAAATTAGTTCTTTCAACTACATGAGAAGTTCTTATTAGAGCCAGTAAGTAGCATCTGTGTAGATGAAATGTTTTGATATGTGTTTTTAAAAAAATATTTCTACACATTTTTTGAAATAAATTTAATTCAGTGTCAAAGCATCATATATATTTCTATGTACATGTCTATTTCATATATATATATATGATATATATATATATATATATGAAATAGATATATAACCATAGATATATATATTTGAACTCATTTATTAGGTTACAATATATATTCTTTTAAAAATATATATCTTGGTTATTAGTCCTGCAACATAGACCACATATTGCTGGGACTTTTTCACATTTGTATTGAAGCTGCAGATAACTTTGTAAATGGTTCCCAAAATAACAACATTACAAAGTTACCAGTGCATTGATACGAATAAGAAAAGGTGCAACATTTTGTCTGTATTGCAGGAATAATAGCCAACTACCCTTTATTTTGCCTCTCTTTTAACCATTTAGTTTTGTTTTCCCATTCATTTACACTGCAAGATTTAATTTTAATAAAATATGCATATGACTGTGTTCAACACAAACTTTTTAGCAAGTGAATTATTCTGGGTAAAAAGCATCTTTCTAATCTTAGGATCCTACAAAATTAGTAGTTTGAAAGAGTTTTATTTCTTTAAAGCTTAATTTTTTATCAATGAATCATTTTTATTTAAATCTGTTGGCTGATTAGCACTTTCCACAGCTCTTGGGTTGGTAAATAGGCTATTGGTCCAGAGATGCATTTTGCCTTGTAGGATGGCTGCAGGCAAATTATAAGATATTTTCAAAGCTATATATTCTATATTTCAGTTGCTAAATTTCTAATTGATGATAATAATTCAAATAAAGTAAAACAATTTATAAATAAAATCACTGAAGAATAATGTTTCTTATAGTCATTCATTGCTGTTTTGCTTACTTTCTCTAGTAAACTCAAGGCTAGCTTCTTCTTGAAGAATTCCTGATAATTTTTGAGAATGTCTTTAAGCACTGAATTCCACTTTTAACTATTTCATTTGCAACAGCAAATGGAAAGAAACTAAATAAGAAACTATATTTAACAAATAACTGTATGTTTGTTTTCATCCCTTATATACTTCTTTTGTCATCACATGTTATTTCTGTATGACAATATGAACTACTGAAAACATGTTGATTGGTCATCTGAATATGATATGCATTGCTTTTTTTTATCAATCTCTAGTTAATAAATCATTTAATTAACCAAAGTGATTACAAAGGAAAAAATAATTGAAATTATTATTTCTTTTTTTTATATTTGAACATTATTTTTGGTTTTACAAAATTGAAAGGTAAATCTAAAATATATGTAAAATTATCTTTACATAATTATTAAAAGTTCTTTAAAAACCTCTATTAAACACATAGATATAATTCATTTCAAAATAACTCAGTTTCAAATTTAGACATTAATTTCAATAATCTTACACAAATAATATCTGAAATAATTATGAACATTACAAATCATTTTGTGGGATGAAACCTTTAGCTTTACACTAAAAATACAATATAATTAGTTCCTTTTTCTTCTTACTTCAATAAATATGAATTTTAACTAATATTGCTTTACAGGATTTTAATTATCATTACTAAATTTTAAACAGAAACATTACTTTAAAATCCCTAAAACTATTAAAATAATTCAAAATTATATGGTAGTAAGACAGTATAAAAGGTTTCATTTTTCTTTATATATATATATATTAATAATATGCAAACTTATAAATAAATATTAGAAAATACAGTAATTAAAATTTGTTTAAAAAAAAACAAAAAATATAAATGTCATTTAGGAGCATTTCAACTAACTCATAGTCTTTGTCAACTAATACTTTGAACTCAAATTTCTATTTATCTTTCTATCATCCATATTTTATTATTATAGATACAATTTAAACTTCAATATTTTTCTGTTTCAATAAAATAATAAGAACAATAACTGCAATATGCAGAAAATAACATATTAAAGCTATCTATTTTAAAAATGTCCATAATAAAAGCAATAATAATTTCTTTTTAATAAAACTTAATTATTCTTTTTATATCTCAGAAATCCTTTCATCTAACTTACTCCATGTTAAAATTAACATTGTATATTGTTCTATGTTTTGATTCCAAATGTTAATATGAATATTTTTATTAAGATTCAACTAATCATAATGGGATATATATTTATTATAAAGTGATTAAATCAGTTCTCTAATATTTTTGTGATGCAGTTCTGTCAGTCTCATTAACTATGAACATCATTTGTTTTGCTTCTTTTACTGAGAAAATCTTTCCTCACCCATTCTATAGATGTAAGCCATAATAAGAAAAATAATTTATTTATATAAAAAGTACCTACATTTTTTTTAATTTCATGATATTTAATGTTTATTATTTATAAATAAAAATGTCATTTATATCTATATATATATATTGTAAATATTCAAAATATAAAACTTCAAGAGGAATATCATGCCATATGGTTTAAGTTTATTTAATATCAAATAAAATATCACAATTTTTTCCCTAAATTATCAAAATATGTATAATAAAAATATGCTAAAAATAACTTTCTTAACAATTATATTAAAAAATGAACTTATGCACATAGAAAGTCATTGGAAAAATAGCAAATCTGCTAAACGTTCAAAGTAAAGAATTAAAACATTTGTCATAAAACCAGAAAAATATTCTAAAGTATTGTAATAATATAAAAAATTAAAAAAATGACGATTAACAAATATTAAATATGTGTATATTAAAACAAACAACAAACAGTATAATATATATATAGACAAATTTCTTCAAATTAAAACTAAAAAAAATAATTTATTCATTATATTAACAGTATTATATAAATTTATTTATTGATCTATTTATTTCTCTGCCAGTATAAAAACTTAAAAGAAAAACAAGATTCGTCATTTAGAAAAAAAAAAAATCTTTAAAACGTTTTATAAGATATACTCCTACATACAATAATAAATAACTTAAAAAAACAAAACAAATATGTACTATTCATGTGATGCTACAAAATAATCAATCTATTTACATAAACTTTAAAGTAGATTAATTAAATATTGTTTAAAATCAAACAATTAAAAACAAACACTCAGATTTCTATTATTTAAAATCAATATATTGACAGTTGATTCATTTTCATATATAAATAATATATATGTAAATATTGAATCAGCCCATTTTCCAAACATTGCTAATATCAATGCATCAGCCTGTTTAATAAATTACATATGCTACTTTAGATCTTATAAAGATGTCAAGTCTAATATGTGATATTATTCAGGCTAAACCTCAAATCTAATAAAAATGCTAAGTAAGAACTCTTACAATATGGCAAATGTTAAACTTCACATCAAAAAGATAAATTCTACTCATTTTAAAACTATTCTGAAAGAATAATCTATAGTCAAATTTGAAATAAGTAAATAATACAGCATTTAAAACAATAAGTATATAATAGATAAATTTTTCAAATGATGGATACCAGTTCTCTTGCTAAATAACAAGCACATGTAAAATGATCATTTACAAAATTTTGGATCTTATAAAGATGTCAAGAAATAGATAAGTAAGTAGGTAGAGAAATTGATAGAGAGTTAGGTAGGTAAGTAAATAAATAAAGATAGACAGGTAAATAGGTAATTAGACAGACAGACAAATAGATAGATGATGAATGGAGTAGACAGATAAATAGGTAGACAAATAGAATATACAGATAAAATTAAGATTTTTTCTATAATACTTTTTATGTATATATAATGCATTAAAAATAAAAACTTTTTGGGGTAGTACCAAGTATAGTTTTCTGTATAGAGAAATCATTTTGTCCAGCACACAAAGAATCCTACTTAAAGTTTTTGAATTGTTTAACAAAATCTTCATTTACTAAAACAAGAAATTCCTTCATTGAATTAGGTTACCAATATTTTGCCAAAATCACATTCCTTTTTGTCAAAGTCTGTAATAGAGAACTACTGTGTCTCAAGTAATAACAATATTGCATGTGAATTAAATATCATTCGTTCATATATGTATGTGATGGTTATTCAATCAGAATTGAAGATGGATTAATAAAAATTTCTGTATTTTCTTTTATTTTACTATCAGTTTATTTATTAAAAATGATTTTAGAAGGATAGGAGAGACATAAAATGGTGGGTTTCCACATGACTGTAATACAGTATATTTTATCACATTTGTTTGAACTTAGTCTTTTTAAAATTTCAATAAACTGACTTATAGTCTTTAAAGCATATTTTTCAAAAATAGGTAGCATTTTAGTAACCTCAGAGTTAGAGATGTTGTCAATTTCTACAAAGAAAAATGTGATGTAAAAGGTGGTATAATCAATTTTTGATTAAAGACACTTTTATGCCCTCTAACTCTGATACCAATGAGACTATTTTATTGATCCACATAGACTTTTGGACATTGTGTACATGAATTCATAGATACCTTAGTGTTGCAAAAGTATTCAAACTTTAGACTTATGAAAAAAACTCATCAAGTTTTTTTTTGCAAATATAAAAAAATACTCTTAATGTTGAAACAGTTGTCTATTAATAGTACTAGTGACCTCTTTATTATAAGGTAAAACAATTCTAAAACTCACTGAAAAATTCTTAGCTTCACTATCTTTTCCCTTCCTGGTATTGCTAGTCTTATATATATTTTTACTGTAACTATTAGAGAGTAGAATACTTTTAGTTAGTGCAATTTCTTGAGAAATACAATTCTTATCAGACAAACTATATGCTCTCATCAAAAGATTTTTTGCCTCATAAAATATATGAACAAGATAATGATAATTAAAATTGGGATTTCTGTTCTATGAGATTTTAAATTTCTTCAAATAAAATTTCTCTATTGGAGAAAAAATTTAATTATACATTGACTTCTAAATGTATTCCAGTTGGAAATTGTATTTGTAACAGGGATTCTTTCTTAAAATATATAGACTCCAATGACAATCTTATTAGATTTGAAGTTTGTATGTTTTAAAAAATATAAAACCTCCAAAATTAATTTATCTAGGGGAGAATTTGTTGTTCATAAATTAAAAAGTCATGATTCTATTGCTATCATACCACAAAATGAAGAAAATTTGACTTCTGTATTTGATCATTTATATTATATGATAAGATTTTAAATTTATAAAAATATGGCATATATAAAAAGATTGTTAGAGATTCTCTAACATATTTATAAAAAAAAACTTTTTATCCAACATTGCAGCATCTATGGAAGATATAAAAATTAAAATTTCTCAAAGAAAGTTCCTCATCTTATACTCTAAATTTTATGGTTCATCTAAAATACATAAACCTGAGATACCATTGACATGTATTGTGTGTATTATAGGTTATCCCACAGATCCTGTGACTCAATTTTTAGCCAATGTTTGCAGCCATAAACATATTAACATTCCAATTAGAATTGGAAATTCAGCAATTTTATTTCAATTATTAAAAATGTAATTATATAGAACATCAGCCCAGAGAATTTGGTCAAAGATATGTAAAAAATACTGTAAACAAATGTTTTTTAAATTTCATTCATAGTATCATTTATTGAGATATTTTGCTATTTTTGTATATAAATTTGTAATTACCCATGATTTTAATACATTGGTGTCTTAATTTAAAAATATTAAAAAAAGTCAATAATATCAAATAAAAGCACAATAAAAAAACTTTTAACATTATCCAATTTCTTCTTTTATTATGGATGCCTGTGGCCATTTGCAATGTTATTTTGAGAATGTTTTTGAAGTAACCAAAAACATTATTTTTTTGTGAAGTTTATTAAGATTTATGATTATTTTTACACAACATATATGTAAGAACTATTAAAAATTAAAATAATACATTATTACATTCTTATTTTATACATAATTTTATTTTAAAAAATAAAAAATAACTTCTAGTACAATGTTAACAAACAAAATCATGGCATTCTTATCAGTCCACATTATGAAAATAATAGCTAATACATCACTACCACCACTGCTTTAAAATAATAATGAGATATTTTAGAAATTAGGAAACAATTTTAATATTTTAAAACAGAATTTGATAGATTTAACAAATATTAATAATTTGTGTTTGCATTTTGAATACAAGCTTAAAATATTTTTTGTTCATTTTCTATAAGTTGCTCTGCTCTGCCAAGTGTTAAATGATGTAGTACTTTTTGTTATCATTTACAATCTCATTTCTTCAATGTTTGTAAAGTTAAAATATAAATTTTTAGAATTTATTTTGTTTGAAAATATATATTACTACTAAATCAAGTTAAATTTATGGAAATAGAGTAATGGTTTAATACTAAAATCAAAAGTTGGAATACAAAAAATTTCACTAAGGAAAACAGTTAAATCTGACAATATGTAGAAGAGTTAAGGCTTTCTAAAACTAATTTATTGATCAGTTTTGATATCTTTTCTTTATTTACCAAGTATTCCTGTTAAAGAGACTATATCTGTTATGGTTTAGTACAATAATTTGTCTGATTTTATTATTTCATTGACATAACATAGCATTGAGAATAGATTTTCTATTTACAGTTCTCAAAAAATAAAGCAAATTAAAGAGCAAATTTCTATGGGCTCTCCATTATCACCTATAGTTGCTGTTTCTTCATTAGTAATTTTGATACTCAAGTATTGAATGCAGTTATTAAGATATCTTCCATTTGGTTCAGATATATGGATGACATTATGTTATTGATGCTTTGAATTCTTTTTAATAGATGGCATCCTAATACATTCTAATATTAAAATTACTATGGAAATTGAAAAAAAAAATATTTCTTTTCTAGATATTTTAATTGTCATAAAACCTGCTCACCTTTTGTCAATATTTATTTATAAAAAATCCATTCATAGAAATAAATAATTCAATTTTTAATTCTCATCGTTATCCTGCTCATATATTTTCTATGGCAAAAAATCTTTTGATGAGAATGTATAGTTGGTTTGATAAGAACTATCTTGTTCAAGATATGGCATTAAGTAAAAATATTCTACTGTCTAATAGTTACAGTAAAACATTATATATAAGATTTTACATAATATTGATGCCAGGAAGAGAAAAGATAGTCAGTTGATAATTCTTTAATTTGGTCATGGAATTGTTTTACATTATATCAAAGAGACCACTGATAAGATTATTAGCTGGCTGACTAATTTCACTACTTTTTTCACTTAGCAAAAAAACTTGACTTTTCCCCATAAGCCTAAAGACTGAGTGCTTTTACAATACAAAGTGTCTATGAAATTCTTTGTGAACAGTGCTCAAAAAGCTATGTGTTTCAATTGAATATACACATTAGTTTCAGAGTTAGTGAACATAAAATGCCTTTATACACTCATTTTTTAGAAATTGCCCACACCCCTGATTTGATAGTACTAAAATACTAGTTATTTTTTAAAAAAATATGATTTAGGAACTATGAGAGGGTCTATTAAAATTTTAAAAAGACTAAACAGTTTAAATAAATGTGATGAATGGAAAAAAAATATGCCTTTCTTCTCATTATAAAATTGTTTTCAATAAATCAGTTAACAGTAAAACAAAAACAGAAAATTCTATTTATCCATCTTCTATTCTGATTGGACAATCATCAAATATACATATAAATGAACAGTATTTAATTCATGCACAATCTCATTATTTCTTGAGACACAGTAATTCTTCATTAAATGAATATGACTTCGTTAAAACATTGGTAACAGAGAAGGAATTTTCTGTTTCGGTGGATGAAAATCTTGTTGAAGAATTAAAAATCTTTAAACAGGATTCTTTGTGTGCTGGACAGAATAATTTCCCTATGTAAACTAATACACAGTACGAACCAATTTTTTATTTTCATATTATAATCATGAAAATCATTGTTATAGTATATATTGTAATATATATATATATATGTTAAAATGAAGATTTGCACGGGTTAAATATATAAAATACATATTTTGCGGGTTCATCCGTGTTAAAAACTTTTAATATTAATATACTGACATTTCGACTTGGTCACACAAGCCATCCACAGAGTTATAAAAGGTAGAAAGACAGTTGTAGAGGCGCTACAATCACTGATTTAAATAAAATGTTAAAATTCCACCAATAGCAAAAAATGTTAAATTTAGGAATGTTTTTTAAAAAAATCTTTCCAAATAGGAGGAAGTTTACATGTATCATCTCGCTTATTGATACAATCTGGCCTTCATATATATATATATATATATATATATATGAAGGCCAGATATGTAAGGTCACATACATATATATATATATATATATATATATATATTGTGACCTTCTGGTTTGGCACCAGAAATATTCATTATAGTTGTGTGGTAGTATATCAGTAACATCTGATATTATCCTCTTTAAAAAAAAAAAAGAAATAACGTGAAATTTTTAAAAAAAATTATTTTGACTTAAAACTGTAATTAGAAATAAGTGTAGGTGTAATTAAAAAAATTTCTTAAATGTTTAGTATCTTATTTTAGGGTATAATCAATGATAGAATAGGGGGGGTAGTTTATTATATGCATAATCAGTACAGTTTAAGTTGATGCTTACTTGTTTTATTTGTTCATAAAGCAGTATTCAGATTTGTTAGAATGATTTTCTAGTTCATTTGTTTTATACATTTTAATTTATAGCATGAACAGTAAAATATGTTTCACTCATCATCATTCACATTGTCATTTCAGTCATATCAGTGTAATACCTATAGCATATTACTACTGAATATTCATGCATTATCCAACTTCATTTTTCATTCATATGTTTCATTAAATCATTAAATATCCCACATCACATTCAAATATTTAATTTTATAAATAATAGTATTAAAAACTAGCTTAATTACATTTTAAATAAATCAATGGATTATGGACTGGTGGATTATTTAATGACAAATACTGTAAAATATTTTATTTATTAAAACAATTGTCATCAGTTTTATTCTACTGCTTTAAAAATATTTAATTATTAGTTCAATATTTTTTTTTATTTATTTAAAAGACAAAATAATTTTTTTTATTTCTCTATTATTTTTTTTTTACTTTCACAAGTTTCTTGCATAAATTAAGTAAGTTGCAAGGGAAGGGGCAGACTGACAATCTTTTTCTGGTGATGTCAAATATCGTAAACTATTGGAAGAGAGAAATGTGATGTAATTATTATTAAAAAATCTATAAAAGGGCAATCATAATTACTTTTAAGAGGGCAATCATAATTATTTTTAAGAGAGCAATCATAATTACTTTTAGAGGGCAATTATAACCAACTAAGGACAACTACAATTAAGTTTTATTTAACAGAGTTTAATAGTACAATTATTTTTCCTCTTCCAAAGTTCGAGTTGAAAATTTAAAATATAGTATTTGTTTACGAAAATGTGTACTTAAAACCACTAAGAGATACGTCAATTTGTGCTCTCAGCTGATTGTTTAAATTTTCTCACCGTTATGCTAAAATACATGTAAGTGTTATATTATATTATTCAAGATAAATTGTTATTGTTTAAGAAAATGGGAATGCGTGATAGGATTATAAAATTATTTTATTTAAATTTAAACTTAACAGGAAAGAATAGAAGAATGTTTGTTTATTTTTTAAAATTTAATTTCTTAAGTTTTAATCATATTATGAATGGAATAATTGTAACATGCGTCGTTTATATATGGAAAAGGTGTGAACTTTTATTGAACATTTCCAGAACTCTATTAAATAAGTTTAATGCTAAGTATAAAGGAAAATTCAAAATATACACAAGAATTATATAATTTTATCGTCATATTTATTGAAAAAGTGGATAATTATTTCTACTTTTACCTATTGAAGGAAATAAAGATTAAATGTGCAAATGAGTGGACTATTGATATTTACATGTTTCCTAAAACCAATAAGAGAAATAAATTATAAAGTGGATAAATTTATATGTTTCCACTTTATTAAATGCATTTTAAATTCTATGAATGAAATATGAAATATTACTTTATACGTTGTAAAATGTGCATTGCCTAATAATGTTTCCTAATACATAGCATCAACAGTAATTCATAGCTAACAGCTAGAACATTGAATCTGTTATTTTAAATTAAAAGTAACATTGTTTCATTTTTATCTGCAGAAATATGCCGTTTTTGTGTCAATATTTATCTTTGTGCATTATAATTATTATCCTTATTTATTTGGCAACATGACAAGGAAAGTCATGTAAAAACTATTTATAAACTTTTCATTTCGTTTAAAAAAAAAAAAGAACTTTATTTTATTTAATAGTATTTAGAAAGTTAATGCTAATTTAAGAATGTTTAGTATATGTATTATTATATTTTGTTCTACTAGAACGTCTCAGTAAATGTATGATAATGGAAAATCATACAAGGTATTTTTTTATTATTATTTTAATATGAGGTTTGGTCCTGTGTTACACACGTGATAAACAAATGGAAGAATCCATTTATAGTTTAATAGGGGTGAATAATTATTTTAAAAGAGTTCATTATATTAAATCTTACTGTATATATATATATATATATATAAATTAGAAAACCATTATTTTCAATAATTATTTCATCTATAATATACAACTTTATTATTTATCTAGGTTCAATTTTACTTTAGATTTGTGCCAATATCAATGCATTTAAAAAAATTATTTTGTCTTGCTTTGCCCACAGTAATTATTACTTTATTTTCCAACTGTTCTTAGAACATTATCAAGTCCTAAATATTGTCAGATATGAGATATTTATTCTTAATTAATTCTAGCAGTAATAATTAATATTTTAACAGTAATTCTTTGCGTACTGTAATTTTAAATGGTCTGTGTATCATTATGCTTATATATGTGTGTGTCCATTATTAAACTTATTTATAATTATATGTAATTGCAAGTAAAAATAATTTTACATCAATTGGATTCAGAGGAAAGGGGATGATCAATCATTTTGAAGGATTAGAAAGTTATTTAAGTGAGAATTATTATTTCTTTGTTATGTGTGAATGAAAAGTATTTTAGTGGCTATATGCTATAAAGTTCACAATGTTTTATAGTATATTTTATGGGATTGAGTAAGTGTCTTTGTTATTTGAATATTTAATATGGGTAGTTTTCCCAGTGTAGTGTAGTGTATGGGATCGAGTAATCCCTTTCTTTTCCATGTATTGTAGTATTTTGATAGGAGTGGATTGAATCCTTTTATATTTGATATGAAGAATTAAATGCATATGAATCTAGATATGTTATCTCCCTGATTTTCATTTGGTGATGAGTTATTCCACCAGTTATTTAGTCTTAAAAATAGACTTGGGAGTTATTGTTGTATTTATCTGATTTGAATTATAGAAATCTTTTATCCCATGTGTATATTGGATGTTTTCCAGCTTATGCTATAGCCAAGTGTTTGATAGTTTATGGATAAAAAAGAAGAATAAAAGGAGAGTATAGTGTCTCACAAAACAGCTGTATTGTAGTTAATAAATACAGCTTGATTGGTCTTTGCCTTTGTCTGTATTATGATTATATTGTAACATCATAAGCAAATTGATTAGACTGATTAACGTTAATTACTTATTTTCTTTGACGCACAGCATAATACAGATTCATGCACAAATTGTTAGTTGTGAGATAAAAGAATTCATTATTAATGTATAACTTTATTTATCATTTTAAAACATTTTGTAGTGATCCTTTAGGCTTCATCTAATTGATTTTTATCATTTAATCATAATTTGAGTAAGTAATCAAGCAAAGATAAGACATAGTTAATGAATACAATGATTTACTTTTATTTTGGCAAAGCAGAACCTAGTTATTCAATAGAATACTTTACTTCAAAATTACAAAAAAAAAATACATTTAATTAATAGAAGTATTTATTTTCTTTGGTAAGATAGTCCAATATTATTTTTAGTTTTCAATCCCCTTATTTTAATTTTAGTTAAAATACATTTAAAGTAAAATGCAAAATCTTAAGTTTATTCAGTGTAATTAGAATATTAATTCATGTTGTTGTCATAAATTTTAATTGGTAAATGAGTGTTATCAAGCAAAATGCTGAATATAAGATAATAAGGTAATCAGTTACTAGAAATGTAAGGTCATATTTCATCATTTTTGTATAAGTCTATCAGAAATCACTGATAGCTAAAAAAGCCATTTCTTTTATAGTAAATGATATGGATTTATTTAGCTCATTTAATGTTAAAAATAAAAATGTTTTACCAATCTATCAGAATGCTCTGATAAATGAAATGTAGTAGATTTAAAAAGTTAAAAGATTATGTGGTATTATTTATCCTTGTATAAACTGTAACTCATGATACTAAATCCCTTTGAATTGTGTTCATACCAATGAAAGAAAAAGTAAATGTTTGTTTAACTATTTTCTATTTGATCAATAAATATTTTGTTATTTAAATTTGTATTTAGAGTTTCTTCTCTAGCATTCATTCCTGTTCCATACTTCCACACATACTTACACATTTATTTTATTTAATGTGACATAATTGCATTTTTATTTAATTATGATAAATCTCTAGATATGATGATATTGATTTCCTTGATTCAAACACTATATGAGATGCCAATTATCTACCGATCATTTTAAAGGGGTTTTGTTATTTAATAATTGTTTAGATGATGAATTGAAATCAAAATGTGCCCTATTTCTTTCATTATCTAACTGCAAGTATTTAATTAGAGTATTGTTTGGTTTGTAATATTATTTTCATAGTGTTCAGTAATAATATTGAGACACAGAAGTGTTAGATCAAGCCATACCATAAGTTAATTCCCTGAGATCTTCAATTTTAATTCAGATTAGATAATAAATTCAGTTAATTAGATTAGATTAGTATAATTAAAAATTTAGTAGTGATAGGTTTAGTTTGAGTTTAGATCTAGTGAGTTATACATTACAATTTCTAAAATATTATTTTTTTATTTTAGTTATTAGTTTAATTGTATAATATGATAGAGGTTGTTCAGTGCATATGGATGATGGGAAGAGGTGAAATATACATTATAATTAGTTAATTTTAGCTGGTAGAATTTTACCAATTTAATTTTTGTTTACCATAGAACTTGATAGATGTTTATTCCTATTAGTTATAATATTTTCTCCCACATCTAATGTACATTGTACACCTCATACACCTCTGTATCCCTCAACTGAGTTTGTTTTAGGTGAAATTTTAATTAAGAGCCTCATGAGTAAATTTAGAATAAAGTTAGATTGATAATTTATTCTATGATCCATAGAATTGGCACCCCCGGGTAATTGATAGTGTTGGTGATAGGTGTGAGGGGTTACAATATATATATATATATATATATATTGTATCACACCTATCACACATATATATATATATATATATATATATATATGTGTGTGTGAGAAAGAAAATGGAATTACAACAAGTGTTAAACAGTATAAAAATAATTTTAAATTAAGTGAATTTAAATTTAAAACACTTGTTTCTTTCTTTGTTTTTAATTTCTCTACCATATAATTAATTTCTCAATATTTTTGAAAAACTATATATCAGGTGTATATTTTTTAAAAAAAATCGTAACTGGTAAAATTAATCAATAATTTAGTGTTTATGCCTGTTGAGATAATAAAAGAAAAAAACTATTTTATTCAGTTTTTTATTTTGAAAAAAAAAAACAACTTTTTATTTATATATAAAAACACACATACACATTAAAATATAACATACATGTTGTGTATATTGATCTTTGGCATGCGCACACACACACACACACACACACATATATATATATTGTAACAGTCAGAATCGTCTATCTCGCTAACACACTGCAGAATTCAAACCCAGACACAAAACTGAACATTCTAGGAGGGGTTGCCTTCTAGATATACTAAGTTCGAATCTAAAGCCCAAATTTCACAGTGCCATCTACATGACCACGAATCTGATGCCACTACTAGTACGACCTTTGACCGGTGCCTGGTGGTCAGGGATAAACAAAAGACTCTATATGAAAAGAAGTTTGGGTGGCTAATTAACGTCTATGGATTTACAAAAGAAATGCAGAAAATATATATATAGACCGAGACAGTGATAGGGATCAAATAAAATAAGAGATCAAATTTAGTTTTAAATAATTTCACAAAATTTATTTAAATAAAATATATATATAATGCCACTGTCTGCTTATATGAGACAGGGATGTGTATTAAATAACTGTGGGCATTATATTTCAATAAATGACAAAAAGGTTTTAAAACAAAGTGATATATTCTATCCCTCGGGCTAATAGCATTATGATAATGTGCTTGACGAGATAGGAACATGTGCGAGGTGCTTTGAGCAATTATACAAGTTTAATAAAATATTTGAAATTAAGTCTTATAAAATATTTATTGATTTCGAGAATAGCACGGACAAAAGCTTACTAAGCAACAAAGTGGGAATGTGATCAAAGCATTTATTTGAGAATACTAATAATAGAGTTGCATTGGGAGGTCAGTATTGCTGATAATGAATTTATTAAAGTTGGAGGGTGTGACACGTTTAAGTCACAGATGTTTTGTAAAATAAATATAAAATAAAACAATATTGAAGATCCGGAGTAATTACAGAGGGCATCTCACCGCTAACCCGTAGGAAAGTATTTTATGAACAGCCAAAACTTAGCGACTGTGTGACGATTGCGTTTAATTCCCAGGGGTGTCATTTGGAACACCCTCTGCCTGGAAACTTGCAATAAGCAAAAAGAATGGACTTTGCCGTGTAAAGAATCCTTGGAAAAATAAAACAAAGCAGTCTCAACAACCAATTCATTTACCAGCAATACGAGACTAGTGTATATAAAAACATACTGAATGGGTTTTACTCGGATTAAGAGAAATGCCCAATCAAATTCCTCAAAATTCATTTAAAAGGGTCCGCACATTCTCGACGTCAATGATGAACTTTATAATTAAACTAGAACACGGTAATTAAAATAGGAAAATGCATGCTTGCGGGTTTGAAAAGTAAGTATAGATTTATATACGCAAACATGCATTAGGGGACACATTTAATCATTGACCTCGCACATACTCTCATATTAGATTAAAATTAATAACATGTAGATTTTAAACTATGTGATTATATTATATATTAAAGAATAGAATCGCCCTCGAACGAGTGATTTGCAAGATAATAAAATTGGAAAATTATAAATTTAAAATATACCTTAATAGCGGTGTCTTACTTTCAATAAAGGGAATAGTTCACTCAGTCAAAGACGATTCTGACACATTATCATAATAAAATAAAAAAAAGCTTTATAAATAGAAAATATTAACCCAAGGATAGAGCAAAACAGTTGATTATATTTGAACACTTTAAAGAAGTACATAATAAAGTTATGTGAAATAAAAGAAAAACAATTTAGAATAGCTATAGCATGTTAGTTATCACAAGAGCTCTTGGGTTAATTTAGGTTACCTCTGGAGACGCATTTGCAGGTAGATGTTCGGCAGGTTTTATAATTCAGCAGCAAAATCTGGAATGTTCATATTTTTGCAGCAGCAGCAGTTCCGGGGTTCCCTATGTTGATAACTTCCGATGGTATACGGCAGCATATGACCATTTCAGAGAGAAATAGCCTTCTCGCACTCTACTCTGTCATGTCAAGATTTACAAATTACTAGAATAGAACTCAGAATGATTTCTCTTAGAAACATTAGAAGAAAAAACTGGAGAACAAAAGAAAACCCTTCTTTTTATAGTAGACTTTAACAATAGAACTGCCCTGGAGCATTACGAAAATATATCGGACTTATCAGCTGTAATTAAATCATCCGAATGTCTAAAGGAATTCAACATTAATTAATTTCTTTTGTTAATTTCCCTGTCGACATTCGAATTACAAGTTAGATTTAATTAAAAATTACTTTTATTAATTAAAGAAAACCTTAAGTGGACATCTGCTGTTTTTAGATAAACTTATACAACATTTACTAATTAAACTATTGTCCCTCATTTATTTTAACAGAAATATTTGGAATAACTTTTATTAAATTAAAGAAAATGATTTTACTTTTTAAATTGCAATATTTGAATCTATTTACTAAACGAATATTTACTAAATGAATTTTATTTTAAATCAAAATATATTACGATGGTAATATATTTGTAAATAGATTCAAACAAAATAACTTTAACAATTTATAATTTTGATATGTTTTAAAATGGTTATCATAGTGTGTGCGCAATTACAACTTATATAACTTACTTTTTTATAAATGTCAATTATGTGAACAAATACATAATTCATAATATTTTATTTTATTTGGGAATAAGTTATATATATATAATACGAGCATTGTGCTCGTGGTTTAAAATTAGGCAGGATTTTCGGTATATAAGTGCATTGCAGACACACTATGATAGATTGGGGTTCAAACTAAGGTATGAGAGTAGGAAGTTGGTGAGAAAAGGTGAAACAAAGATCTGCAAAGCAGACCTTACTGTTTCAATATATATGGGTGTTAATCAAAATATATAATTACTAAATTAAGTAAAAGGATACCCAATGAAGTACCGAACTAGTAATTCATAATCTTCAGTTGGTGGAGAAAGATAAAGTTTCACATTTTGAAAAACATCAGGCAGTGGCTAAAAGATAATATAAAAGTATAAAAATAGCTTATAAAATTACTGAAGATATTATGACATAAAATGTACAGTGTCACTATATATTAAACAGACTTCTAAAAGAAATTAATAACCAATAACCTATTTACTGCTATAAAAGTATGCATTTTTCTTCACATAAAGTTTGTAATTACCCATGAATTTTTATTAAAAATTGCAATAAAAGAGAATGTTAAAATGTACATGCTGGAATACAGTTTATAGCAATTTATACCAGAAAGTTAATCTTGATACCATTTAGCAAAAGATCTCAAGTCAGAAAATTATTCCAGATATATTTTATACTGTTGTAGAACAAAGCACTTATACATATATCAGAACAAAACATATTCATATATGCTGTTCTTTAGACATTGTTTTATATAATAATAAATAATATCATATTTTCGTCATATGTACAAGAATAATCTAATAAGATATATTGTCAAAACATTATATATATATATATATATATATATATATGCATATCATTACATTTTTATTTACAAGTGTCAAACTTACTACACTCACAACTATGACATCACTCACTTCAGATAAATACATCAGTGATTACTGAACCAATCAATCGTAGCCTGAGATTGAGTGTCATGGTTCCATCTACTAACCTATATTAAAACCTTGCATTCCATACTGCTTCTTTAGTTGTATATATATATATATTTTTCATGTATATGTGTCTATGAAGCATGCCTAAAAATTATAAACTTTAGCTTTTCAATATTTTATTGTTATTATTAATTTTTTTTCTTTTTCACATTAAAATACTTAGGTGTGGCTCAGATATATATGTATTACAGGAGCAAACTTACTAACAAAATATTCATTTTATAAATAGTTTATTAGGCATCATTTATAAAACTTTTTTCTTTTTAAATAGTTTTTTTTATTAAACTGTATATTTTATAAAATCCAAGATGGAAGATGCAACTATTAATTGTTCAAAAGTAATTAGAGGGGTGGAAATATAATACTGTTTTAATCTTGGGAAGAAATTTTTAATTAAAGTTTGACTGAAAATAGAGAGGAGAATAAGATTAACAGATTTTACTTTTGTTATAAACATTTTTGTCAAATCTATTTTCAATCTGGAAATAGATTTGAATATATTTTTGGAACATTATCTAATGATTGCATCTTCAAAAACAATGGACAAAAAAAATATAAGATTTTGTTAGATTGGAGATTAGAGTTTGAGCTACAAATAAGAAGTTAAAAGTATTCCACAAATACCTGAGCAGGATATAAAATGGGCTGATTTTAAATACCAACAGTTAGCTACTATTGAGAGAACTGTCCAGTTAACAAAATCCACACTTCTTTAAAATTTAAAAAATGATAATTGAGTAGAAAGCCCATCGTCTTTCTGACCACTGGAGGTCATCTTCCACTGCCGTACCATTCTGGTGCTGTATAATGAAGTAAAGACCTGACATGAGAACTTTGGAATGCTGATCAGAAGCTTGCTGTTACCTAAGAACTCACATGGATCTTTAAACTGCCATGCATGAGTCAGACTTTGAAAATGAATTCTTAAAATGGTGCAAGTTAAATTATTTTCATGCTGCAACCAGAAAGTAAAGCTAGTCTAACTAATCTCAAACTCTATTATCAAGATTTCTCCTAATAGTTTGTTTAACTTTGTCTCTTTCCAATATGTAAATTGCTCTCAAATAATTTTTATAAATCTAATCCTATCTCATATGCTCTAACTTTCTTTAATTTTGGTGTGGTGATTTATTTATAAGCATTTATTATTTGATTTTATATCTCTGTTTTTCTTTATTATTTAATATACCAATCTCAAGCAACCTGACAAGCTGAATTTCTCAAAATCTTTTCTGTCCTCTTTTTAATTAAGCCTCCATGAATTAAGGTTATTAACGACCCCTAAAAACATGATGTATGATTAATTAATATGCTCGCCAGATTGTTTTTATGAGTCAACATTTTATGTTGTGTTTTTATTATAAAAATTGTTATTTGTTCAACTCCAAATAGAATGAAGTAATTTCTATATAAGGTAATACTCAAACTAATTAATGCTTTGAAATCTTTTAAAATATTATTTATTTACATTCCGAAAGGGTGACCTATTAGTTATTTTCAATACAAATGCTAGTTTTCTTTTATTTTTCATACTCTTAAAATATTAAATATTTAAATATTCTAATTATTATCAAAATCCATGAAGGTAGGATTGAATTATTTTAAATAGCAGAAAAGGAGGAAGTAAAATCTTGATGTATTTTTTTTATTAAAGGAAATCTTCTATATGTATATATTATAGCGGCAAACATATTATTTGTATAAATTATAGCATTAATACAAAGGGTCATTTATTTTTAAAGCAGTAATTCCTATTCAATGGCATTAGTGACATTTATTTGTACTGCAGTACTGCCATCCAGCTTATCTTTGTGAATATATTCCATCCTTCTAATCTGAGGGTTGTGTCAGGACTGAACCCAAGGATTTCTCTTCATGTTCTGTCCTGCGAATAGTTGAGTTTCCCAGGACTTCATATAAAAAGGCCTCTGTGCATCGGTGACTCCAGTAAGCCTGGGCCATGCTATGTCTAATCACACTTCTCTAAGCACTGCTCTAAAATGGGAGTCTTAGACTTTGTTTTTGTCCAGAAGCATGACCTTTTCCTCTTATTTCTTCATCATTATGTTGGTACTGCCATCTCTTAATTTATTATTACTTTTGCTTCATGACCCAATTTTAATGCTGTAATATTAAAATTGTGCTCTGCTAAAATATATACATAAATTCCAAATACTATTAGCTATATTAATTAATAATGTTATGTTAATCTTATTATACAATCCCACTGTTGTAATTTATTATTTCTGTATTTAAGAGTGTATGCCTTGAGAAAAATAAAGCATTTTCCTTACAAATGTTAATTAAAAGAATTTTCAATAAATAGTTTATCATATAATCCAATATAATTTTTCAAATGTATTTTATTTTCACAACCTCACTGGTGTGAAAATACTTTCTCTTATATATGTAATGAATTTTGAAATGCTCCCCGAAATATGTTGGTCACCATGTTTCAGAACCATAAACCATAGTTTTAATAGCAATATTATGTAATCTTTTTTATAAATGATTGGCATCTTAATACCATACCCACCAAAGATGTGCATTAATATATATATATACTATTTAGCGAATAAAAGAGCATATGAGAATCATCAGTGTGAATCCAAATATGTAATCATCTACCATTGGTAGACAGCTCATTCATGCACACATTAATGTATATAATTAATTTATTATATTAAACAATTTTGTTATTGTCTAACTTGTTTGAGTAGTTCGAATTCCTTTTTCTCCATTTCCACATGTACAACCATGTGTATGCATATTTTAGTTTAGTTACACATTTATTGCAGATATGAAAAGGCCTCCTATCTCCCCTATGTTACAAGTCTAATACCAAAGTACCTAAAATCAGTAACCAAATTTTATATCTAAAATTGTTTGACAGTTTTTTATTTCTATTTTAAAACAGACATTTAAAAAAAAATTCTAAAGAAGTAAATTTGTGATCATTGTTTTAAAAAAATAATATAAGTTTTCTTGTTAAGCTGTTTTTAAAAAAAAAAACAACAATTGTTTTAAAATAAAAACTGTAAAACAATTTTAAATAGCAAACTTAATTACTGATTTCTTATGCATATATAATTATGTACAAATATATATATATATTAAAAGTTTAAAATAGTTTTAAAAATGTTATTAAATTGAAAGAAAAAATAAACTGCCCTCTTGTGATGAAACCAAATGAAAATTGTAAGAATAAATGTTTAGTGCAATACATGAAATTATGAATATTTTTCATCTTTTTTCCAGCATTTTGTTCAATATCTATCAAATTTAGTTGGCATACTGAAAAGATAAGTGTTTCAAATGGATTAATGTGATATAACTTAGTTATATATCAATTCTCAAGCAATTTTGTTGAATTTAAATATATTAAACCTTGATTTTGAAATTTCATTCTAACTTGAAAAATATCAAAAGTTTTTTTTTAAGTGTCATAGCATCGGCTGGGATGCGAACCTGCAATCCGGGCAACTGCCTGCAAGTGCAAGGCAGTCGCGCTGACCTCTTGACCACCAATGCAAGACAAATATCAAAAGTTAACAAACAGATTTTCCAAAATCAATAAAAGCATTTAGAAAGAAATCATTCATTTTTGAAAAGAGTTTTTATACACTAATGGTGTTGACATATATCTTTTATTCATATTTATAACTCAGTTTTTAAATATTTATAAACTTCAATTTTGATTTTTTAGAATATTATTCATTTATAAAATTAAATTAAAAAAAAACAAATCCAATTTTTTGAGTTTTAATATAAAATAGATTTTATGCAGAAGTGAAATATTGGCATTTTCAAAACCTTCCACCAGATATAACAATAAAAAATGTCAGAATAACCCATTTAATATAAGGTTTAAATTCAAAATTATTAAGCTTTTTATTACTATACTAAAAATTAAATAAAGCAATTTTTATGAATAAAGGATTCCAAAACCATCAGATTTTATCTTACTTCTTAAATTTTTTATTTTAATATAATTTACCATCATTTAAAAGTAAAACTTTTAACTTAACAAAATCACCCATCCACCCATAGTAAATATAATGTTAGAATCAAAAACATTCAGTCTATCAAAAAATTCTTCAATTTATCTTTCTCAATAACAAAAAAAAAAAAAAACCCACTCAACCATATCTAATAAATAACACTACTCTCTAAAAAATAAATATTGACTGATCACATTAATTTCAATATCAATAATAGTTTACTTCTTTACCATTTACATCTTTTAATTTATAATTTGGGTTTATAAAAATATAGTCATTTATTGGGGTGAAAATTATTTGCAAGAAAGATCTTGATTTAAACTCATTATTAAATAATTCAAAACAGTCCAGTGATGGTAAATGTATTCCTCATATAGTTTACAAAATTCCTAACAATTATCATAAAATTTATATTAGTTAAAGTAAATTAAATCTTAATGACAGAGTTAAAGTTACTAAGAATAGAATTAAAAATGGGTAAAATAACTTAGCTTTTTATATTTATGAACTGCATATATGTCAAAATATTGTTTGAAAATGCATAGATTGCCTTTCATGGAAAAAGAGTATCAAAAGAAGAGTTAAAGAAATTCTGATGAGAAATATTTTGAAATCTGAGATCATCAATTTTATAAAAACTTCCTTTGATATTAAAGGTAGATAGATTTTGAAATGAATAATGGTCTTAAGTACAGTTTCATATGTATATGCTAACTGTACCTGGGGCTTTGTTCATGCTAATAAAATAAAATAATATAGTTGACAGTTAAAATATATTTATATAATATTTATATGACATAATAATATATGAGTTATCAATAGCAGGTAAAATTGACCTACAACACTGTTTATAAAAATTGTATTATTATATCAGTGTAAATATTTAAATATATTTTGATTATCAACTACATATTACTTACTTTTATTCTAGTAATGTGAACAAAACCACAAATACAAGTAGTTTACAATATAAATATCATCCATATTTTCCAATCCCTCTTTTTTTAACATTATTAATTTATATATTTTAAATTATCAAATTTATTAAAACAAGTGCCATAAAAAAAAAAAAATTACAGCTTATAAAATTCTATGCAAAAAAAAAAAAAAACAGAAAGAAAATAATTCAAGATCCATCTAGTTTGGTGAAATATTTGTTGAGCTATAAAATCACAGACCATCTTTCACATTTATGTATTAATATAGATAAATAGAACTTTTGTTTTTGGTTTTAGTAAAGCAAAAATGATCTCTTTTACTCTACTAAAATCTAAAACAAAAGAAATATGTAGAATAACAGAGGAAACTTGTTTGACTCAGGATTATAATTTAGTAACTGGTTTTCTGGTAATATAAAAATGTAAAGTTACCTCTCTTCACATGAATATAATCTCATTTTTTATTCTTTGTCAAATTAAAAATCCACAAAAATATTTAATTCAGTGAATATATGTATGTATGTGTCGTTTATTTGATTTTCACTTGAAAATGTCTATTTGTCTAATAGAAGCCACGTGAGAGAATTTAGCAAAAAAACTGTTATTTTGCTAGTACTTAATATGTTATATGATTTTCTTTTTTATATATTATTATTAATACAGCATTAGGCAATATTTAATTATTTAATATTATAAAATAAATATTACAGCCATATTATAATATAATAAATTAATAACACAATGTTTTGCTGTTAAATTCATTATCAGTAAAACTATGTTAAACATAATTTCTTACTTCATATTTAATCACCAAAAGAATAAATAGTAAATCAGCAGACTGAGTAATAATCAAAGCTGTCATTCAATACTATTGTTATCTCTTTTTTTTTTTTTGAGAAAATAACAGTAGTTATATATAGCATAAAAGTTATTGTAATTTTAAAATAGTGCTGCAATCTTTAGTACTTTTAGGGTAAAATTTCTAAAAGTTAATTTTGCTAACAAAAAAAAGCAGTAATAGCTAATTATAACAGAAACCAAAAGCATTTTACTCCAAGAATGTGAAAACCGTCAAACAATAAGTAAAGTAACAAATTAATTAAGTCCATTAAATTATAATGTTGACAGGACTCTGAACAATATTTTAAATATAAAAAAACAAAAAACAAATAAGAGATTGTTATGGAAATTAGCCTAATTTTCGTATTAAACAATCTGATTAATATCATCTTAATTTGCCTAGATTACACAAATATCCAGTCCACTGGAAAATGTAATTATACACTCATAACTTCTACAATTATGTTTTGATCAGTGACATGTGTGTTATAATATTGTTTATAATTTAAAAATTCTGTCAGAACTTGAAGATAATAATTATTAATATGTTATTTGGAGTGAATACATGAAATATAAAAGGTATATGATAGTATGTTTTCTTACAATGTGCCAATGTTTTTACAGCATTTAATTAAAACATCACATAAATTTAAAATAATCTTCAATTTGGTAATTTGAATCTTATGAATGTATTTAATATAATAAATAGCATTCTAAAAAATTTCATAGTAAAACACTTCCATAAATTCAGTAGCAGCCACTTTACAAATAAATAGGGGGGGGGTACTTTTCTCTAAAATATAATTTAGAAATCTTAAAAATTTCTATCAAATACACTACCAAAGTTTTTGAGTTTGATAAAGTACAAAAATATGCTGCCATTGTGATGGAGATATCCAGAGTGACAACCAGAAGTAAAATCATATATAAACTCTAATGTTGAACTTTTTCAAATCAATACATATTTTGTTTTTTATTTCAGCAATAAACATTTCTATAGTACATGATATTTTTTCCAAATGGCAAAACTTCACATATTTATTTATTAACATAATAAGATAAACTTTGATAATTACTTATATATAAAAAACCTATAAAATTTAATAATTTAATGTTTAATAGGTGATTGTAAAAGTTTAACTTATCAATTACATTAATATCAAAAAAAATATTTTGTCCTTTGAAAAAAATGATTCTACTTATTTATAAAAATGTGAATTTATTTAAATATTTCAGAAAAAAATGGCTGTAAATATATGATAATGCCAGGATTAGCTGCTGTTTCAGAAACATTATTATTTTCTCAATGTCTTTGGAAAATATTGCTTACTAAGAAAAGATGAAGAAATTGTAAATTAAATGAGTATTATTATATTTTTATTTCTTGTTTTTTTTTTTGGAAGTCACTAAATAAACATCAACAAATATTACAAGATAATTCACAATAATGTATTAATCAATGCTACTCTAGTACTTAAGGCATTTCTGCATTTGATAAAATTAAATATAATTATAAAAAAATTATCATTCTTCAAATAAAAAAATCTAAAAATTCAAGCAAATGAGTGGTTATTTCTGAACATAAAAATCTACAATAATAAAAAAATTATGTTATAAAATGTAAAACAATAAAAAATTACTAGTGATGATGATCTTAGTACTCTACTGAGTAGCTTAATATACTGCCTACCATAAAAAAAACTTAATCTATATACAGCTGGAAAAGTGCTATTCATATGATCATAAAAAATCTATAGTAGCATTATAATGCAGCTAATATATATATATATACTATAAAATGTTAAAAATACTAATTTTCTAAGAATGCTAATAAAATTAATAATCATAAGATGTAAAAAAATAAAATGCAGTAGTTTGTAAACAAATCTAAGATATAAGCTAATTTAATATCTTTACATATGTATTTTGTTTTGTTGTAGAAATTTAAAAAAAAAAAAAGGTTTTGAATCTTTTTCTTGACATTTGTTTTAACCATTGAAAATCCAGCAGAGCAGAAAACATTGTGGCCATATTAGATTCTTTCAAGGCAGAGTTTTAAAGGTCATCCTAAGTCAATAGCCAAATTTATTAGTTTAAGGGCTTATTAAATAAAAGTGCAGTTTGAAACTGTCAGATTTGTAAAGAGTTGTTAAAAAAAAGTGAAGATAAGCTAAAAATGAGAAAAAAATCCACAAAGTATTAAAAAAATCTCTCACAGATCAGAAAATAACACATTTTTCTGTAATAGCTAAAAAATTCCTGTTTAAAAAAATATGACTTTCAAAACAAACTTCTTTTTAGATATTTATTAAAAAAATATTTAATGATTTTTTTGCTATAAAACTGTATCTTGTACAAAATTCAGAACATATTTGTATAAGCAAGAAGTTATTAAAAATATATCAAACCTTTTATATACAAAATAATTTCACATTTAACTAAATAAGTTAACTCTACAATCACCAATGTTCAATTATGTAAACATTAATATAATTAAAAGTAAAGACAACAGTTTCTATAAATACTAACTAGTCTTCTTTGTTGTGAGGATTATTATCTAGCAAGGATTGAGTCATTGCTATGAATCAAGATAAAAACATCACTATTTAATGTAAGGAAGTAGAATCACTGATTTGTTTCAAATGAATTATTACTGAATATTGAATGTTTCCATGTGGATTAATGTAGTGGAATTTGAAAGTTAAAGATGTCTATATTGAACTTCAATCTACATTTTCTGGTCTTTGAACATCACATGATTTACCAAGTGATTAACCATTCTATTACTTTTCTTTATGAACATTTCACATAATCTCCACTTTTTAAACAAAATACCATTTCAGTTAACTGCAAATAACAAGTTTCATGAATAATTTTATTTGTGGATAAAAATTTTATTTCAAAAACAGATTTCTCAAATTATAATTTAAACAAAAAATCTATTAATGTCTAAATAACATTTATTTTAAAATTACGTTTGTTAAAAAATATTACAATATAAAAAGAAATTCAGTGAAACATTAGAAACAAAAAATAATCAAAATGTTTATTGTTAAAGAGTTCATAAAAGTATTCAAATAACTAAAAGTAATTGTGCTGTGGCCATGTCCATGGATTTTGAGCTCCAATCTATTACTGCACTAAAACATGCTGGACAACAAATCATTGATAAATTATAAATAAATAAAAATACATCTATTATATTTTTAAAAATGTTTTAATTTATGTCCTTGTGTGTTTGTTTGCTTTTTAACCATTTTTGGTACATTCATTTCAAATGTATATTTCCATTGACATATATATTTATATAAATATTATGTATGCTTATTGGCAGAATCAAATTATTAAACAACATAATGCAAAAAACAAGGAATAATATTTGATCATTATAATCGTATTTTCAAATTATTTGTCTTTCCTTTATCATAATAAACATGATCACTCAATTTTAAATCAACATTCAAAAACAAATAACTCTATGAATAGAAATATATTAAATACATGTAGTAATGGTATGTAAAAATTATGCATTTAATAATAAAAATATACACTATACTTATCCTGTATAATGATAAGTCAACTATGTAATCATAAAGGGCTTTAATAGCTTGACATTCATTACACAATGTGATGGGAATGATTAAACTTCCCAAATTTTCAGGATGAAAGAAAAAAATTTACTTGCAGTAGGCACCATCTATTTTACATTATATTTTGCCAATTACGTGAGTAGTAATGAAGCTTAATGAAGTGTAAATTCTAGGAATCTTACAATATGCATGCGCAAATTCATAGAAAAAAAATAAATAAATGGCAGCATATTTAATTTTAAATAATTTCGTCTTATCTCATATATATCTCCAATTCTAAAATTATTACATATTATTATTTGAATTTAAGATTATAGTCATTTTTTAATAAAAAAAAAATGACTGTAAATTGATTCTTCTTTACTTTAGATTTTCTTAAAAGTAAGATAGTCATATGCATATTTGAAAAAAAAAAAAAAATTGGACAAAATCAATGACATTAATCAGCCGTTAAATAAATAAATAATAAGTTATTGATATTAACATGTATTAAAGCATGTGTTTGAAGTAATGTATTTCTTATTTGAAAATTTGATGATAACAATAAATTTCTCAGTTAATTACCAAAAGATTTTGTATGATATATTCCTAAATAATAATTATTCAGATGAACCTATATTGCTTAAATTGAAAACAGCTTAAGGCTATCATAATCTCAATCCTTAAACATTAATTGTTACTTTTATTAAAAACTGTTTGTCATGATAAATGCTATCTCAAATTCTATACCTTTATTATTAAAATGTAGACAAAAAAAAATTCTATACCTTTCTAATGATTGATATTAGTCAAATATGACAGCTGTCATATGCCTCCTTATTTCACTTAAAATATTCTATATTTTTTTTTATTAAAATATCTTTTTAGTAAAACCTATTAAAATTGATTTTTCGAGACATAAATCTGTATTGGTAAACCAAACTCCCATTGAAAAAAAAATCTTCTCAATAGTTCTTTATAGAAGGCCAATAAAAAAAAATCATTACTCACTAAGGATAAGTATATAATACCAGTATTGGATGGTTATGAAAAATAAATGAAAAAAAATTCTAAGTTTGATCAAACTCTATAAAAATTGTCATGCTTTACAAGATCTGAATTCAAATCTCAGGTTATGAGTATAGCAAAGCTATTATTATAATATCTCTTCATTTTTCTCAAATTCTATTCTTACTAATTTAAGCATATATAAAGCAAAGAAATCAAGTCATATATCACATGATCTAATTTATAAGCTTTTATTACAAATATCTAATGAGCTTGTGAATAGGTCCTAACAAGGCCTTCAGAATATCCCTAACCCCACACGGGTTTCTGCTTCTGGCTTCCTCAGTGAGATGCTAGAATATGCAAGCATTAGATTTAAAATACTAACTCAAACCCATCAATTCAACTAATGGTTAACTATTAAGTAGACAATGGTGTATCTGAACTAGTTCTGTTCCATATGGCTATTTAAGTTAGATAGCTGGATTTGAAGATATATGGATGTTTGAAAATTTCAGATTGTCTACTTAATAGTTAACCATTAGATAAATTGCTGAGCTTGACCTGACATTTTAAATCTACTGCTTGAATATCTTAGCATCTCACTGAAGAAGCCAGAAGCAAAAACCAATCTGGGTTGGGAAAATTCTGAAGGGCTATTGACAAGCTCATTAGATAACATATATATTGTACCAACATTGTGTTGGCACATAATAATGTTGTTTAAAAAAAATATTAAAATAAAAAAAATATTTTGTCAGAGAATACGTACGATTAAAAGTCTAAAAGTTTTATAAAAGAAGTAAAGAGCTTTTTTCTTATTATTATTCATTAAAATAAATAGTTAAAAGTTTAAGAGTTCTTGAAATAAGAGTTACAATTAATTAATTAATTAAAAGGGGAAGGGGGTTGCTCTAGAAACAAACTAAAAGTTTCATAAAAGAAGTTAAAGAGTTTTTTTCTTATTATTATCAGTTAAAATGTATGTAAAGTTTAAAAATATAAATCTCTTTTCATTCAAGTTTATTAGAATAAATTATACATGTGCATAAATGTAAGCTTATTAATAAAATATATAATAAATGCGTGTATATGTGCATGTTAAAATCATATTGGAAAAAAACACATGAAAATAAATATTAAAATGAAATAAAAAAATATATTTAAAAACACAGCAATGGCTACTAATAAAAATATAAAAACAACACATTTGCATGGCTACTAATTAAACAATCTTCAAAAACATGTAATTAAGAGATTATCAAAGGAATTTTGACAACAGATATTGCCGGAGGATATCAAAAATAACAAGTCGTATGTATAAATAGCCAATTTTTTATCGGACAGTTAGTCAAGTTAGTTGCATTAAAGTTGAGTTCAGTTGCATTTGAGATAACAGTTCAGTACAATCTATCAGAGTTATATCAGTCAACTTATTGTATATCCAGAATCAATAATGCAGTGTTAAAACCTCAGAAAACATATGACTTTCTCCAGCCTGAAGTCCGATGAAAACAGGCAACTACCAGATGAAAGTGATGCCTGTGTAACAACCTGAAACTGCTCAATATCTAATTGCCTGAAAGAAAATGCCTCAGAATAATCAGCATCAAATCTTTACAATGAAACTTCAAATCTAACCAGTTAGAAATAATTAATTAGAAGCAGCAACAGCAAGATGTATCCACGTTCAAAATCCTAGGTAAAACATTTTCTTATATTCACTTCTAAAGTAGTGATCGCATTCATAAAACCAAGAGTCAAGTTTAAGAACTCTATTGCATACATATATGAACTATTAATATGTGTGTTTAAAATGTTGTGTGTATCCATCTGTTAGTATATTAATGTTATGTATTTTAAATTTCAAATATTATTTAATGCTTTCTCCTAAGATATTATAGTGTGTAAATTATAAATGTGCATGTGTTATATTAGTTAAATAAGATTGATAAAATATTTAAAATTAGTTTAGTAAATGCCATAATTAAAATAAATTGTCTTTAAACTTAAAACTTTATTTGTCGATCAATTCTTTTACCACTATTTAAGTGAAACAATATTTTGTTAATGAATTAAATAGACTGAGCTAGTCATGGGTGTATCTTGGGCGTTGAATTAGTGGGCATTGTTCAAAGTGCATTATTTATCTTGTGGATAAATAGCTGGTGCCTGTGTTTATACAAAACAAAAAAGTGCTTTGAACATGGTGTTGAATTCAACAGTCGAGAAGAAGTTATGTCCTGGAAATGTAACACTAGTTATAGATCTTATAGCTATCATTTGGACATATATACTCTCTGAGTATATTCTTCTCTGCCCAAGGTGCCATGGTGGAGCAATACATAAACTGCAAGGAATTAATAATAAATACAGTGTTATATTTATTCTTATAATTTGCTTTCATAAGATAACTTTATTTGAAGAGTAAAAGTAAATATTGTGTTTACTCCATCAGGGATTGATATTTGTCATTGACTTATAATTAATGGTAAACCATCCACCCAGTATAATTGACTCCCAATGTGGTTGTGTCGAACCTAAGAAACAATAGTAAAGAAATACTTTGTTTCTTGTTTATAAAATTTTTTTAAGAAAGCTAAATTACATATGTTAAAGTGATTTAATTTTAAAAAAAGAATTGATCGAAAACTTTTTTTTCTTTAAATGAAAAAAGATTTTGACATTTATGCTATTTAAAATAAGTTATTCTTTTAAATTAAAAACGGTTAGATATTTTGGGCAGAGTTAAAGCATCAAGAATGGGTAGAAAAAGGACAAAGTGGTGAAGTTAGTCATGTCTTCCATTTAAAAAAAAACAAAAAACAATAGTATTTAAATTTAGTTTAACATAAGTGCTAGTTTAATAGAAAAAAAATTGAAATTTTAGAAAATGGAGCCGAAAGAAAGCCCGATATATTTTAAAAATCCCCATTTAGTGGAAAAAGAGAAAGAAGAGATATCTAAGATGCAGATGATGATGAAAATGATGATGAATATAATGCAAGAGTTCAAAGAAGAATTATGTCAGAAATTTGAACAAAGCCAACAAGAGCTCAACGCAGAAATGTGACAAGAAATCAAGCAGAGTCAGTTAGAGTTCAAGCAGAGTCAGTTAGAACTCAAAGCTGAACTGAAGGAAGAAATTAATCAGGTCAAAGTAGAAATGATTAGAGAAATGAAGGCAATGAGGGGTGAAATGATGAAAAAAGTCGAGAATAATCATATAGCCATAGAACCAGTTATGAAATATTCGAACAAAGAAATTCAGGAAAGGGTGATAGTAGAAGAAAGCATAAAGGAAGTTGAAGTGATAAAAGACATGAAAATTGAATTAGAACCAGATAGTATTGCAACAGATAAAATAGAAACAAATGTAGATCAAGAAATAGGAGAGAGACATAAGTTCAAGGTGGAAGATAGCATAGAAAAGTTTCCACAAAAATTTAAAAAGGTTAAAGTAAAAGTTTGTGTTTGTTTTAAATGTAGATTTAAAACAAAAAGAAAGCATAGAAAAAAATATTATCAGTTTGAAGTAATACAGGAGTGATGCTAGATATAAAAGTTTTCGAATTTACGAGGCAGAAAATAGGATGGAGCATGAAAGAGATAAAGTAATAAATTATAAGCGAGGGATAGACAAGAGAGGAAAGTTAATTTATATTATAGTTAGTTGGTTGAAAAAAAGAACCACCTGACAAAGATTAGGAGTTAGTTAAAAGATAGAATATTAAGGTAAACGAAAACAAAAAGAACTGCAAATGGACTATGAGTAAAATAATTATTTTGACATAGGTAATAAATCTGAAACTTTTATTTAAAACTAAAATAATAACTGAAATGTTTGAAAGTAATAATAATAATGGAGGCTTTGTAAAATAAAGGATTTTTTCTCCACGCACATATTAATTAAGAAGAAAATGCTAGTAAATAAACAGTTCAAATAAATAAAAAATCAATAAAATCAAGTTAAATAAATGGGTCAAGTTAATGATTTAAAAGTAATGTTTGTAGAATTAAATAAATGAATAAAATAACGGAAATACATAAAATAAAATCAAGTTAAATAAATAAGTATAATATATCTGTAGAAAATAATAGGGTGGCATAATAAAATAAAAGTTTGTTTTGAATACACGCAGGTGATAAAAGGAAGTTAAATAAAAGGTTTAAAGTAATCAAGTCAAGTAAATAAATAAAAATATCTGTTTAATAATTAATTGTAATAAAGTAAAAGTTTTTTTTTCTGAATGCACGCAAGTTAAATAAAGAAGTTGAGTAATGGTTTAAAATATAATATCGTAATATAAATAAATATGTAAACTAATGTCCATGATAGTTTAGAATAGTATTGTAAGATTAAATAAATATGTAAAATAATGTTCATAATGGTAATAATAATATTGTAAAATTAGATTAATATAAATAAATGGTTTAAGATAAGGTTCAGGGGAATTTAAAAATAATATGGTAAGGTTAAAATAAATAAAATGAAAGTCAATCTAAGTTATATTAGAAATGTATAAGGGTTTGAAATTAAGGGATGAGGGTAGTATTGAAATAAGTTGTAGATAAGGATAAGTTAAAGCTGTCAACTGGATAAAATTTAACACCTGTAACGAACTTATCAGGGATCATTCTTCTTTTAAAATTCACACTGGGACAACCAGAGTAAATCATAAGTCATTTTTCCAAGGGAGAATCTGCATATCTTGTACCTCGTTTCCAAAGCATAAGTCGAAATGGACAGTTGATCAATCCTCCCATTCACAGTGACCTTTTCTTTGTCAAAGTCCGGTCAAGAGAACTGGCATCCGAAGCTTCGGTTTTCCATACATGTAAGTCAGTATAAGCCAGTGAAACTGCATCCTCATCTCCAAAGATCCCTGTGCCACAAATTTAGTTTGTCCTCATGGTCACTATCCAGGACTAAGACCATTGTAAGCAATGTTGTCAGCATCGAAAGAAGTAAAGTATAATTGAAGATTGCCCTTAGCATGTAAAGTAAAAGATATTAAAAAGCAAACTTAGAAAATTAATAAATATTTAGAATTAAGGATTAAAGTTGTCAGAGATAAAATGGTCAAAATGACTCATTTTACTCTAAAATGGAGGGTGGTGTAATGTACCAACATTGTGGAGGGACATAATAATTTTGTTTAAAAAAAGGTATTAAAATAAAAAAATCTTTTGTCAGAGAAAACGTAAGATTAAAAGTCAAAAAGTTTTAGTTTTTTTCTTACTATTATTCATTAAAATAAATAGTTAAAAGTTTAAGAGTTCTTGAAATAAGAGTTACAATTAATTAATTAAAAGGGGGGGGGGTTGCTCTAGAAACAAATGAAAAGTTTCATAAAAGAAGTTAAAGAGTTTTTTCTTATTATTATCAGTTAAAATGTAACGTAAAGTTTAAAAATATAAATCTCTTTTCATTTGAGTTTATTAGAATAAATTATACATGTGCGTAAATGTAAGCTTATTAATAAAATATATAATAAATGCGTGTATATGTGTGTGTTAAAATCATATTGAAAAAAACATGAAAATAAACATTAAAATGAAATAAGAAAAAATATATTTAAAAACACAGTGATGGCTACTAATAAAAATATAAAAACAACATGTTTGCATGGATAGTAATTAAATGATTATCAAAAACATGTAATTAAGAGATTATCAAAGGAATTTTGACAACAGATATTCAACAGTTGCCGGAGTTGTATGTATAAGTAGCCAATTTTTTATCGGACAGTTAGTTGAGTTAGTTGCATTAAAGTTGAGTTCAGTTGCATTTGAGATAACAGTTCAGTACAATCTATCAGAGAGTTATATCAGTCAACTTATTGTATATCCAGAATCAAGAATGCAGTGTTAAAACTTTGGTAAACATATGACTTTCTCCAGCCTGAAGTCCGATGAAAACAGCCAACTACCAGATAAAAGTGATGCCTGTGTAACAACCTGAAACTGCTCAATATCTAATTGTCTTAAAGAAAATGCCTCAGAATAATCAGCATCAAATCTCCACAAAAAAACTTCAAATCTAACCGGTTAGAAATACTTCATTAGAAGCAGCAAACAGCAAGATGTATCCACATTCAAAATCCTAGGTAAAACATTTTCTTATATTCATTTCTAAAGTAGTGATCGCATTTGTAAAACCAAGAGTCAAGTTTAAGAACTCTATTGCATACATATATGAACTATTAATATGTGTGTTTAAAATGTTGTGTGTATCCATCTGTTAGTATATTAATGTTATGTATTTTAAATTTCAAATATTATTTAATGCTTTCTCCTAAGATATTATAGTGTGTAAATTATAAATGTGTATGTGTTATATTAGTTAAATAAAATTGATAAAATATTTAAAATTAGTTTAGTAAATGCCATAATTAAAATAAATTGTCTTTAAACTTAAAACTTTATTTGTCGATCAATTCTTTTACCACTATTTAAGTGAAACAATATTTTGTTAATGAATTAAAAAATAGACTGAACTAGTCATGAGTGTATCTTGGGCATTGAATTAGTGGCCATTGTTCAAAGTGCATTATTTATCTTCTGGATAAATAGCTGGTGCCCGTGTTTATACAAAACAAAAAAGTGCTTTGAACATGGTGTTGAATTCAACAGTCGAGAAGAAGTTATGTCCTGGAAATGTAATGCTAGTTACATATCTTATAGCTATCATTTGAACATACATACTCTCCAAGTATGTTCTTCTCTGCCTAAGGTGCCATAGTGGAGTAATACATAAATTGCAAGAAATTAATAGTAAATACAGTGTTATATTTAGTCTTATAATTTGCTTTCATAAGATAACTTTACTTGAAGAGTAAAAGTAAATATTGTGTTTACTCCATCAGGGATTGATATTTGTCATTGACTTATAATTAATGGTAAACCATCCACCCGGTACAATATATATATATATATATATTTGGGAATAAACCATGTATTATTTTGCATTACAACCCGATATTTTGATGGACTAGCAACTGCCATTACCAAGATTAACTTTTGAAAGAAAAATCGTTAGATTTCAAACAATAATGTGACTTAGTGTAAGATGAAAAATGAGATTCAACTTGAAGTAGTTCAGCATTCACAATATGAGGCTTATCAAAATGTTTATTTCACTTAGTTATTTCACCTATTAATTTTAAATTAATATTAGATAAAATGAGAGGTTTCAACAAAGCTGGAATATGTTGTGCTTCATCAGCCCTATTTAAACCAGTAGGTCTCTTTAATATTTCAATTGACTCTCTCATGATTCTTAAATCATATCTTTCCAAATTAGCAAGTATTTTTGCATTGTCAAAATCAGGTTTGTAAACAATTTCTAAAAAATGTGAAGTAAAAACTGATGTGTTAATTTTTTGATTAAAAGCATTTCTATGTTCCTTAATTCTGACAATTATTCATCTATTAGACTGATTCACATAGATTCTTGAGAACTGCAAACATGGAATTTCATAAACTCCTTGGTATTACAAAATATTCTGTTTTTAGGTTTATAAAAAAAATCACCAATTTTTTTGCCAGTAGAAAAAGTAGTCTTTATATTAAAACAAGATAGTCTTTTACTGATTTTATCAGTAACACCTTTAATGTAAGGTAAAATTACTCTATTAAAAAAGGAATTGTCAATTCTATCTTCTTTTTTCTTTTTAGTATTAATTTTATATAAAGCCTTACATATGATGTTTTTATTATAATTATTAGAAAGTAGAATATTTTTTGTAAGTTCTATTTCTTCAGTAATATGTTCTTTATCAGATAAATTATAAGTTCTAGTCAAAAGATTTTTTGCTACAGAAAAAGTGTGGAGGATGATGATGAAAATTAAAATCAAGATATCTGTTTGTATGAGTGGATTTTCTGTAAAATGATATTGTAAACTCATATTGTGAATGCTGAACTACTTCAAATTGAATCTCATTTCTCATCTTGCACTGAGTCATGTTATTGTTTAAGATCTAATGATTTTTCTTTCAAAAGTTAACCTTGATAATGGCGGTTGCTAGTCCATCAAAATATCGGATTGTAATGCAAAATAATACATGGTTTATTCCCCAAAATATTATTTTATCTACATCATACAACCATGAAATTATATGTATATATATTATTGTTGGACAATGACTCAATATGGTTTTAGATGCTGGACATGTTGAGCAGAAAAAGGCTACATATTTTAATATTATATTACCTTCTTGTGCTCCGTGAGTGCGTGGGAGCTCTTTGAGCACTTGTTGGATGATGTGTTGTTTTCTTTCTTCACAGACATAAGAAGTATAAGCATGATGTCAACCAAAATATGTTCCTTTTATAGCTCAATGATGTAGCTTTCAGAAAATGTTTACCTCAAAAAAATCGTTTGAAATTTGGATTTTTGTCAATAGTTTTTAATCGACCACAATATTTAATTTTTTTTCTTTTTTGATAACTTTTGTAATTACCATGAAGTGATAAAAGAAAAAAAAAGGTTTATCGAATGCAAGTTAATATTTGGAGCAACATGTAATTCACAAACAAGGCCTACAATCGAGCTTCACCGTAATTATTCATAAGTATAAAATTTTAATTTTTTTAATATTTAATTTTTTTTTTAATTTTTTAAAAAAATTATCTTTTTTATTAATTTTAGTTTGTAATTAGTGTGTGTTAGTTTGTAGTTATATATTTATTTATGCTCATATAGAATTCATATCTATCATAATTTTCTAAAGTTCTACCTACACTAATCCACTTATTTTTATAAAAATAATGATTTTCAAAAAGTATAATAATTTATTATTTATAATTATGTTTATATAAGATGTTTGTGTTTACAAGTAATGAGTTATAAAATTAATAATCAAATGTATACAAAGATCGCATACGCAGTTATACAATCAAATTCTGATTCTTATTTTATAAAAAAATGATTTTCAAAAAGTATAATAATTTATTATTTATAATTATGTTTATATAATGTTTGTGTTTACAAGTAATGAGTTATAAAAGTAATAATCAAATGTATAGAAAGATTGCATATGCAAGCATATAATCACATTCTGATTCTTGTTTATGTTTTTGTTTATTCTTATTCATGCTTTCGAGTCACTCTGGTTGTGCTATATGTTTCATAACATTATTTTCAAGTCTATAGCTAACAAATGGACTATATGCAAATAAATTATATTTATGTGACACAATAAATATAACAAGATAGCATCAACTTGTGTGCGTAAAGAATATAAACATTACTTGTGTGCATAAAGAATATAAACATCACTGGTGTCCATAAAGAATATAAACATCACTAGTGTACACACAAAAAAATATAAAATGAAAAGATAAAACTCATTTTATCAGTGATATAGACAGTAGCCTACAATTTCTAGTTTTAGATAGAAAAGAAGACAATAGATATGATGATTGCTTTTGTATCTTTTATTAGGATGAATCTTTTTCTTTATAGATGCCTTTGACAATTAGAACATTTGGGGTATGAGATAAAAATGAAGAAGTCATATCCGACACTTTTGGAGATTGTGAAGCTGTGGATTATCTCAAGTAAGACATGTTATACATGTTTAGAAAGACAATTTTGTGAGGAATATAAAGAAATTATTACTGAAAATGTAATTTGAATTTTAGTTAATTTTAATTTCCAAATTAGGAACAAACAATAAAATAATAATTATTTCAGATGTGAAAATTTCTTTTTTTTTCTTATTTTTTATATAGTTACCACTATTTATTTTATGCTTATTGTTTTCCTTAATTTCTCTAGTTTCTAGCAATGTAATTGTTTTTGCTCTAACATAATTAAAACTGAAGTTATTGTGAAAATTGTGTCTCAAGTCAGTATTTAAAAAAATTCAATATGGTAGCTTAGTCCAAAGCATTAAGATAACCATTTTTATTTAGTTGGATGCCACCATGTTTTACCAGAATCTGAAAGATGAAATATCTTCCTTCAACATTATGAAATCAAACAACTACTAAACAGTTACTTTTAGATAAGTTTTCTTATCTTTTTTCCATTTCAGTTCATGATCATTACATAACTTAATTTATTTCTGACATAAATCAGTTCATGATTCTCTTTGATCTATGTATTGAATGAAACACTAACAAAAAGACAAATAGAGGATAATGTTATTTTAACAAAAGCTATAATAAATTTATTTAACAATAAAGATAGTTACAAAAATCATCATTAGTTAGTGATTTAATATTTTGACATTTATGTTCCTATAAATATTAAAATAAACTGAATCTTCATTTTTTTAATAACTTTTAAATGATTTCAAATTCAAATTAGGTTACCCTCAAATATAAATTGTACTTCCCTTTCTTAACATTAATTATATTGTCTTTAATGTCATATAAAATTACATGAGCGTATTGCACATATTATTATGATTGTAGGAATGCAATACCCTGAAAGCAAACCTTTATACCAAAAGCCCTCATACTTGACTTAATTTCTTAGAATAATCCTAAAAATACCTCTGAATCACCATCAGTTTTCATAAAAAGTCCAAACTGAATAACACACTGCTATCTATTGAGCTTGAAATATCTTACAGCAGAAATTAAGCAATAGGGTTTCAAAGAAAAAATATGACCGTTACTAAATAACATACCCCAACTATAAAAGAAAATGCAAGTTGTCCATCTTTATTCATAAGGCCAGCAATACAAAATGCACTTACACATCTTTGTGAAAGAATGGGTAACAGGATAGAGTTAATTCTATACAGCAAATAATTTTATCATTAATAAAATAATACAATATTTATTATTTAAACACATACATAAAGTTCATAGTATACAAGACTTCAGTCTTTTAACAAACCATATAAAATAATTAATTCAGTGTTCATCACTTTTCTTAAATCATACAAATGAGCATGGCTAATCATAAATAAATTTCTTATCTATACATAACAATTATTATACTATAATATATATTAGTGCTTAATGTAAATGCACAGGCAACTTTGTATTCAATTACTTAATATCAGTTTGTACATATTAAAAAATGTCTAATTTCCACCAATATACAACACTGGCAAATCTAAATTATTATTATTATTATTATTATTATTATTATTATTATTATTATTATTATTATTATTATTATTATTATTATTATTATTATTATTATTATTATTATTATTATTATTATTATTATTATTATTATTATTATTATTATTATTATTATTATTATTATTATTATTATTATTATTATTATTATTATTATTATTATTATTATTATTATTATTATTATTATTATTATTATTATTATTATTATTATTATTATTATTATTATTATTATTATTATTATTATTATTATTATTATTATTATTATTATTATTATTATTATTATTATTATTATTATTATTATTATTATTATTATTATTATTATTATTATTATTATTATTATTATTATTATTATTATTATTATTATTATTATTATTATTATTATTATTATTATTATTATTATTATTATTATTATTATTATTATTATTATTATTATTATTATTATTATTATTATTATTATTATTATTATTATTATTATTATTATTATTATTATTATTATTATTATTATTATTATTATTATTATTATTATTAATAATAATAATAATAATAATAATATGAAATTTCATTATTCAATGTCTTTTTTCTTTGACTTTATTGCATTTAAATAAAGTGGAAGGATGAGTTATTCCCTTTGTTTACATATATATTGAAATATGTTTACTTTAAAGTTTGTTTATACATATATTAAATTGAGTACTGGTTTATTAAATAAATGAAATACTCTCAATCTAAAGCACAAAATAAAACATTTTTACAAAAAAAAATGGAGTGTTTTGCCTGTACCTCAATTTATATAGAGAGGCTAATCTTAATCACTTTGAAGAGAAAGCATGATGATTTTAAATTAATCATATTACTTTATTAAAGCTATATTTCACATTGCTTTATATTATTTTAATTAACATTCATGATTTTTTTTTAATTTACAGCTTGTCAATGCCAAATCAAATAATAAATATGTTAATATAAACTTTCAAGCAGTTAATATTATATAATACATTGAATTTAATACTACAACACTAGTCTATTAAGTAAATAAAATATATTCAATCCAAAGCACAAAATAAAACTTTTTTAGAGAAAAGAATAGACTGTCTTTTTACTTTACTTTGATTTATATATAAAAGCTAATCATAAGCACTTGGAATAAGAGCATGAAGATTTTAAATCAATCACATTACTTTATTAACATAATTTATTTAATTTGATATTGAAAGTTTGCTAATCTTTCACATGCACTAAGTCAGCCAATCAGATTTTAAACAGACATCTTAAGAATGATCAGGCCTTGACACATGACAGAGATGTTGACAAGAAAAAGATGATACCAACCTTTTCTCAACTTAACTTTTAAATATATAAGCCAGTTTTAAGCATCTTGGCCTGAAAGCTTGAATATATAAACATATACACTTATCATTCATTGTGTTATTAATTTAAGATATTACGGAATGAAATCTTAGATTTACTAACACAATGAATGATAAGTCTATCTGTTTATATATTCAAGCTTTCACACCAAGATGCTTAAGACTGGCTTATATATATATATATATAAAAGTTAAGTTGGCTTATATATATATATATATATAAAAGTTAAGTTGAGAAAAGATTGGTATCATCCTTTTCTTGTCAAAATCTCTGTCATGTGTCAAGGCCTGATCATTCTTAAGATGGCTGTTTAAAATCTGATTGTCTGTCTTAGTGCATGTGAAATATTAGCAAACTTTCAATTATTATTTCATTTATTAACAACATGCAATTTAAACAAATATTAATTTGATATTGAAAAGCTATAAATTGAAAAATTTCGCAAATGTCAAATAATATAAAGCAATTTGAAATATACCTTTAATTAGGTAGTATAATTGATTTCAAATCTTCATGCTTTCTCTGCAAAGTGATTAAGATTACCCTCTAGATATAAATTGAGATAAAAAGAAAAGATGAGCTGTTCTTTTCTTTATATCATGCTCTGGATTAAGAGTATTTCATTTACTTAATAAACCAAAGTTGGGAGTATTAATTTCAATGTACTATATAATATTAACTGCTGGGAAGTTTATTCATATATATATAATTGTTTATGAAAGTTGCTTGCTAAATATTTATTCATATATATATAATTGTTTATGAAAGTTGCTTGTTCGCTTGTGAAAAATATTTAAAGATGGACCAGAAAAAATATTATAACTTTTATGCATGATTTCAGTTTGTAATTTTAATTACTAGTTTGTCTGGTTATATCATAGTTTATCTTAACATTTTGTGCCCCAGATCAAATAATCACATAAAACTCTCACTAACCTGAACATGAAGACCTTTCTAAGAGGAAAAAAATTCTCAACTTATACATTCAAAGAGATCACAGCTATCTCAATTATAAAATGATAATAAAACTTCTCATATTAGATAATACATCCCAGAGATGTGATTCCTAATTCACATAAATTTGCATATTGGAAGCCTTTCTATACAAAAATTCAAGCTTTGCAAATTTGAGGTAGACTGCAAATCCAACATCAAGAATTACATCAAAGACCTATGCCACTTAGGATATAAATCCAGGGCATTCATTTTATTCACAAATTTTACACCAAAATCAATTCCAGGCCCAGACAAATGTGAAGCTCTAGACATCTTTTTCCTATATGCCTACATCTATGAAAGTATAAAGACTCTGTATTCAGATACATATAGAATTAATTTTCATACTTCAGTTAAGCTAAATTGCCTCATTAATAACAAAAGAAAAACAACATACTGAACAAACTTCTCAAACTATATACAAAAATTCCTACAACTATACCAATTGCAAAAAGGTTATTTTGCAGAATGACATGCCAGCCTTGCAACTAGACTCTCCCAAGACCAATTTCTATATAAAAAGGCCAAAGATAATTCAGAATATAAATCTGTATTCCCGAGCCAAGAAAACACATTTACCACACATTTGAACCCACACTAGTCATGATAGTGTATTTGGATATAAATAATGCAAAATATAAAGTAAAAAAGGTTGGCACCTCACCAATAAAGGCAATGTGACTGACAAAAAAGAATCCTGCTTCCTCCTTCCCAGATATAGGGTCATGTAAACCATGCCATTTACATATGATTTTTATACTATTTTTATTTCAAGAATGTCAATAATTTTTTTTCAAATATAATATATACAATCATGACAGATAAAAATAAATCATGGCCCTTATTTCCAGGAGATTGTAAAGTCACCAGCCAAGGCAGTGGTTGTTGGCCAAAGGTATAAAAGGCTAAGACTCCACTGATTGCAGACCCAGGCAGCCATTTGATGATGAATTTTTTATTTTAAGTACTTACAATTGCAGATCACTTTCAAGTGAAAGAAGATTGCAGGAATTGAAAGAATTGTCTTATATTAAATGGGATATCATTGGACTTTGTGAAGTTAGAAGAAAAGGTGAAGACACAATTGATTTAAAGAGTGGATATGTACTCTATTCCAAAGATTCAAATATTGGAAGTACAAGATTCATTATAAATAAAAAGTGGAAGAACAACATTGTAAAGATTGATGGTGTATCGGATAGAGTGGCAAGATTACCCATTTAACTTAATAGCAGATATTTCAGGTTTATGCCCCAACAAGTTCTCATAGTGATGAAGTAGTAAATAGACAATTTGATAATGGTGATCAATATAGTTCTTAAACTATCATTTGACATCAACCTTTTATGCACATAAATTCAGTTGATAATGATTATACAGTAATTTTTATACTGCTATTTATTAATTTCAATAAAAGATGCTCCCAAATTTAAGATGAAGTAGGAATTTAAGCTCTGAAAATTGAAAAAAAAAATTAAAAATGATTTTATTGAAAAATATTTTTTTATTTATTTACTTAAATAAGAACTAATATGATTACAATAAGTTCACCTAATTTATTGCAAATCTTCTTCAGACATACTTCACATTCACAACTTGAATTCTCATCTTGACTATTCCACCAGGGTAAATCATCTTCAGATCATTTAAATTGTTAGCAATGCAACATTTTAAGAAATTTTTTTTTATTTCTTCAAGTATATTTTGCCAAAACTGCAAAACCCACTCAAAATTCTATATATATATATAGTTTGCATTACCAAGTTCTTTTTTTAGTGTAAATACCGAGCAGGGCAAATTCCTAATGTCCACTCCATACGTTCTTGTTGTTGCAGCTGTTATTACTATGTGATTATTCATATAGTATATGAACATGGATGGGCTGCTCACCAACATGCATTAGCCAGCATGGTGCGTATATTGGCTTTTTACCTCCGAGTTTAAGAATAATTTTTCAATATATACAATCATGACAGACAAAAATAAATCACGGCCCTTATTCCCAAGAGGCTATAAAGTCACCAAGCAAGGCAGCGGTTGGTGGCCGAAGGCGGAGGGTGCTAAGAATCCCCTGATTGCAGACTCAGGCTGCCATTTGATGATGACTTTTTATTTAGGTACTTACAACTGCAGATCACTTTCAAGTGAAGGAAGATTGCAAGAATTAGAAGAAGAACTGTCTTATATTAAATGGGACATTATTGGACTTTGTGAAGTTAGAAGAAAAGGTGAAGAAACAATTGATTTAAAAAGTGGACATATACTCTACTATAAAGGCACAAATATTGGAAATACAAGTGGAGTAGGATTCATTATAAATAAAAAATGGAAGAATAACATTGTGGAGATTGATGGTGTATCAGACAGAGTGGCAAGATTAGTTTTACAACTTAATAGCAGATACCAAATGCAGATAATTCAGGTTTATGCCCCAACAAGTTCTCATAGTGATGAAGTTATAGAAGATTTTTATATGGATGTACAAAAGGCTTTTGATCAGAGTAAACAACATTTTAAAATTGTTATGGGAGACTTTAATGCTAGAATTGGTAAACAAATGAAAGATGAAAATGCTGTAGGTAATTTTGGTTATGGTAATAAAAATGAGAGAGGACATAGACTTGTGGAGTTTGCAGAAAAAGAAAAACTTTATATTATGAATTCTTTTTTTGAGAAAAATGTTAAAAGGAAATGGACATGGAAGCATCCAAATGAAGGTACAGCAGAATTGGATTATATTTTGACTAACTGAAAATACATATTTCAAGATTGTAATGTTCTTAATAAATTTAACACAGGAAGTTATCACCGATTAGTAAGATGTAAGATACATGTTAATGCAAAACTAGAGAGACAAAAATTATTAAGAAAAACAATATTTACAGTTGATATTTCTAATCTTCAGAAACATTCTAATGAATTTAAATTAGAACTTACAAATCGGTTTCAAGTATTAGTAGATTTTGAACATGATTCAGATTTGAATGACATTAATAGAAAAATAAGTGATACACTTTTAAAAACTGCAACAAAGATAGCTGGTAGAAAAAAGCAGCAATTGACCAATAAAATTTCTACTGAGACTAGAGAATTTATGAAGAAAAGAAGGAATATGAGGATATACAACAATGATGCATTAAAAAAGATTGAATATCTCGAATTTTGTAAAATGGTGCGGAAAAGAGTTGAAAATGATATAAGAAAGTATAATTGTGAACTAGCAAGGAAAGCTGTAGAAGAGAATAAAAGTCTAAAGAGTGTAAAACAACATTTTGGTATTGGTAGGAAATTTATATCTGCAATAAGAAAAAAAGATGGCATTATTACTAAAAAGAGAGATGACATCATAAAATGTGTAGAAGACTTCTATCAAGAATTATATAGTAATAAAGAACAAGTGCCTCCTATACCTATTATATCTTCTGAATTGCCCAGAATTTTGAATGAGGAAGTGAGACATGCAATTAAATTTATGAAGAAAGGAAAGGCTCCAGGTAATGATGGAATTGTAATTGATATATTAAAAGAAGCAGGTGAAGAAATAGAATTTTTTTTAGCAAAGTTATATACCAAATGTCTAAATGATAAAGATGTACCAGATGATTGGAAGAATGCAGTATTAATATTAATATTTAAAAAAGGTGATAAAGAAGATATTAGAAATTACAGACCTATCAGTCTTTTATCAGTTTTATACAAAATTTTTACTAAGATAATTACAACTCGTCTACAGAAAACACTGGATTTCCACCAACCAAGAGAACAAGCTGGATTTAAAAGTGGTTTTAGTACAGTAGATCATATCCAGGTATTGAGAGAAATTATAGAAAGGACAAATGAATATGAGTTGCCATTATGCTTAGGATTTGTAGACTATGAAAAGGCATTTGATTCTATAAACATTTCTTCAGTGATTAAAGCATTGGATCATCAAGGTGTAGATCCAGGATATTGTCATATTTTAAAGAATATTTATAAAAATGCAACAGCAACAATTAGATTACATAATGATAGTAGGAAAATCAACATTGAAAAGGGTGTAAGACAGGGTGACTCCATATCTCCAAAACTTTTTACAGCAGTGCTGCAAGAAGTATTTTGTGGATTAAAATGGGAAGCTAAAGGAGTGAAAGTAAATGGAGATTATTTAAGTCATTTAGATTTTGCAGATGATGTAGTTGTTTTTGCAAATAATGCTTTAGAGCTACAGGAAATGTTGCAGGAGTTATCAGATGAAAGTAGGAAAGTAGGACTAAAGATAAATGTTAAAAAGACTAAAGTAATGTTTAATAGATTTTCTCAAAATATGAAAATAAAGATTGATTATGATGAGTTAGAAGAAGTTAACAGTTACAAATACCTTGGTCAGATTATTAATACAGATGGAAATATAATGGATGAAATTAATCATAGAATTAAACTTGGTTGGAGTGCTTTTGGTAGAAATAACTTGATACTAAAAGGAAATATGCCTATGTGTTTGAAAAGGAAGGTTTTTAATAAATGTGTTTTGCCAGTTCTTACTTATGGATCTGAGACTTGGACACTTAATAGAAGAGCAATACAGAGACTTCAGACCACTCAAAGAAGTATGGAGAGATGCATGTTGGGAGTAACAAGAAGGGATCGAAAATGCAATGTATGGGTAAGAGAACAAACAGGTGTTACTGACCTCATTGAAAAAATTAAAAGACTGAAATGGAGTTGAGCTAGACATATTGTTAGAAGAGATGATAATAGATGGACAATTGAAATTTTAAACTGGATTCCAAGAGATTGTAAAAGACCCAGAAAGAGACCACATGTGAGATGGATGGATGAAATAAGAAAGTGTGCAGGGGTGATATGGAGAAGAGAAGCTGAAAATAGGAAAAGATGGATTGAACTTGGAGAGACCTTCATCCTGCAGTGGATTGATAATGGTTGATGATGATGATGATGATGACCTTTTTTTAAATTTAAAATATATTATTGACATTTAACCCTCTCATCATGCACATTAATGTTATTTTTTCTTTTGATTAAAAATCTTTTCTAAAATGCAAATTAATAATTTGTCAGATTATTAATGTAAATGAAAACCTTTTTAAAAAAATGTATCTTTATAATTGGCAAAAATAATCTATAGCACTTAACATAAAATGTATTTTGTCATCCAATTACAAACTGCAGCCATATGTCATTGATTTCTTTCTCAGTTTATTTTTGTGTAAAAGTACATTTTTCTTTTAAAATCTGAATCATTTTTCTAAAACAATTAATATTTTCATAAATATTTTCTGAAAAAAATTATAAATGTGTAAAGAAAGATTTTAAAACATATGTTTTCATCTTGAAAATCAAAATAAAGATATTGAAATTGTCAAAATTATTGAGACACTATCTTATGTAGAGAACAAGACACAACCAAATAGAGTTAAGATAGGTTCTTATCTCATTGTTATATTAATTCAATAGTTGCAAAAACATTGTAAAGCTTATTCAGTTTAGTGTTCTCAATAAAATAATGGTAAAATTGGAAAAATAATGTTAAAAGTAGTTATTTTAGAGACAATTAAACCCATTTATGAAATTCATCCAAAAATATCAACATTTGAAGATAAATTTTCTTTTGATTAAAAAAGATTTAACATGATATTCTGCATAGGGGTATCAATGATTGTAATACTATGTGCATGTATAGTGTAAAGCAAAGGTCTGCAGAAATAAGATGTTAAAAATATTAGGTTTGAATTTGAGATGCATCCCTCTTTTGCAAGTCCAAAATTAGGATAAAAAGCATCTTATATTCAATGTAATATATTATATATGAAAGATTTTTTTCATAATGATCACATAAAAGTTGAAAATAATATTGCATCAAAGACTATCCACTAGTGACAAACTGTATGAGAAAAATTAAATTGCCCCAATATAAATATATTTTTTCATCAGGCTAACTTTCGGTTCATTACTTATTTGTATAAATAATAATGTTAATAGGGTGTTTTCTGTAAGCAACATGCATGCATTTTACTAGCCTGTTGATATATATATATATATATCACTAGATGGAGCTTTACCAATAGCTCCTAACAAACTTTGTTTACATAAACACCGAGAGAGATAGAATTCAATATCTCTTTCATTGTTCCCCACCTCCAGACCATGTTTTCGAGCTAGTTGGCTCACATCGTGAAAGGTTGGTCATGAAATTTGCATAGTTTTCTTTTTAAAAAATCAAATAAGTTTATCTTTTAAATTTTGATGTTAGTATAATAAATATCTTTTCAAAAGAGAAGACTTCAGACATCCATTTGATACACATTCAAAACATATAATACATTGTGGAATAGGTTCACTTTCTGTACAGATTTCATGGAGAATCCATATTTTATATAATCAAGATCATACTGCCGAATTCAGCTATCTACATTTTGATCTCAATGGCTCATTTTCATTCATATCTAGTAATTTATTTTCTTTTAATTTGAAATAACTACATCCATCCTGCTCTAAAAATCTCTTCATATTAAGACCATTGATTGTCCTATTTTAAATGACATTTGAAACTTATGCTTAATATTACTATATCATTGTATAATGTTTTAAAATTTATTAGATTGCACTTCACATAATTAATAAAATTCACTATATAATTCATAAATCAAAGAACATCTTATAATTATTTTCAATACATTTGTGCAGGATATAATACTACAAATAACAGTTACAAACAGATTTTATGGTTATGTACCATTATATAAGAAAAAAACGTGGGCTAGTAAAAACACAAAATATTACTATTTTTCATCAATCTTTTACTTTGGTTTACTTATTAATTAAAAAAAGTCATTGATATAAAAAATAACCATTCATAGTTTTGTAATATTTTTTTTTAAAAATAAAAATGTTTTAAAAAAATAATTACATGTTATACAAAATATATTTTATTATTTTACTTATCGCATACTGGTCCAGCACATGTACCAGTGATTGAAAATCACTGATGTAGGCAATAATAGATAATTTAAGCTTTCTGGGATGTGGGAAAAGTAATAATTATGTAATCTTAATTATCCCCTGGATGATAATTCAAAAATAGTAACTTAAAGCATTTCTAGAATCAATTTTAAAACTAATAAATGATGGTAAATTTTATCTGAAGATCAGAGACTAATATGGACATATAGAAACAACTCAGAAACATGAGGATTTGGACAAGCCTCAATATCCAGCTACATTCCAGATAAAGATAAAATAAGGAACTTAAGAACTTGTTGCAGGCTGTTTTGGTTTAAATTATAATTTAATGTAAGCCTTTGGGAGAAACTGGTAGTGTAAGTAATATGTGTCAAATTGTAAATAAATTACACACACATGCATATATATATATTTTGTGCCATTACAATTTAGTCAGTAGCTAAATTTGTAGTAATGTGCATGAAAGAAAATGTGGAACAAAAATCATCATCACATTTTTTATACAGGAAAGGAAGCTGTAGGGCACCCAAGTTTAAACCCTACAAGATCAAGTTCCAAAAATCTAAGACAGAGAGTGGGGACAACAGTTTCTTTATTTGTGTGTGTGTTGAGAAAAACTCAAAAAGAGTAGTACACACATTTAATTATTCAATAGTTTATTTTTTTATTAAAAAGTAAAGTTATAGCACATATATGGGCAGTGTGAGTGAGTGTGTAAGCTATTTAATTGTCATTTTATATTTCAAATATTAACTTGCTTCAAAACTAACCTACATTTACTAGATTCTAATATTTTATTGTATCCCTATTTCTGTTTTTTCTATGATTATAGTTTGGGGTTTGAAAGTTAAGGATTTAATTTTAGATATTAAAATTATAATTTCTAAAAAACATTCAGATTGTTTTAATGGGCCAGTTTTACTTGTATAAAGAAATCTACATTTATTACATATTAAAAAAGAAAAGAAGAAAATCTGTTAAATTATATATATATTATAACGTTTTCCGTTTTGCTAGGCCTCTACACGCTAATATAAACTGCTCACGAGTTGATCAAGTTATGTCGAAAAGAAGAAATTGTATTTCTATTTCTAAAAAACATAACTATATTTCCTGATCAAACTCAGCCTATTAATTGTTGAGAATTATGCTATTGATGAAATCAGCTTTTAATTTATTCCATATGGGCACCAGGTCCTTTTATTCTAAAGAGACCACTGAAATCTGTCACCAGCACATCTCTCAAATAAAAAAAGAAAGAATAACTTTTAACTTAATCGGTATTACATCATACCGTAATGAGAATTATTTTTTTAAGGTTATTATTCCTGGGCTTATTGAAACATATTGGCAAAGGTAAATTACGTTTTAAATCTTATTAAACTAATAATAAATTTAATAATAAAAAATAATGACTATTATTAATAACGAACAAATGAAAATTGATATTATAAATATTTTTTTTATTATAACAGATTAAAAATCTGTTTAAGTTAAAATGAGAATTCCTAATCAAGTAAATTAGAGAGAACACAACTCAGATGTGAATCAATTAATAAAAAACAATTTTACAATTACTGTTCATATCTAAATTTCTTCTAGAAACTTCCTTAAAAAAATGAATGTCTCTTGTACAAGAAAATTAATGTCTCTATCGGGATTGTTTAAACATACTTTTAGAAATTGTTTGAAAACGTTTAATTTGGTCACAATCAGGAGTAATGAAGTATAACTTACCGGTAAGTTTTGTGAATTCAGTAGTAGATAACTATGCATAGTTTTTTGGGTAGAATGAGCTCGGCCTTTTGGTTATTATTTGATCTTGTGGTCCATTCTCCTAATCGGTCATGAAGGTTTTTCCTGGTATGCATCTTCAGGCATGATGTTCGCAGAAGCTCCGGTTCACTCTGACATGCCTAATTATTTTAGTGTAGGGCGATCCTGGATGTATTATTGTTATCTAGGACTGACTACAGAGACTAACGGAACAAGACGTTCTTCCAACCAAATCCCTCCTTTTTATACCTGAGGTCCAGTTTTCAGAGTTCTGAGCATGCTATTATCATGGCATTTTTTTGGTTCATAATCTTGTAGATTCTTTATAAAATTTACGTTATAAAGTTCTCTTTTCTTATCAAGTTTTTCGGCCATCTTTAATTAGCCAAAATATTTTTACTTTCTCTTATCTTTTTTTTATTTTACTTTTGGAATTCTTTTGTTCTCTCCAATTCTACTTTTATTTCTACTTACATAAAAAAAAAAACGAAAGAATAATTTAACTTTCATTGTACGTTATTTTTTTAAAAAAAAATTAGTCCAAAAAAAATCTAAATTTACTTTTATTTTTTTTAGCTTTTACCAAATGCCAATATATTTGCAACATATATAATTAAATGTTACAATACCACCAGTGCCTGGATGATGAGAATAAAATAAGGGCTTACACTAATTTTATTCTTAAGTTTTTAAATTCATATTCGTGGTTCTTTTTTTATGTAGTAGCGTGCTGATATATTCCGTAGATTCATTCACAAGCGACGTTCGGCTTTAACACCCACTTTTAGGTCTAACATGGCGGGAATGGAAAATATTTCACATTCATCTGTGTCCTTTCCACTTAAGTATAATAGTAACAATAAGAAGCTCAAGTTATAAGCATTAACAAGTGTTGCTCATCGCTTTGAGTCTTACAGGCTCGTGGCAACTTGATCCACCTTCCCCTTTATTGGGATCCCTGCTAGAAATAGTGTGATGGGCATATAAAGGTGGTTTTATGTTAATATAGTGCATACTAGGACTCAGGGATATGTTTTCCCCTCTTCAGTAACTGTCTACCCGGTCAAATACTTGTGACTTACGTCTACATCAGCCACGATCGTGTTTTATTTTAGACATATCAAAAAAAATATACATACATTTTTTCTTTCTGTAAGTCGTATTAAAAAAATATATATTTTTATATTTTAATAATCAGGGTTTAATTAGTTTTTATTTTATAATTTTTTTTTTTTTAAAAAAATTACTATTTATTTTCCAGCTGTGAGTTTCTTTGGTCATCGTTGTAACGTTCTTTATCATTACAACTTATCTCAGGTTGTGGTTAAATCGGAGCGCTAGTTGGGTAAGCCATCATAACATTTTCCGTTTTGCTAGGCCTCTACACGCTAATATAAACTGCATGCGAGTTGATCAAGTTATGTCGAAAAGAAGAAAGTTGTATTTCTATTTCTAAAAAAACATAACTATATTTCCTGATCAAACTCGGCCTATTAATTGAGAACTATGCTATTGATGAAATCAGCTTTTAATTTATTCCATATGGGCACCAGGTCCTTTTATTCTAAAGAGACTGCTGAAATCTGTTGCCAGCACGTCTCTCAAATAAAAAAAGAAAGAATACTTTTAACTTAATCGGTATGACATCATACCGTAATGAGAATTATTTTTTAAAGATTATTATTCCTGGGCTTATTGAAACATATTGGCAAAGGTAAATTACATTTTAAATCTTATTAAACTAATAATAAATTTAATAATAAAAAATAATGACTATTATTAATAACGAACAAATGAAAATTGATATTAGAAATATTTTTTTTTATTATAACAGATTAAAAATCTGTTAAAATGAGAATTCCTAATCAAGTAAATTAGAGAGAACATAACTCAGACATGAATCAATTAATAAAAAACAATTTTACAATTACTGTTCATATCTAAATTTCTTCTAGAAACTTCTTTAAAAAATGAATGTCTCTTGTACAAGAAAATTAATGTCTCTATCGGGATTGTTTAAACATACTTTTAGAAATTGTTTGAAAATGTTTAATTTGGTCACAATCAGGAGTAATGAAGTATAACTTACCGGTAAGTTTTGTGAATTCAGTAGTAGATAACAATGCATAGTTTTTTGGGTAGAATGAGCTTGGCCTTTTGGTTATTATTTGATCTTGTGGTCCATTCTCCTAGTCAGTCACAAAGGCTTTTCCTGGTGTACATCTTCAGGCATGATGTTCGCAGAAGCTCCGGTTCACTCCGACATGCCAAATTATTTCAGTGTAGGGCGATCCTGGATGTATTATTATTATCCAGGACCGACTAGAGAGACTAACGGAACAAGACGTTCTTCCAACCGAATCCCTTTTTATACCTGAGGTCCAGTTTTCAGACTTCTGAGCATGTATTATCATGGCGTTTTTTTGGTTCATAATCTTGTAGATTCTTTATAAAATTTATATTATAAAGTTCTCTTTTCTTATCAAGTTTTTCAGCCATCTTTAATTAGCCAAAATATTTTTACTTTCTCTTATCTTTTTTTTATTTTACTTTTGGAATTCTTTTGTTCTCTCCAATTCTACTTTTATTTCTACTTATATAAAAAAAATGAAAGAATAATTTAACTTTCATTGTACATTATTTTTTTTTTTAAAAAAAATTAGTCCAAAAAAAATCTAAATTTACTTCTTTTTTTTTTTACCAAATGCCAATATATTTGCAACATATATAATTAAACGTTACAATATATATATATTCAACAACTTTGTGTTATTTGCAATATATATAATTAAACGTTACAATATATATATATTCAACAACTTTGTGTTATAAAATTGTTTGTCATGTGGAGACTCAGACAGTTGTGACAGATATGTGAAGAAAAAGGATTAAGCCAATTTTTCCTTCAAAACAGGATTAAGCTGAATAATCAGGATAGTGTGATTTTTCATATCTTTCTGGAAAAATCACACTGTGAATCTAAAAATGAGTTTGCTGAAAATAGAAGAGAAAATCAGGTATAAAACCAGTCTGGAAAGTCAGCTGAGATTTTAAAAATAGTGAAACTAGAAAAAGACAAGTGTTTTAATTCTGCCAGAAATCAATTAAAATCTTTTTTTTAATATAACGTTTTTTGAAAATTGAAAATATAAGGATGGCGGGCTAAAAATCTATATAGTCTCATCTGTTTACCAGATCATCAATCAATATATCATATATAAATAAAGAAAGAAATGTCTTGTTTGAAATTAAAAATATTCTACACCTGATGACTGATTGAAAAAGACATGATATTTTAAGTAAAAGAAAACATTCACCTGCATTTGAAAGCTGAAAAAAAAGATTAATCTACTGATAAGTATTAAATCATCTAGTATATTCCAGTGACTGAATTTAAACCCAAGAAAATTATAAATGGGAGAACAACTGATATACTCCATTTATTAGAACTATGCTTAACTGGAGAAGTAGAAACAGTTCCAGTGCCAAATGATTCCCACTGAAGCAAATAACCATATCATCATCATCTCCATTAAAAATTATAAGCTTCCAGAAAAAACTGTTCCAGCAAACTGTGAAAACTGTATGCTGCAAAAGAATAGACATTGAACAAGCTAAGCTTGAACTCGGGACTGGTAATATGAATTTTCGTTATCTATTTTCTTTTTATGATATCAGACTATTCATAAAAATTTAAAAATAAAGTTTTATTTTTTTTTTCAGAACTTTAAAAGAACCATAATCGATTGAAACCAAAATTTTCTTCAATAAAAATAGCTATAACCTTAAGAAATAGTTTTATGTATGCTAAAACTATTATACCCTGCTTATTAATGTAACAGTCAAAACACGTGTATCTCGTTAACATAGTGCAGAATTCGACCACCACACAGAACAGCAGCACCATCGAGTAGCAAAGCCACTGGTAATACTGAGTTCGAACATAGTTTATCGGTTCCACAATACAATCTATGGAATAACGCCTCTGATGCGACATAAGTAAACACTTCCTTAGGCACGGTGGTCAGGGAGATGGATGAGATTCATGGGTTTTGTTTCCGAGTTGGCCAACAATCAAACGAATATTAATTAACACAGATAATCGAGGAAATATATATAATGGGCATCGAATAAATGAAAACTTAACTACAGACGTATAGTTAAAATTATTTATTTATGTATTTAATAAAAGAAAACATTATTAATGTTATTAATCATATTTTAAATTCAAAGTCTCAACAGCTAATTGGTAATATTATATATATAAAATACATTTATTTATAAGGAGCATTTATTTATATGAAGGCGTAATCTAGCTACCTAGGGTTCTCGAGTGAGTATTTCTAATGCGTGCTGTAAGGAATTTATACTTTGCACTGCAAGAGTCATCAGTAACAGCGGACATACATTTATTTAATAAAATATTTATTTTAAGACTAAGGGCAAACATTTATTTGAGAGTATATGATGAAGATAATGCCGAGGCGGAGTGATAGAGAGAATAATAAACTAAATAAAAGAACACGTGGTACGCTTTAGAAGGGCGATGTAAAATGGCAGCGCTGAAACTGCAATGCCGTGAATAAGTTATAAGGGTTTTGGGTTGGTCTCTGCCGCGACCCGAAGAGGTAAGGTGTCACATGAGCATAACCAGGGACAAGCGGTCCGTGTCGCAATTTGCCAGCTGGCTGCGTGACGGTCATCAAGCCCTACGGGAACATTATCATGTCCGCTTGTGTAGGATGACTGGGGTTAATTCAACCCTAAAGAATCCGGAGTATTCACAGCGTGGAACGAGCCATCGGGGCTTCAAAACGTAACACATGTATAATATCTAAAAGATTGTGGTAATATTTAACTAGATTTCACACTCGGCCCGACATTATCAACGTTGACTGAAAGAAAATTGGTGACTCTCAAAGAAATGAAATTTACATAATTATTCATTAACATTTAATAAAAAAAATATCTAAAAGGGAATTATTACAGCGAGTATGCCAGCTATTACGGAGTAGTAGACCCTGCATTACAATAACTGATTCTTTGAATGCGTGTCGATTTATATGAAATTTAAGTTATTTATAAAGCAAATATTAATGACAATTCGACACGCATTCACTGTTCAAGCGATTATGGATTTAGCTTTAAAATAAGACAATTGCGAGAAGGTAATATTTCAATGATAATTATAAATAAAGTGTAGATTTGAGAAATACACACCTAAGAAGGATAGAGGGGGGGTAAGCTAGATTATGCGAGAAATTTACAAATTACATTAATTCTCAAATTTTAGTTTCACAAATTTACAATTTTAACATTTAGAAGTTATACAATAATAGGAGATGAGCTATAGCTTATTATTACTAGAGTACTCTATAATTTGGAATACACACACAGGTACCTGTTTTATAAGAGGTTTTCGTCCATTGGTTTAATAGCAGATTGTTCGTAATTAGAAGTTTTCTTTCTTGTCCTGGGCATGTTGTTTTATTGATTTTTAACAGCAGCGGCTTTCTTGTTTATTTCAGGCAGCAGATCATTTTGGTGTTTTTGCGATGGGCAAGGTGAAGCTCGGCATATGGTGGGCCATCTCCCAATGGAGAATAATTTCGGTGCTTACTCGGTCATACCTTGCAGTATTAATTTATTTAAGATATTTTAGATGCTCCACTCGAGAGCAAAGCTAAAATTCAAGTGAAAGTCTCCAGCAAGTCTAAGATGGCCTCCTTTTTCTTATCTTGATCTTTTAATTTTTTCTGCTGAGATATTTTTAGGTTTTATTTATCTTGCCCTCAGGATAATCAATGCTCTGCTGGTTTTAATTAGAAAGAAATTTGCTGTGCTATTGTTTGTTTTTCTTTACATTCGTTAATTACATTCTTTTGGAATTTTGCTATAATTAATTTATTATCTATCACTGACCGATGCTTTTAAATTTTCAAAGACAAAAGGGAATAAAATTATTTTAACTTTAATTAATTAATGCATCAGATTTTGTTAGAATTATTATTTAACAAAATTTAAACTAAACAACAAATACGAACTTTATAAAATTCAAAATAAATGATTATTATTACACAAAATTTATTTAACTAAAAGGAATCTAAATTATATTATTTTATCCGTATTCATTGCCTTTAATTTGAGATCGAAATGTGTGCGTGTTTATGTTGAATTCTACATATATTTATACATTTTTAATATTGTTACACACACAATTCAATACCAAAAAGTTTAAATTTGGGTGGGATAGACCGGTCAGTGAGAGACGACAGAAAAAGGTGAAACTTGAGATTCGAATACGAATCTCACTGTTTCATTAATAGAGTTTATTTTCTAATGGGTATTATTGTATATGAATCTAAAGTTATGAAATGTTATTAATATGTAAAATATTTTTTGTATTATTTGTTTTTAAATAATATTTTGGTTATTATGGGAATAAACACACACATACATGGTAATATAACCATACTTGCCAGATGTATATGATGTTGTATGAATGTGGGAAAAAATAGATAGCATTTAAAAATATTAGGTCATTTTGTTTTAAGTTAAAGAATAGTGATCTCAAAGCTTAGAGAGAAGGGGGGAGAAGTACTTTAAAAACTTGTTTCTGGAAATCTTGCTTTTTCCGATTCTACCAACATTTTTCTCCTTAATCATTCTACTTTACATGTTAGATTATACAAGTATGTATGCCAAAAGAGTGTTTATTTTATTTTTTTAAATATTTTTCTGGTGGATTGAAAATCTTAGCAAAATGGTGTCCAATTTAATATACACTATATCATCAACAGGAAAGGGGGAAGAACTTAAAATCAATATTATGATGTCAAAATAGTCAATTATTATTATTATTATTAGTCATATAAATTTTTATGTCTGTCTAGAAATTGCATGTATATGTTAGAAATGCAGTAATAAATGTTAATGTTTTATTAAACAAGGCATATATATTTCATTAAAGGTATTCTTTATTAGTTGTGATCATTCATCATCAATGGTGAACATTAATTGTTTATGTTCCAATTAGATATACTAAGATTAACCAATAGTTATGAATTTCTTTAGAACTAAATTTTATGTTAGGCCTGATACTAAAGCTGTGGTTGAAACCATTATCATTACCATCATCATCATCACATTTTAATTAATGAGCTAGATAAATGTTTAAGGGCCATAGATAAATAAGTGATTTCATGGTATTTAGTTGACATTCGTGAATAATTATAATAACCACCATTCCATCATCTACATCATTCAAGGATGAGTAAATTGCCATCCTAAATTAATAGTATAATATGAGCTAGTAAAACTTGTAAAGATATTGAAATGCATTTATTATGTTAAGATCTAGGAGATGAGTTCTGTCTGATAAATTTTATATACTCCACTTTAGTTTAAGGATGTTTTATGTTTACCTAAATGTTAGTGCATAAAGTGATATGGGTCTAAAAGCAAAATCCTCCATTTGTGTTAGAAATAATGTACCAAAAAGGGATTCAAACCTGGTAAATCTAAAAAGGTTATAAGATATAACTTTGTCTAGGTTCAGATAATCTAGTGGCACCCTGCTAGACCATATTCACTTGTTATTCACTTAAACATGCATTTGATATCAAACCAAGAGATGAAAGTGGGTAAAATCTATTGTTAAATTTATTGAGAAGATATTTTATTGAGTTACCAGTGTACTCACCCACTTGATGTTATCTCTTGAGTTATAATAGTTTGTTCTTAATAATTTGTTTAGAGTTTCTACTTGTTTATTGATGATACAGTGGCTGCCTAACTAGGGCTTGGAATAGGCCAGATACAGCTGAAATGGCTAATTCCTAAGTATTGATATTATGATATCTTTAAAAATTTTAAGTAGAAATTGATGAATGTAAGCCACCAATATTTTGAATGATAAATAATATTTTGATCATTAATAAATTTCAATGACTATTATAGTTATAACTTATAGTGGTAATATTTTGATCTCCATTATTATGTTACAATATATATATATATATATATATATATATATATATATATATATATATATATATATATATATTGTGATTATGCGTAAAAAGTCATTAAAACTATTTTGCTCTAGTGGTTTCTTTATTTAGTTAAGTGTGTTTATTCATATTCTCATTCAAACCCACAACTGAAATAATTTGAGTCTGGACACAGCACTTTAGTAAGAAAATGTGGCAATCTTTTTTTGCAGGCAAATACTTATAAATCAATAACTAGATACAAACTTTAACATTGAAAAAAATGTCCATGTATCCTAATTTGTTATCATGTATGAGGTATTACAGCAACTAGTTAGATATCTTAAAACTTTGTGAGACATTAGACATTCATTTATCAAATAATTATGTTTGAGTAGCATTATTAAAACATCATCTGCCTACTACTAAAACTAACTGAATTCAAAAATCTGTTTGTATTTCTCTGATTGGTGAATGAGTTATTTAAAGAATAAAACTAGTTATAATACCAATGGCAATATTGATAAACTATGAAGTGAGGATAGTAATAAAGATAAATACATTCTTTTTGTAATTATTGTTATATGTATATGTACCTAAAATGCTGTCAATGTTAAAATAGATATATATTTCCTTAATAAAGCAAACTTTTTACTTAAGACCATATCAGTGAAATAAAAGAAAACCACATAAGGTTAAAATTGCTAAGAGATCAAATTTACTATTCTGTTTTTAAAATTTCTAGACAAATTAATGAAAATCTAATATTAAAAATTGTTTTGTATCTGTTTTATTAATATTCATTGATCCAATGTTCAGCAATAAAAATCTTATTTTTTTAGATTCAAAAGGGAATTTAATTGACAATAATATTCATTATATTACAATTGAAATCAAAAATAAAAACTATAAAAATTTTAACTGCAACAATACCATTATAAGACTGAATTTTTATTTGAATATTTCAATACACATGTTGATTTAAAATTATTTTAAAAAATATTTTTATATCTGTTAAATCTAATAATTTATTTTTATTGAATTTTTGTGCAAGCAATTGACTATAATAAAGACTTTCTTATAATTAGAAGTTTGAATATAAAATGAGTTAAGCAATGGTGAACTATAACTAATGATAAACAAATACTAATAAATATTTTAAACTGTAGGCAGAGAGCTTAGAATATTCAAATAGCATTTTTTTATTAGTTGAAATCCAATCTCAGAAAAGAAGAGTAAAAATAAATGAATTAGAAGACAAAATAAGGTTTCTGGCATAAAGATTTAAATTATTGAATCACTACATTATGATTTTTAAAAAATCTATTATAAAAAGTTAACCAATAATAAAATATGCAAATAATTTTTAGAAATTGTTTATCGTTTTTCAAAAAAAAAAAGTAAAAGTTTTCTTTAAATAATGAGAAAAAAACAATATGGAATCATAATGAAAACAAGAACTTTCATTTATAAAAATGCTTTTATTTTATATATATATAAAATAAAATTCAGCATATATGTTTACATAAAAATAACGTAGCTATAAATTAATAGCGTCATTTAAGCTGTTAAAATATTTATAAATAATATTAGTATTGGGTTTGTTTGTTTTTAATGTTAACAAAAATAAAACATTTTAAAAATAAGGTGGATTTGTAAATATCAAAAACATTTTATAAAGTAAATATTAAAATAAGGACTGCAACTCAAAAAAGATAAGTATGAAGACTTTAAATTAACTTATTTATTATCATTTGTTGCTTCAATTCTTATATAAATTTAAGATAATACTTTTTTTTTAATCTATAAAATATAGTGAATGAATGAAAGATATTATTAATAGGATTAATTTTCTACTGATTTCACTAAACAGACTAAAATGAATTGCTAGAATATATGTCTGTTATTTAAATATAAAACAAAATAAAAAAAAAAAAATGTTTTGATAATAAAAAATACAAGTGAAAAAAAATCACTGAAATATACATTTTAAAATATGTAATATTACAACCAAAAAAAGTATATTGAAATTATAGAAATAAATGTTGATCAAATTGCACCAATAACTTGGTTAAATAACATTATTTCTAGTTTAGCTTTTGGAATTTAACTTATTTATATATATATAAAATGTCTGTTAATTAAAAACAAAATTGTAATTATAATTGAAATAATAAATTTAACGGTTTACAAACTATTACAAACAATCCTTAAATCTGCAGAAGTACTTTTGATTAATTTCTTAAACCTGCCTCAACTGCCATTAAATTAAAAAAAAAAAAAGCGGAAGCAAACGTCATCAATTCAAATCCCACGAATCTCGTATTTTAATAATGACGTTTGCTTCCACTTTTTTTTTTAATTTAATGGCAGTTAAGGCAGGTTTAAAAAATTAACCAAAAATACTTCTGCAGATTTAAGGATTGTTTGTAATAGTTTGTAAACCATTAAATTTATTATTTCAATTATAATTATATATATATAAAGGAAAAAAAAAGTCAAATGATTAAACTTCAGGATTTGGTGCTATAGTTATTTCTTGTAATACTATTAGTATATGTAGCAGTCAATTACCTGAATAGTTATTATTAATAGATAAATCATAGAGAGTTGATTTCTTATTTCTGATCTTCCAGTTAACATTAATATAAAAACATTTTTGCTCGTTTTAATTTTATTTATGCATTGCTAAATGGAGAATGAAAATATTCTACAAATATTCATTCTTAAATCTCATCATGATCATAAACAAGGTTCAGGGTTAATATTTTTTAAAGATTTTGGTGGCTGATTGGCATTTCAAGTTCACACTGTTTAGAAAATCCTAATAATATTGCAGTGGTAGGTAATAGTTTTTATAATTGTCATAATATATTTCATTTCAAAAGAGCAAATATATTTTAATACAACAAAAAATTATAACAATAAGATCAATCATTCACCCAACTACCATATATGTTATGAATACAATTCAAAAAACAAATAAATTTTATTTGATTACAAACATAATTTGCAGATGTCTTCACTAATAATAAAAATAAAACTCATTAATGTCCTAGCATTTGCATGTTATTTGTGCTCTTATTTGTGTTACATAAAATTGATTTCTCATTACACAGACACACTCACATATGTTGTCAAATTTATACTATCTTCTTTTTTGTATTTTAGTCACTTTTTATTACTCATAGGCTTTCAGATAGTAAATCTTCTACATTCTGATTATTATGCTCTTTTCTCTCACATTTGATTCTCTCATTCATTGTATTTCAAATAAAAAGAAAATATTAAATTGGTTTTTAATTCATTATCTATTTTCATTTCATTTTTTTTACAAGATAATGAATTTAAGAGAGATATTTCTGGTTAAATCTCTACTGGAATATATATTTGTGAACATTGCTTTATCAGTCCCTTGAAATCTTAACATAGCAGTTTTTTGTCTCCTGTCTTACCATTATTTTTTCAAGCTTATTATTATTAGCTAAACATATATCACCAATGATTTTGTTACTAGCCAGATAGAAATCATCTTAGAATTAAATAAAGTTTATGAAATGGATGTTCAAGGACTTTTATTTTAACTCTTTCTGGCTATTGCATGCTAAATAGGTTATGCTATAGGGAAATGGTAATATTTTCCTCTCCTCTTAATAGCATGGAAATTGAAGCATGAATACTGAATTTAAGATGGCAGTCTATATCAATTAGGCTACTTCACCAAAAATAATAGCAATAGAAATTTTATATATTTATCTATGAGAGCCCTTCTGATTTATTTTTTAAAATGCAATATTAATGAATGAAATCCATATTAAAAATTATCATGCTTGATTGACTTATGGGCTACTTGCCATTATCATGTGTAAGGGGTTGCTTTAAATTTTATTTTTATTTCTCCCTGTTCAATATTTTTCTATTTTCCCAATTAAACATATGTTCACTGTATTTATGTGATTTGTAGTTTTAGATACATCTGACTTTCACTTCTTGATAACACCAATGTTAACAGACAATCTAAATGAAATCTTCCCTCATATTATAACATCTTTCTAAAGACAGAGCACATTGTAAGATAGTCTAACCTCCACAAAACTTAAACATGAAATACTAAAAAACTGTAACTACATGGAAGAGCAGATAAGCATGAAATCAGCTGCCATTAAAAATCAATTAAAAGAAAAATGATTAAAGAGTAAAAATAAATACATCTAAAAAGCATCAGTTCCTGCATGAACCAATGAACATATGTTCAATTGGGAAATGCAAGAAATGTAAAAAAAAATAAATTAAAAAGCTGCTTACATGACAATGACAAATAATCCTATAAATCAAGTTAATGTCACAATATATAATGCTTGGAAATTATCCATTAATCTTGCAATTAAAGTACTCTCAAACAGGTGTACATATTTATTTTTAGTCTTCAATCATTATTTTTCTTTTAATAGATTTTTAATGGCTGCTGATTTCACAGTTTTCTGCCCTTTCATGTAGTTACCGTTTTTTTAGTATTTCATGTTTAAGTTTTGTAAAGATTATATTATCTCACAATGTGCTCTGTCTTTAGAAAGATGTTCTAATATGAGTAAAGATTTTATTTAGTTTGCATGTTATCTTAGTATTATTAAGAAGCAAAAGACAGATGTGTCTACTCTAAAGTAACAAATCATATAAGCACAGTAAACATATGTTCAATTGGGGAAATAAAAAAATATTGAACAGAGAGAAAAAAATTAAAAAGACAATTTAATTCTATAATTTAAAAATCATCAGTTAGATTCCCGTGCTAATATTGTTATTGATAAAATCAGCACGTGACTGATGAGAGCATTGTTATAAATTTGGTAAAATATAAATCAAGTTGAATTTACTAAACACATTTAATAATTAAACTAGATGATGGAAATAGTTCAATATATAAATAAAAACATATACATATGAAACAATAACTTCAACTGATGCATTAAACCGTTGCTTGGTTTTTAATTACTATAAATTAAACGTTCACACGGACACACAAAATACAATTTAAATAATATATTAAGAAATAAAGTTATGTATCAATGTAAGATTTGGTGGACACATGTAAATAAGGATTACATTAATTTTTGAAATAATTTCTTGTTAAAAAAATAAATTTTCATTTTTTTATGCATTTCAATGATTAAAAAACTCATTAAGTTTATTATTATGTATCACTAAATATTTAAGCTGCTCAAATAAATTGTGTTTAGAGGATAAGAATCAAAAGCAAACTACCGCTGGCAAAAATCAAGTTGTCGCTTGATTGCTTATCCCCTTAACTTATCTTCAGACACAGAACTTAACGTAAATACAACGTAGTAATTTAAAAAAAATGACCTAGATTTTTGATTAAAATAAACAGTCATTTGTGTTATAAGTCTTTATAGTTGAACTTTTAATCAAAGTATTTGGCGAACTGAATCATTGGTAAGCAATTCTAATTTAAATGGTTCTTTTAATGTTTTCAAATTTCAATTAAATTATTTCCCTAGATACTGAATTTGATGTAATGAAGACAAAAGAAAAAAAAACTCTTAACTTGTTTCCTTGTGTACAGAATACGAATTTCAAACTTAAGACTATTAAAGAATCTCTGACTTTATTATAAAAATCTCTGTGGAATTTGAAAAGATAAATCTACAGTAATTTTTTTTTTTTAGTTGTATAAAAATAAGTTTTATTACTTATATACATATTATAAATAAAATAAGATTTATTTTTTATTGAAATTCTAATAATCTTTCAGTTTGTATTTATTTCAAATTTCAATTAAATTATTTCCCCAGATATCAAATTCGATGTAATCGAAGACCAAATAATAATAATAATAATTTGTTTCTTACAAATAATTCAAAGATGTTTCAGATCTATAGTTGTCATCTATTGCCTTTTTAATAAATTCATCTTAATAAATAATAAAAGATAAATAATCATGATGATGATGATGTTGGAAACAATGATGCGAATATTATTTGAAAACTTTTAAAATATAAATCACCAGAGTATTTTTTAAAATTTACTTTTTAGCAAATATTATGGATTTAATTGTATAATTTTAATAAAAACAAGTTTGTTTTTTTCTTTAAAAAAAAAACGTAAAATAAGATATACAAAAACAAGTCTCAAATAAATCAATTAATTCATTTCATGGCCATTTTAATTAAAATGCTATATATTATTCTTTATTAAAAACAGTACTTTTACTACACAACCGTGTATTGTAAGCTTGAGTAATCAAACAATTACTGTTCCTAATGTAGGTTTTGAAAATAAAAAGAATATACAATAGAGTATTATTTTAAATATTTTTTTTATCAGTGCATCCCTCATCTTTCTTCCTCAGATGAAAATTTGACGTCCCACTATTTGTTTTGACATTGCCTAAATTATAAATATTAGTATGTAAGAATATTTATAATAAAAAGATAGTAATTTTAATTAATGTGTAAATTTATATTTCCTAATATTTTTGTATTCAACGCATATGATTTGAAATGAATTTTTTAAAAAAAAAATTGATACAAACAAAAACAATTTACTTTATTTATTTTTAAATATTTATTTTTAAAAAAAACAACACACAACTTATTATCCAAAAGAGAATTTCATAAAAATTTCATGACTCGCTAAGAGATTATGATCCATAGGTTGAGCACCAATCAACTACATCACAAGCATCCAATAGCACAAAAAAACACTTATTGATGAATAAATGTGATATAGTGGAGAAATGCACTAATTAAAACCAAAAACTTAAAAATTTAGTATTATTACTTATCTTCATTAATACAATTTTTATGTTGTCATATCAATTATTGATATTGCATTTATTATTTATAAATATTATTGTGGTCTGCATCCACAAATGTCTTACCTCTTAAAATTTTTCTCATTTCTAAGGATTTGATTTTTAGATTAATATTCAAATAATTATTTGGTTTGTTTTATATTATTATATGACATAGAGAATTCCCACAAA